>JAQMYL010000036.1:35337274-35365879 GCA_030014365.1 Clarias pachynema
GAGGTGCTGTTTGTTAGTTGGTGATTTCTGAGGCTGGTGACTCTAAATGAACGTCTCCTCTGCAGCAGAGGTCAGTTTTGGTTTTGCTTTCCTTGGAAGCTCTTCATGAGGGACAGTTTCATCATCATGGAGCTTGATGGGTTTTCCAAATAAACTTGACACAATACTGTTCTTCCAAGAACTGTTCCTGACTGTTACTTTTGTTGTTATTTAATTACCTAATGCCATATGTGTTATTTCATAGTCTTGAAATCTCCAGTATAGATCTACAGTAGAAAATGAAATCAAACTTGTGCCCAAACAGTTGACTGGTACTGTACTGTATAGGTGCTGTACCAAAATATTGCTTGAATAAAATTTTGTAGGTAAAAAAAATCTACCACTTGTTCTACATTTAAACATAATCAAGTTTTTTAGAATAAATATTAAATCTTTTACTTGCTGAAAAGACCTGATAACAAGATTGTCATGCTAGTTCTATGTAGTTAGCAATATGTAATCAATAGCAATCAGCAGTCAGTCATTAGATTTTTTTAAGATTAAAGGCACTAATACATATCAATAACAACAACAACAACAACAACAACAAAAGTTAACTAGCTACCTAACTATTACTAATTAGGTAATATACAAACTTGCTTATTTAAAATGCTTATTTACTTACTTAATTTAACATACTAAATTATGATACTCAGATGGCTAGCTAAGTTAATGTACAGAGAACAAAAAACGTATATATTTGATATCAAATACAGCTAGTTAATTTAATGTAGAAGTATAAAAAAAAACTTAAATAACCAGCTAATTGAAAATACTAATGCACGAAACATAAATAGCTAGATAATTTAACAGACTAATTTGCAAAACCTAATTAGTTGTAGCTAATTTAACAAACTAATTCACAAAACTTAAAGAAATAGCTAATTGATTGTACTACCGTACAAAACTTTAATACTGTAATAAGCTACTTTAACATATCACTTTACAAATTGTGACTAGCTGGCTAATTTAACTAGATCATTTACCAAATATGACTATTTTAACTTTTAAACAGTTACACAAAAAATTATTTAGCTTGAATGAAAATGTAGTTAAAAGGCTGATGTTGAAGTTTGTGAGGCAAATGAAACAGCTGATTCTGATACAGCTGATTATGTACAGTATCAGTAACTCTAGCAAAAGTGAAAAACTTTTGAAAAACTAATTAAAGGAATTGACAAAAAGGAATAAAACATTGCTGTTGAGATTTTTATTGAGCTCTGAATGTTTGAACTGAAAATCTAAAGTTTATAAAGTGTTTTTTTTTTTACTTGAAGATGAGTTAAGTACAAATCTGCCCCAATAGGACCTAAAGAAGTAACAATGTATAGCTACATAAGTTTTTCCATATTCACAACAACACGAAAAACACAAAACATGATATTTCAACAGAAACCTAGCTAATTTAAAAGTGAAGCAGCCGGTCTGTCACTCCACCCTTTCACAGATGAAGAAGTTCAGATTTAAAAAATTCGCGCCATCCGGTGCCTTTCGTTTTTCTGTTGAGGAAACCACACAAAACCCCAAACCAGTCTAGTGCAAAGATAAAACCACACGATGCACTGACACTCAAGTCTGA
Source organism: Clarias pachynema (assembly GCA_030014365.1). Taxonomy (NCBI): domain Eukaryota; kingdom Metazoa; phylum Chordata; class Actinopteri; order Siluriformes; family Clariidae; genus Clarias; species Clarias pachynema. Next base: position 35,338,893 of record JAQMYL010000036.1, read on the forward strand.
CATATAACCATACATAACCACACCTCTAAGTCACTATCGTACACAAGTCTGTGATTTATTCAGAGCATACAGTAGTCTATGAGGAAAATCTGACCAATACCTATACTCTGGCATTTACTGTTTATTTTCTAATTTAGTTGGTTTAATTGCACATAATATAAACAACCTCAGTGACCTTGTGGTAAACATGTCCCAGTGACCCTACGTTCACAATTGCAGGTGACAAGCTGCTTGTGTCTCTTGTAATTTGTCTCTTGTGGACGTGGCCTGTCAAGCGTTTTTGGACAAGAAACAGTCCTGTCCATACAAAGCTTCCAAAGTTAACTGGACAAGCAAACAAACACAAAAATTCAATAATGATATAATTAATCATTGTGTAAGAGCTTGGCTTAGTAACTGCTTTTTTTTGTCAAATTAGATTAGTAAAGAATGCTAACTTTACTAAGCTATAGAAAATCTCAAGAGGCAAGAAATATCTTCTACTTCCTTCCATTGTTTTTTTTCTCGTAATATCACTATACACCTTTAATAAGAGGATTTACTGTTTATGACAGAATGAGATGAAAGTTATTTGTAGATTTTTTAGCATCAAACACGATGAAACATGAACCGATTGCACGTACTGTAGAAGCTAAAATTTTGAGCAGGGAACTGAAGGAAGGTTGGATTGTAGTATTGGGCCAAGGACTTGTTCGCCCAGCGTTAGGACTATTTAAATGTTGATTTGTCACTGAAATCAAGCGTAAATGTTATGTTTGCATGCAGGAAATGTGTAGATGTTTGTCGCGTCCTAACATCAGCCTTAGATAAGTATTCTTCTGATGCAACAGACTCTTTTGTTAATGAATTTGACTTATATTTCCTCATTGTTCCGACAGGCCAGATGAAAGGAAAACCTCTGTTGTTGTGCGTATTTTTTCACTAGGTAACTACCATATTTTCCTGTGCGCACACCCTGGTAGGCTACCTGACTTACCTGAATATCGTCTTCAGCAGATACGCATAATAAGATACGATCAGATCAGATCGCACAACTCGGACCTTGTAAGACTCAACAATGCCTTCTTTCAACAAAAACATTGAAGAGCCCTCATTGCTTTTAATGCACTGATATTATTCATTAAACGCAAAACTGACGATCTGTCTCCCTCACACCCTCCTTTATACCTGCATGGAATGTAGAAGCATAAAAAACTCTTGTACACTTAATTTCTGCCATCTACAGTACAGTGGTGTTTGTGATTGGCAAGCGATAGTCTTTATGTTATTTTGCCTTGAGATATGATTTTGTCAAACTATAGACGTATATGGATTCTTGCATTTCAGGCATTGTCTTTTTTTAAAGTGTGTTCCACAATCTGGCAAAAGACACACTGGTGATATTTTTAACAAACCCTGAAGGTCTGGGGAATTTCTGGGACTTGGAGCAGACGTGTTGTTTTCTTTAGGGTGGAAAAGGAGGAAAGCATGAACAGATAGTTTGTACTTTTTTAGACAGTTAATGATAAGGCAGTCAATAAGCCTTTGTCTTCATGTGCACACTTGAGCTAATTGCTCACTGGCGCCTCCAGGAGTCTAACCTAGAGAAATATTATCTATTATAAGAGATTATAGAACGCCATCTTGTGGTCTTAGGTGTGAGACACCATTATGAGGTCTTCAAGTGTGCTTACATTAATTTATTCATTGTCTGTATCGCTTTATCCAGTGGGCCTGGAGCCTAGGAGACTTTGGGCACAAGGCGGGGTACACCCTGGATTGGGCGCCAAACAATCCCAGGGCACACACACAGTCACATGCTTATTCACAGTGCCGGCTCAACCAACACAGGCGGTCATCTAGGGCCCGTCTTATGATAAGGGCCCCGCACACATTATTAAAAGCATTTACTTATCACCACAATAGAGTGTGAATGCATAAACACATCGTTGTAGACATCGCAACACATGGACCCATTAAAAATTATAGAATTCACAACAATGGCGAGAAAAAAAATTACCCACTCTATTAAATAAAAAGGATAGCTCTGTATAATTAATACATGACGGATTGCTGAAAACAATAATAAATACAAAACAACAGTATAAATAAAAGATTAAAAGATTTGAAACACACAGAAGCAACACAGGCTAATTTGCATAACACTGCCTGTGATATACTGGGGGGCGAGGGGGGGGGGGGACTGGAGTGCTGTAATGATCATAGCATTTGTATACATAACTTCCACTATATCTCTTCAAATTGCTCACATTTGATAGAAAGTCAAAAATGTCCTAAAAATATCCCATTTTAGATATACCCTTAACATTTATCAATATTTCATTGTTTATTAGGCATAACAGAAAATGTGCTGTCACAAAAATTTCTTCATATTTTAATCTCTATGGTAATGTCGAATGTCGAATGTTTTCTCTGTAGCAGATTTGTCCAGTTTCACACAGAATTTGGGAATTTGGGAATGCCAATCTGCATGTCTTTGGACTGTGAGAGGAAACCGAAGTACCTGGAGTAAACCCACCAAACACGGAGAGAACATGCAAACTCCATGCACATGGACCAATATGATCATCATCTCAAAATATGGATTTAACTGTAATATGGATTTAACTGATTTGAGTATTGCCTCTCACAAATTCGTCTGTCTCGTTGCCGATTTTAGACACACAGATGCACATAGATGCTATTTTAATTTGAAATGTCATGGCAACCAAACAGTATCTTTCTGGAGCCGAAAAAAGGAAGATTTCTTCAGAGGAAGAAAAGCAAGCTCAAACTATAGGTATGCTATAGGTATGCTCTGCTATACATAATACATGATTTATTACTATAGTATTAGTACCTGTATATAGATTTTGTTTTCTTTTTCAGCAAACTTGAAAATATATTTGCATTACAATACTTTGCAATGTTTTACTTGCAAACTTGTTTAAATCTGATTAAATATTTTTACACCATGTATTGTATGTTGAATATTTTATACTTAATGCATATTTATACACCTAAATATTATAATTTTATGTGCTTTCTCCTAACTCATGAAATTTCTCTGACGGTTATTTACACCAGTGGGCCCAGTTCTCATGATCTCGTCTAGGGCCTCACAACCTACACGCCGGCACTACTTATTTCACACACCATGAGCAATTTGTCAACATCAATAAGCATAACCTGCTTGTCTTTGGACTGTGGGAGAAAACCTGAGTCCCAGGAGGAACCCCAACAAGCACGCGGAGAACATGCAAACTCCACACACACAGATCCTAAAGTGAGAATCGTGAGGTGTGATAGTGCTAAACACTAAGCCACTATGCCTCTGTGTGCTTACATTGTCTTAATAAATTTCTCAAGTGACTACATTTTACTCCATGTTATGTCGACATATTTTTAACATATTAATTAATGTGTAATTCAACATTCATAAAATGCTAATTTAATCCTTAATAAAAGTCAATGAATGCACACATTCATAAGTGTTTCATAAGTGTTACATTATATACACTCCTTAAAGAAGGGAAATCTTGACTGAATTAATATTTATTATTAGTGGTGCTTGCGAAGCGAAGCACTACTATTGTTATCTCACTTATACACTACTATTCAAACATTTCGACACCCTTTCTAATGCCATAGTCTTTCATGATTTATTTTTGCTGTGGATTGTTCTCTGATGATCATCATGGACAAGTTGCCCAATTGTTTCAACATTTTCGGGGGTTGAGTTGGTTAAAAGTCTTCCTTGAAGCATGTGTGTCACTCAAAACAGCTCGAACGGCTCATTGCAGCATCGCTGTAAACTTGTCGTCGTCGAACGTCTTCTCTGTAGCAGATTTGTCCAGTTTCACACAGAATTTGGGAATTTGGAAACGCCAATTAACCTAATCTGCATGTCTTTGGACTCTAAGAGGAAACCGGAGTACCTGGAGGAAACCCACCAAACACGGGGAGAACATGCAAACTCCATGCACATCATCTCATCATAAACATTGATGCTTAAAATTTGTTTTATTTACCTCGTGATACTTAAAATCTTAATTTTCTAAGCCGTAATTTAATCTTTGCTCAGGTCACGTGTAAGCACTTTTATTTTGAAAAGAAGAAGCTCTTTAAAAAAAAAAAACAAATGAGCGCAAATTCGGAATTAAAATAATTAAAATATTGCAGCTGTATTTAATTAATGGTCCTCTAAGTGCACATGAAAACATTATGAATTATTTATTTAACGTGTAAGGGATATGTTGTGTAAAGATAACACAATTTGTGTAGAGCATTATTTAAAGTTGCCTAAGCAAATATCAGATTCTGAAAGAGGAATTAGCTCGAATTAATAATAGTAAAAAAAATACTTCAAATGGGGAAACACAAAAATTTTTGCTATATATATATATATATATATATATATATATACCCCCCCCCCCCCTTGTTATTAGTTTGGACTTTTATTTTTTGATTGCTTTAGAAGATCAGCCATGTTCCTTCTACAGGCTCGAGAACTTGACGTGACGTCACACCCCTTGGCCAAGCTCGCGACCTACAGGGGGGAAATATAATTTTTATCCAATCACAGTCCGGAGAAGGGAAAATGCAAAGAGCTGATTGGCTGGTAGTGGCGCGAAAATAACCACGTGGGCCCGAGCTTTGGCGCGAAAACCCCCCCCTCTCTCTCGGTGTGCTCGTGCAGCATTGTGTCCTGCGCTGAGGTGAAGAAAGTGAAGTTATTATAACTCTGTAATAAACAACCTGCTGATAAAATGGACATTTCCGAGCCTGCGGTGGAGAACGCCGGACAGACCGTGAAGGACGAGTTAGCCGAGAAGTGTCAGAAGTTATTCCAGGCGTTTCTGGAAGAGTAAGTTTAGTTTTATTTTGTATTTCATTGGGGTTCCGACAGTTACTGTTCCACAGAGATGAGGCTCAACATGGCGTCTGAGTGATTCTGAGGAAAATGTTTAAAGAGTTTTGAGTAGTTTAACAGTTAACAATTTGATTGGAAGTCATTACTTTACATTAGAATTAATAAAATTCTTATTAATATTTTAGTTAACTATTCATGCATCCAAGACGTCAACTTGGAGGAACCATCTATAAGTATTTAGGTCTTTTGCACAGCCATTACAGGAGTGTGTGTGTGTGTGTGTCAATGTTTAGATCAAGAACTTTATATTATTTCAATATATAATGATTATATCACTTTGAAAACTGCTGCTGCCTGTGTGTCTATGTGTCTCTGTATTGTCTCTGCACTGTGTTGGATAATACAGTATAATTGTGTATTAATAACAGTAACACTTAATATAAAGATTTAATTGGGTTAAAAGTTAACTCAAATCATTACTTGCTGATTGATTAGGGGGGGTATCAGTGTCTCAGTGGTAGATTTTTTCACCGATGCCCAAACCCCAAACGCTGGATACAGTGATGGTCCCAAACCCGGATGAAGTAAGAGGGTTTCATCAAGGCATAAAAACCTGTGCCAAAAAGTTGTTGTGCTGGGATCGGACGACCCCTGGATGAAGGAGCAGGCGAAAGATCAAAAACAACAGCAATCAAACAACAACCTGATAATTAGTTACTAGGTTTGGAAAAAAATCGAATCAGTTATTATTTTTTTTTGCGGGTACGATTCACGTATCACCACACTGACTCCAAAATCGATTCAAAAGTATATTATTACATTAATAATAGAGATGAACCGGTCGATCGACCAGTGACCAGAATTGTCTTGTTTTCAGTTTGATCAATTTGATCAGTCTAAGATATAAACGATTCTGTCCCAAGCGCAGAAGCTTCAGTGTTTGAGGCGGTAAAACATCACTGTTTCCTTAGAAATAAAAATCATAGCGGATGACAGAGATACATGCTGCTCGGTAGCAATGTTAAAAACTCTTGTATTTGAAGTTAGTTTGTATTGTTTAAATGCTGCGCTTGGTGAGTGAGAAAACTAATGTTATAAGGAATGGGCTACATTTAATTACTCATTAAATCGCAATTTTAATCTGATCGGCACAGTGGTATCGTGAGATTATATCGTATCCGGTGGTGACTGGTGATTCCCGTCCCTATAAGTTACCCAAGAAAGCTGCAGACACAAGAATAAATGTTTAAGTTTTGTTTAAAGTAACATTTTGAATGTATATCGAAACACCCATAACTTTCGTACACACTCATATTTCAGGTTCCAGAACAGCGACGGCGAGTTGAAGTACTTACGTGACGCAGAGGAGCTGATCCGTCCGGAGCGCAACACGCTGCTTGTGAGCTTCACCGACCTGGAGGGATTTAACCAAGAACTGGCAACCATCGTCCAGGAGGAGTTCTATAGGTATCCAGACGAGTTTTTTTTTTCTCATTCGATATATTATAGTAAAGCACTTGATTGATGAAAGCTGATACTTATTTATTATTAATATTTATTTTTATTTTGGGTAGAATTTACTCCTTCCTGTGCCGCGCCGTGCGTAACTTTGCCCGGGATCATGGGAACGTTCCTGTCACTAAGGAATTCTACGTGGCCATTCAGGATCTCCCGACCAGACACAAGTAAGGATCAAACAGAACGCTAGTTTTAAGCGCTAGTTTTAAACTAGTCATCGTTTTTTAAAGCTCTCTGTCTCCTTGTGGCGCGTTCCTCCAGGATCCGCGAGCTGACCACTCTGCGCATCGGCTCTCTGGTGCGCATCAGCGGGCAGGTCGTCCGCACGCACCCGGTGCACCCCGAGCTGGTGAGCGGCACCTTCCTGTGCCTCGACTGCCAGAGCGCCATCAAGGATGTGGAGCAGCAGTTTAAATACACGCAGCCCAGCATCTGCCGCAACCCCGTGTGCAACAACCGCCGTCGCTTCCTGCTCGACACCAACAAGTCCAAGTTCGTCGACTTCCAAAAGGTAACGAGACGTACTGTACATCATTGTGGAAACACTTGTATATCAGCCGATGTTGATGCTGAGGTGTCGCCCTGGAAACTAGGTGCGTATCCAGGAGACGCAGGCCGAGCTGCCGCGCGGATCCATCCCGCGGAGCATGGAGGTGATCCTGAGAGCCGAAGCGGTGGAGTCCGCGCAGGCCGGAGATAAGTGCGACTTCATCGGGTGTCTCATCGTCGTGCCCGACGTGTCCCAGCTCGCAACACCAGGTACCGACCTCTCGGGTTATGGACAGACACGTTGCTTTGTCACTTCACATTACAATTTCGACCATAAAAGGAAAAAAGTCTCATTTCACACTTACACTGATTTTTGTGTTCACGTAAATGTCCCCGTGATTGTTTCAGGCGTGAGAGCAGAGACGGGTTCCCGCACGGCCGGATCTCAGGGTTACGAGAACGAAGGCGTACGCGGTCTTAAAGCCCTCGGAGTCCGCGAGCTCTCGTACAGACTGGCTTTCCTGGCCTGCCATGTGGCGCCGACCAATCCCCGGGTAAGATCTCTCCTCAGTAAGATGCCGTCATGCTGCGCTGTTGTGACGGGATCATAACGAGCCGTGTCGTGTGTTTAGTTCGGCGGTAAGGAGATCCGCGATGAGGAGCAGACGGCCGAGAGCATCAAGAACCAGATGTCGGTGAAGGAGTGGGACAAAGTGTTCGAGATGAGCCAGGACAAGAATCTCTACCATAACCTGTGCACCAGCCTCTTTCCGACCATCCATGGTACACACACACACACACACACACAAATTATACAAACAAGCTGCTTCACAAAAAAACAACAACAAAAAAATCTCTAAATTTTGATTCCGAAAAGATTTCTTCATTCCAGTGTTTGAAATCAAAGAGGAGCTTTGAAGTTGATACTTTGTATTTATTTATTGTTGCTTCAAGCAACCGACTCTCAAAACCTTGATTCGATCCTGTGTTGTAAATGATTGGAATTGACTCTTGGACTATTGTTGATTTGACTCACTGTTTAGTGAGTCGACTCAGTATTCGAGGAATCGACTCTTGGATCTTTTGTGGAAATGACTCGTTTTCTAGTGAAAAGAAGACGAGTCTTTTAACGAGTCTTTTAACGCCTGGAGTCAGGGATTTAACTGTTTTTGGGTTTGTCTCATAATTTCAATGTGAACCGAAAGAATCACGGTTATCTAAAAATATACACGACCGCTCAAAAGTTTGTGATCACTCGCAGATTTCTTTTATTTTCTACATTAACTACAACCGTACTGGGGAAATACATAGTTTTTCATAGTCAAAACTAAGTGAATGCTTTTGATCTTGTCTATTGAGCATATTTAAACAACTTCAAAGGTAATTGAAACAAATAGAATAATTTTCAATAAACAATGCTATTGTAAATTTTTTTCTCTTTTGCTTTAAGTGAAGGAAATCTCAGAAAAAAAAAAAAAAATCTGAAAACAGCATTGAGTGAATCATAAATGTTTGTGTGTGTGTGTGTGTGTGTGTGTGTGCTCAGGCAACGATGAGGTGAAGCGCGGCATCCTGCTCATGCTCTTCGGCGGAGTCCCGAAGACCACCATGGAGGGGACGTCTCTGAGGGGCGACATCAACGTGTGCATCGTGGGAGATCCCAGTACAGCCAAGAGCCAGTTTCTCAAGTAAGAAACACAATACTGTCACAATACGCTCCGTTAGACTGAACAGGTTTACGCTGACGTTGATGTAATAATATCTGTGTAATCACGAGGTGGTTAACGTAAGTATGTTGACGTTTTGGAGCTGGCCGTCATCGGATGTGTTTATTTGATCGCTCACAAATAATTCGGTCATTTCGAGGCTGGTCCTGATGACGCGCTTGTCTCTGCCTCAGGCACGTGGAGGAGTTCAGCCCGCGCGCCGTCTACACCAGCGGGAAAGCGTCGAGCGCCGCAGGTCTCACCGCCGCCGTGGTCCGGGACGAGGAGTCGCACGAGTTTGTCATCGAGGCCGGAGCGCTCATGCTGGCTGACAATGTAAATAATAATAATAATAATAATAATAATAATCATAATAACAGGAAGTGATAATAAAATACACAACATTCAGTTTCAGTCTTAAAACATGGCAGAATATACAGTATAAACTCTCTGACATAAAGAATATAAATTTAGACCTTAAAAAGATGTATTTATTAAGAAAAATTAATTAAGATGAGTAAACAAGGGGCCAAAAACAAGAGTAAGAAATAAACAAAAGGAAAACATTTCCAAATAAATAAATAAATAAAAAAAAATAGTTGAGAATGTGATTGCTAATGTGGTAGATTTAAATGTTGTGTGTGTGTGTGTGTAGGGCGTGTGCTGCATTGACGAGTTTGACAAAATGGAGACGAGAGATCAGGTGGCCATCCACGAAGCCATGGAGCAGCAGACCATCTCCATCACCAAAGCCGGGGTCAAGGTGAGGGGTTAAAGGGCAAAGCCTGAATTTTTGGCCTCATACCAGAAGGAGGACAAGATGTTTTGTGTGTGTGTTGGATTTTTACATCGTGTCTTCCCTCGCAGGCCACGCTGAACGCCCGGACGTCCATCTTGGCCGCGGCGAACCCCGTCGGCGGGCGCTACGAACGCTCCAAATCGCTCAAGCAGAACGTCAACCTGACCGCGCCCATCATGTCCCGCTTCGATCTCTTCTTCATCCTGGTGGACGACTGCAACGAGGTGCGTTGGCCAGCCTTAACTTTTTAACGTAAACGACAACGTACTAAAAACACTCGCACTCTCAAAACTGTTTTAAAAGTTCTAATATTGGAGACTCCTTCCGTAAACATTGAACTGTACCTCTCTGTGTCCCGGTCCTCAGGTGACCGATTATGCCATCGCCAGGCGTATAGTGGACCTGCACTCCAGGATCGAGAACTCCATCGAGCGTCTGTACACTCTGGACGAGATCCGGAGATACCTGCTGTTCGCTCGCCAGTTTAAACCGAAGGTGAGAAACCTTTAGTGCTGAAGTAGTGCTTTGTGGATTTATCATTACTGAGGTAAGGGTGTGCAATGTCGCTATTGTGGTAAATTACGTCTGATACTTTCCTTTTTTTTTTTATATATAATATTAAGTAATAACATTTGTATACATTTGCGTTAAACGTGTGTGTGTGTGTGTGTGTGTGTTCTATCAGATCTCTAAAGAGTCCGAGGATTTCATCGTGGAACAGTACAAGCGCTTGAGGCAGAGGGACGGCACCGGCGTCACCAAATCCGCCTGGAGGATCACCGTGCGCCAGCTGGAGAGCATGATCCGCCTGTCCGAGGGCATGGCCCGCATGCACTGCTGCGACGAGGTGGGCGGGGCTACGGCTCCAAAACACACCTTTCCGTATAGATTATTTTTTGTACATTGTCCGCTGTGACCCAGCGTGCTCAGACCGCGTCTCTGCCTCATTCAGGTCCAGCCCAAACACGTCAAGGAGGCCTTCAGGCTGCTGAACAAGTCCATCATCCGGGTGGAGACGCCCGACATCAACCTGGACCAGGAGGAGGAGGAGGCCATGGAGGAGGACGAGGAGCACCCGGTGAACGGTAAGCAGTTCCTGTCTGTTAGTGGACCAGAACACCAGAAGTTATTCGACTCGAGACGCTCATTTATCCAGGACAAGATGTTAGTTTGTGTTTTAGGTGTTTTATATTTTAATAAACAGTAACAAGGTTAGCATTTGAGCTTGTTAAACATACACTGGTAAATACATGTATTGGTAAATATAGCGGCACCTCGGGATACGAATTTAATCCGTTCCAGCGACGAGCTCTTAATGCGAAAATTTCTTATTGTGAAACGCATTTTCCTATAGGAAATAATGTAAATGCAGATAATCCGTTCCAGCCACACAGAAATGTTACCAATATTACCAGTTTCCAACACTGTAGTCATATTTTTGCATAAAAAACAATTAAAACATTTAGAAAAGACGTACAAATGAAGTAAAATATGAAAAAATAGACATTAAAGGCTCGCTCAAGGTTAATTTATGATTCCTCTCGGCACAGACTGCTTTAAAAAACAAACTGAAAGCGGCTCCGTTTTCTTCTTGCTAACGTCCTTGTGACCCCATGGTGTCTTCACTAAATCCAAAAAATATATAAACTCATTTCCGTAACCCCATCAGTACTCAGTCAAGTGACTTAAAAATTTTTTTTTTTTATTCACTCGTGTCCTCTTTGCTCCAGGTAACGACGTACCCAACGGCCACGTGGATGTTCCCGTGAACGGAGACGTGAACGGTCACGAGCACACCAACGGGGTCAACGGTGAAAACCACAGCGGCAAGCCGTCACTGCGTCTCTCCTACGCCGAGTACAAGCGCATCTCCAACCTCATCGTGCTGCACCTGCGCCGCTCCGAGGAAGGTGAGCGCTCTGGGTTCTGATCGGCCAGAAGATAACGATTTATTTGTTTATTTGTTTATTTATTCAAGTAACTCCTCCTTGATTGTGTAGGTGAGGATGAAGAAGCCCTGAAGAAGAGCGCAGTGGTGAACTGGTACCTGAAGGAGATCGAGTCTGAGATCGACTCCGAGATGGAGCTCATCCACAGGAAGGCCGTGATCGAGAAGGTCATCCACAGACTTGTGCATTACGTAAGACGGCTTATAACATTTGTTTTTTTTTTCCTTAGTGACTTTGAGGAAAGCTTTAAGCTCCACCCACTTCATCATCCACACCACAGTTTCTTTTATAAACCTCATGAAAGTGGAAACACATAAAATCATATTTAATGTAACATACATTTTCCATGTTCAGAACAATAATCTCAGCTTTCAGGCGACTTTGGTTCACAAAAATCACATAAATGTCGATGTTTAGTTACATCCTTGTTATAAAAGTGATGAGGCGAATGAATAAATCGTTTTCTTTATACGTCTTTCTCTTTAGAGTTGGCGTCTTTACAGTAAAGTAAAACAAAAATTACATTTTAAATCTTTGGTAATTTTTTTTTTTTTTACATTTGTTTTTACCATCCAAATAAATAACATATTTAACTAGACAGAACCATATTTGTGTAAATATTTACAGCTCGTGATGATTAATTGTTATATTTACGTGCTGGCTTAATTTCTTTCCTCGCACAATAACAAGTATAAACGTTTTATATCCTTCTAACAGCCTTGATGATGTTTCTTGCTATTTTTTAGGACTACATCCTCATCGAGCTGTCACAGTCGGGCCTGAAGGGCTCCACCGAGTCCAGCGCTGGGGGGGAAACACAGGAAGAGGACGTCACACTGGTCGTGAATCCTAACTACACGCTAGAGGATTAAACATTTTAAATTTAAAGAATGTGACTGTTATTGGACGGAGGCTTGGACGAACGCGAGACTTGGGTGATTTTCCTGAAACTCGGATTCGGGGACGACTACGTGTGTGTTCGTGTAGACCTTTAGGTCAAAGGCTGTATGGAGAGAAGCCTCTGCAAATGTTGTAAATACGTTTCTTGATTTTTGTTTTAAAGATAAATGTTAGTAGAGATTTCTCTTGCTTTTAAAAAAGTCAGTTTTGTTCTTATCATGATGCTAGAAAATGTTGGCCTGGATTTTGTTTAATATTTTAATAAATAAAAATTAACGTTTTTCCAACAGTGTTTTATAAGTTGATCACATTTGTTCCAACAAAACCATTTGTGCGTTTGCAAAGTTTGTGACAAAAAATGTGGAACAGCAAAAAAAAGTGTCTAAAGTTTGGTAAGTAGAAAGAAAGGAAGCAACAAAAATGAAAACGTGTTCAAACAAATGAAATATGATGAGTTAGTGTATGATTATAAGAATATGTGGGACTATAAAAACCTAGCTAGTTTTAATTTTATTGATTTATAAAATATATAAATTTATAATTTTTTATATATTAGATATGATAGAATATAATTATTACAATTACTTGTATACATTTTATTGTAACTTTATATAGGAACTGTATTTACCCTTTATACAGTTTATATGCTTTTTAATGAAATATTTTCATTTGTGATCAAATCTTAAAGACTAAAACCTACACACTAAAATAAAGAAGGTTTCTTTATAATCATTAAATGCTTCAATTTATAATTAGAACAAGGCTAAATTAATTCTAATTTTGGAAGAATTTAAGACATTTAAAAAAACAGCTTTTAAAATTTTTTTTATTTTAAATATGCGTTTTTCCACCAGAAGATGGCGCTAATGCAACAAACTGCCAGAGAAAACAAAGTCGACATAAAAAGAATTTACGCACTTCAAACGTTTAAAAGTGCTGGTTACTAATTTCATTCCGTATGTTTGATGTTTGACAAAAGTGACATTTTCAAAAAGTCAACTGACATTTAAAAAAATTTTAAATAAAACGGACAAAATGTGACGTATGTGGCGTGTCTGCGCTGTAAAGTCCCCGGATGTACCAAACAAAATGGCGGCGCCCTGCTGGAGCTTGATGAGGTCGAGTGTAAAAGGTAAACACGTGGGGTTTTAGAGCTGTAGGTCACTTTAATATCATTTAGTGGAAACTGTGTTGTTGGAGACGAATCGAAATCCAGGCGCGTGCTTTAGAGTATTAGTGCAGTGTGCGCGTGCTGTGTTGTGCACTTTGGTGCAGGACAGAAAGTGAATGAGTTCAAAGCTGATTGTGTCTAATAATGAGTGGATTATTGGAGATGAAAGACGAGTAGAAAGTCATTTTATAAGAGGGAGGTTAACCTCAGAAACTGTAGAACCTGAAGACAGGAACAGTAGTTTAGTACCAAAGCATAGAAAGACAGTTATGATGGACCTGAAAAACCTGTATTCATTCATTTATTTATTTGTTTGTTTGTTTGTTTGTTTATTGGATCAAGTTTTGTAGAGGGAAAAATCAGTGTTCAGCCTAATACCAAAATCAACTTCTTCCAAACCCTTAGACATCATCAAAGTCTGACATTTCCAAGGTCATTTCAATACTCAGGACAAGTGAGTGAAAATGATCCACATCTGTCCTGTGCTGTGTCTCTCAGTAACATGACGATGAAGGTGTCCATTAGGTTACGTTACTGTAGATCTTAGTCTCCCTCGTCTTTCTGGTCTCTTAAAGCCGATTTCCCAGACCAGCCTTCCTTAAGACACCCATTGCATCACCACCTTTGCTGACAGCTTTCCTGACTTTAAACCCGACTAGTTCTTGGTGTTAGTTAGTGCATTGTATCATGATGTAATAAATATTAACACAATATTTTACTTAACATTCTCCTTTGGCTTCTCATCAACTTCACAGAATAGAAACCTCTTTGTTCATGCTCATGAAGATGCAGTGATTAATGAATAAGTCCCTGTTTGATTTGAACGCCCCTCGTTTATTATGTTCTCATTCTTTTGTGTATGTATATGCTGAGCTGTTGTATGTAACATATGTATTATTATAAATAAAAGTTATTATTTGAGTTTTGCATGAAAAAATAAATCAGTGTTTCACAATCCACAAGTTATTACAGACTGATTTGTCTGATTATATTATTATTAAAGCAAGTTAGGTTTATCATGAGTGTTATTCTTGCCTATATTACTAGTATATGAAATTATACTCCTAAAGAGATACCGAAAGCACGTCGTCTTTTTTTTTTTTTTTTTGAGTTTCCCCTGATTTTCTCCCTAATCCAATTCCTCCCCGTCACTAGGGGGCTCCCACATTAAGGCTACTACTACCACTCAGTTAGGAGGGCCGAAGACTATCACGTGTTTCTTCCGACCATGTGACGCCAGCCAACTGCATCTTTTCGAACTGCTCGCTCACGCACCGTTAGGGGCGTAACACACTCGGAGGTCAGCGCTATCCGCTCCTTCCGCGTGCGCGAGCTCACAGACCAATACAGTTGAAAACAGCTCTGAGACAAATTGTTGTGTGGAGAAAGTGGACAGAGATTGAGTCAAGTGGATCGGTATGATTTACATTGTATATTCGTGTCAAAGGCGTATAAGACTCACTTTGTCGGACTTAAGAACAAATCCGATTTATGAACGTGCTCCCGGTAAGGAGCTCATTTGTAAGTCGGGGACAACCTGTAATCTAACCTGTAATATTTATTTCCTGTATATTTCACTGAATCAACCCCCAAAAATACGCAACAAATGGCTTCCCATATTTGTTCGATATGGAGCGGGTCTTTTAGTTTCACGTTACTTTATGTGATGGTTTGAAACCCTGTGAATGCTAAAGGTTCGAGCGGTGCTAATGCAGAACCATCCATAGCAAACATTAATATTGACTTTGAATGTCATTGAATATTGAATAATTTTTCATCTTTTTTCAGGTCTTCAACTCTGTTTAAAAACGGCTCATGGACACAGCTCGAGCTTCAGCTCCCGGCGGTGTGTGTTACAGCACCGAGCTCTTCACCTCAGCACCTCCCGCTTCCTGAACCCCACTAAGACAGACGCAGCAGAAACCCCAGACCCGGCGAGAAATCCTCAGGATAACCGGGAAGAGAAAGCAGAACAAGAAGGCGAGGAAGATCCCGGACCAGAGTACATTCCTAAGAGGAAAGCGAAAAACCCGATGAGAGCAATCGGATACGCGTGGTGAGTTAAGTTACCCGTTCGATACAGTTGCTCAGAATGCAGCGCGCTTGACTCGTACGGGAGCGGTGAAGTGAAGTATGTGTGCGTGATCGATATCTGATCTTCTCTTACAGGATAATTGGTTTCCCGTCCGGTATAATCGGGTTTATTCTGGCTAAAAGGCAAGTGGATAAGAACCGTCTGGAGCAGCTGAGGATCCGACAGAGGATGAAGAAATCGAACGAAGGGGAGTACGAACGCGAACGCTACAGACCAGCAGCGGGGATGCAGTGACGCTTAGCCACCTGTAACATGGTTTATTTTGGAAGCGGTGGGGCTGAGTTATACACACACAACTTAACATCTGTGACAATTTTTTATTTCTGGATCACGGCTGTATATTTCGAGTCTAATATGTTAAAGAGGGAAGTTGATATTTGACCTTTGGAGCTGTGATTTAAGAGTTTCTGCACTTTTTGACCTATTAAGGCAAACTTTCAAATGGTAAAATCTCTAAAATTGCTGAATTCCTGAAAAAAAAAAAATATAGCACAGTTTCTGCAGAGAAGTTTATGGGTAGTTGGTGCAAATACCGCCACCTACTGCACCGGAGGTGATGTGGTGCAACCTCAGTCTACGGCTGCAGGAAAAAGATGATCGCTTTGTACGGAACATGACATTTAAAAATAAAGAATGCATGTTACACAAAATTTCAATGTGTGTTGGAGTTTTGTCTATAGTTTTTAATCCTGTACTTTTAAAACCTGTGAGATAGAATGTAAAGAAATCGAATAAACAGTCGAGCGCTGCTTCACAGCTCTGGTTCAGTCCTGTGTTGGTCTTCACCTCTCTGTCTCGTGGTGTGAATTTGATGAGAATAATCGAAGAACGCCGGATTCTCTCTGGTGAAGTAAAATAAGCCAAGGGCATATTCCAAGACGAGAAAATTTGTAGATTGTAGATACAAATGTGAGTTTGTAGATGCCATGAAGTGTTCAACTTCACCGCTGACACTGGAGACTCCTTCTATTAATGCTAAATGAACACTTTATTGTTAAAACTTTATATCTACACTTAATTAATTTTTTTAACCTGTTTGTGACAAGTCCACTGTACAAGTCCCTGTAAATGAGTCGTTACTAACTTCAATAATTCGTTTGATTGTGTAAAGCTGCTTTGCGACAATGTCAACTGTTAAAAGCGCTACACATCAAATTGAATTGAGCTATAGCAACCCTAGCGTATTAGAAACTCGTGTTAATAATAATAATAATAATAATAATACCTCATATTGTCAGTAAAAATTTAGCTTTTTACTAAAGGAAAGAAATACAGTCTTTATAATCAAAATTGCACCATACACACATTAAACATTTTCTCTCGAATATCTTTTTCCTAATCTGTAGTTCAGGCGTATTATTTTCATAATATTCACATCAGGTATCAAAAATGTCTTCTTATTTCAAATTACACAAACTCACCTCTGCTTATTTTGTATCTGGAAACAAAACAAGACTCGCTGCATTTTGCAGGCTAAAATTTATACATAATCTTTATTTATGTTGAACATATACAGTGAATAAGTTTGTTAAAAAAAAAAACTTAAAAAAATTAATGCTATAATTTCTGATCATATGTAAAGTTCTTTTTATTTACAAACTTCAGTATAGTGTCATAAGTGAATCAAATATCCTAATAGGAAGTTGCAAAATTATTGGCACGCAGGAAAAAACAGGAAAAAAAAAAAAAAAAACATGTAGTGCCACCTACAAAAGCAGTGGTAGTTGTAATAGTGACACAGCGCAGGGCGACACGATGGCGTGATATTTTGAGTCTTTTTAGTTGCATATATTAAGATGTACAGTACTAAATAAGTCATTTATAGATTTTGTAGTTATATTTTGAATATAGAAGAAAAGTTTTATTTTTAAACTTCTAAAACTGGTTGTTTTTGCAGTATCACCCATCCCAATGCCAGAGGACTGATATTAAAACATAATACATGTTTAAACATATCAAAAATAATTAAATGGTTGGATTAAATTATAGTCAGTGCGAAATGCAGTTGAGTGCAAAAGTTTGTTTCCCATGATTTCTTTGTTCAAAAAAAAAAAAAGTAGTCTTTCATTTACAAATTATTGATTTGAAAAATTATAATTTCACACCGTGCAGAAAAAGTAGACGATAAGCATACTTAAAAAAAAAAAAAACTTTAAAAAATTCTGCCTAAATCTCTCTAAAAAAAAAAAAGAAAAAGAAAAAATAGGAAATTTGTTTTGTTCTGTGGGTGCACAAAATTTTGCACTCGGCTATAAAGTGAAAAAAGTAATGCTGGGAAAAGAGATCATGCATTTCAGGACAATTTGCTGGGTTGAATTCTGGTTTCAAATAAGAATCTAATATACAGGTGTTACAGATGTTTTACTTGTTTTAAAAAGTAATGTGTGGAAGATTTTTTTTTGTAGTTATTAACTTAAGTTTCAGAAACTTTTTCAACCCTATTGTAACATACATTCCATCTTGTTCAAGCATCTTTTTAAAAAACTTTTATATAATAATAATAATAATAATAATTAAATATGCACAAGATACTGTATGTATAGACCCAACATTAAATTACTTATCAATACAAATAAAATTCCAGCTCATATCAAAACACAATTAATATACTGTATATATAGTGTGTAAAATTGATTTCCAGCTTAACATAATGATGATGGTGGTGTTTATGGAGTAGACCAGCATCCTAAACTCAGCACGAAAGAATCAGCTGTTTATCCCAAGTGCTTCTGTCCTGATGTTAAAAGAATCCATTAAATCATGCTAACATGTCCGCTAATGTCAGATACATGTTTTTTGCTTCAAATATTCAGTAAAGGCATCGTGATTGTAATCATACGCAAACGCTTCAAGGTTGACAGCTGGGGCGCCCCCTATCTTTGAGACGCTCCGATGATTTGCAGGAGGAAAAGGAAGATCTGAATGACGTCGACGTAGATGGAGAGAGCGGCGAAGACGTACTCCTCCGGACTTATCGAGTGCTTCCTGTTCCCGATGAGAAGCTGCGTGTGATACGCCAGGAACTAGACACGAGGAAGAACAAAAAAGTTTTTTTTTTTTTTTTTTAAAGTAATGAATTGATGATGTCATGTTTTTAAAGCAAGACAATTAGGTTGATTTTTGAACTCACCAACGTGAACACGATCGCTCCGATAGCAGCATACAGCATATGAAGCCACGGGATCTAGAAATCACATTTACACTTATTAATATTTATAATTTAATTTCAACTTCCAAGCAGAGGGAGCATGTGCTTGAGTAGCTGAACCTTGTGTTATTATACCGCACTTATCTTTTTTTATTGTATCACAAAAAAAATCAATACTCAGTTTGGTACTTAGGATACAACCAACACTAAAGAATAAGACTGAAAAAAAAAAAAAAATCAGTAGAACTACTAACGCTTAATATTCTCCTATCTCCGCATGCCTTGAACTTTTTTATTCCTCTTGCAACAAATCAACTTGCCAACTATTTCACCGTTTCCCCTTTTTTTTCCTTTTTAAAGTGACATATTGAACATTTTGTCCATTTATAATTACATGTACTGTTGTGGAACGCCCATGAAACTTTCCTACCTAGCTGGATCTCAGATATGTAGAGTGACAGGATAAATCCAGTTCCAACCCTGTGACAGTCTTGACCTTCCTAACACTTGGTGTGAATTTGGTGAAAATCTTAATGTTGAAAAGTTTTTTGCCCCCCCCCCCCCCCCCCAAACACAAAGACTAACTTAATTAGTTTTTCTACGCGTTGTTGTTGTATTGTTTTTTTTTTTTCTTAGATTTTTTTTTTTGTATATTTTTTGTCAGATTTTCACCAAGTTCACACCACACTTTAAAGTCAGAACTAACATGAGGGCGTAAATATTTTTGTTCCATCACACTACAAGCTGGCGATCTGAGGTTCCGAATTCTATTATGATACACTCAATATTATATACAGGCTGAGTAACCAAATCCATTGGTTTATGTAATGTCACAACATTCAAATTTCTACCTACCATTGTTTTTAAGATAAGACTGTACCCAATACCATATCATGTGGATGTTATTCTGTTCCAGAATGGTCATAAGGTCCTGCATCAAGCAAAGAAAACAACTAAGGAAACTGCTAGAACTACTCAAACTGGGTTAAGAACTGTCCAAGGTACTACAAAAGCTGGAGGGTTAATGCTGAACCATCACCTTCGAGGAGAAATGTGGTTGGAAATGTTTTTTTGAATGATCGTGATTGGTAATGACTTGCAGTTTGGTGAAATCAAATAAAACAAACAAAAACTTTAGAATAGCAGAAGCATTTCTACATGTACAGTGTGAAAGGATTGGGACTAAACAGCTGTGTAGCCTCAAGAAAACCACTTATCAGTGAGGCTAATCAGAAACAAGGCTTCCGTTTGCCATTAAGATTGGACTGTGGAGAATTGGGAAAAGGTCATGTGGTCTGATGAGTCCAGATTTATCCAGTTCCAGTTCCAGAGTGTATGGTGTATCAGGGTAAGAAGAACGGAGGGTGAAGTGATGCATCCATCATTCCTAGTGCCTACTGTACAAGCCTGTGGGGGCAAGTCTTACAGTACGACCTGGGGATTCTTCTGTTGGTCAGGTCTAGGTGTATTATTATTATGGGACCACAAAATTGAGGTCAGCTGACGACCTGAATGTCATGAATGACCAAGTTTTTCCATCAATGGATTTTTTTCTTCCCTAATGACACGGGAATATTCCAAGATGACGATGCCAGGATTCACCAAGTTCAAATTTTGAAAAAGTGTTTCAGGGAGATTGAGGAAATTAATCAATTTAGTGCAACTAGGACGGAAATAAATGTTGACATAAAAGACATTGCATAATTGCTTATCGAAATGAAGCCACAGTGAATGCGTGCTGTAATCAAAGCAAAAGGTGGAGAGTGTGTGACTTTGCTTTGGTCAGGTTGTGTAAAAACTTGATTTGCAGCTGCATTACTCTCAACTTTTCAGTAAATTTAAATGCAGAATTCCACATCCCTGTTTAAGTTTTTATAATAACTAAATCATGTGAATTGTGGAAATGAAAAGTGAAATTAATTACGGTGACATATTTAATACTGGAGTACTTCAGTCAATTCCAAACTATTTTTTCTTAAATTCCACTTTTGTTAAAAATGAAATTTCACATCATATTCCGTACTTTCACTTAAGAATCATCAGTCTCCATGTTTTCCACCTCTATATCTAAAATTAAACTCATAACCTTCTGATGGTTAGTTGCCGAAGGGTTAGGAATTTCACTTACATATTTAAACGACAGGACGATTGCGGTGATGATTCCGGTCACGAAGACGACGATACCCAGGACGCAGAAAAGGCCTCCGCATTTGGTGAAATCCACCTGATGGGGAAATCCAGTTGTAAATGAGCTCAGAAAAACAAAACAGCCAGGAATGAAGTTAAGATTCATCTCTACATTAAATTCATGCTACCTTCGTCTGGAAGCAGAAGACAGTCACAGCGATGCAGACGAGGACGGTGATACCCAGCGCCAGGAACACAGACTTGGTGTCGTAGTAACTGGAATTATAAAGTGCATTTAATCATAAACACCATGCAGAGTAGACAAGCTATTCGACTGGATTACTGACAATTAATACACTTTTCTAAAATCGTATTATGATTTTGGGTAAACATTATATCACTGAGTGGGAAGAACGAGACCTAAATGTAATCTTGCCAAAAACAAACAAAAAACTTTTTTTTACAAAAATTGTTCAAATTTATAAAGTTATTATGACTGTCAGATAAATTTTTATATGTAGAATTTTTATGTAGATTATGGGGAAGTGTAACTGATATTTTTTTTCCTGTAAATTCATATTTGTTGCATTTAAATAAAATAAACTTGAACAAGCAAAAACACCGCCCCTGTTGGTTATTGACCGGAAAGGAGTCTCACAACAAAGAACAACGTGTGAAAACGCAAGCAAAAAAAAAAAACTGATGTGAAAACCAGATGCTCTTCACTGTCTCACTGCAGAAGAATATTTCATACATTCTTGTCCTGTTCAGTTTAGCGAATATCTCTTGTTTTAACATTAATACTCTCAGTTGAATATACATTTTTCCAGCCTGTTTTTGCATTTCTACATTACGTTTCCGTATTTTATTCCCCAATAATTTTCTCGAACAACCGTATTTGAGTCACTAAAGTATTACAAAAGAAAATACTAAATACAGTTCTAGACATTTGTTTTTTATTTTAATATTGGAAGCACCTCGCTCTATTTGTGGACCGTTTTAGAAAATATGTTGAGAACATTATTGCAAACAAAATAAGAAACAGTCATGTTGAAATGTAAAAACTGGCTGGAAAAACTTATATTTAACTTGTAGGACAGAACAAGGTGATTTCAATATCAAATTAATGAACAGATGTTTCGGACTGTATGTACAGTAGTATTTTCTATACAAAGGCATCGTATTTGCATATAACCTACAAACATCCTACTGTAAACTTTAACTCGTATCTAGATCAATTTTAATACCTGATACAATACAGATGGTACAGTATGCAAATAGTGAAACTACAGAATAAAAGTCTGTCTTGATGGACGTTTGGAGGACGATTCGGGAGACAGGCGGCATTTTAGCAGACGGTTTATTCAGTCCCTGCTTATTTTTTATGCACTTTCACATTTCATAAAAATAATAATAATAAAAATAATAAAAATAATAATAATAATAATAATAATTATTATTATTATTAGCATCCTTTTCTGAGCCTTTTTTATTCACAGAAAAACGAGTGCACTGAACACAAGCAGTGAGCGAAACCAGACAACACGCAAACAATGAGGGATGGAATGTGTTTAATAGTGAAAGTGTTTTATTTTCTCCTGAAAAATGCAGAATCTGTTGAACCCTCTGATTACCATCTAACCAATCAATAGTGACCAGTCAGATCGAGTTCTACTAGTTCTACTACTAAGCTTCACTTTCCTTTCAGATTTTTTATTTATTAATCCAAATGTTGTTGTAAGATATTCAATATATCTTAACACCCTATTTTATTTTATTGATTTATTTATTTTAAGTGACCGATGCTCAGGCCAAATTATACTTAGTTTTAATGGGGATTAATTTTTAAATTGTACTCGTGTTCTTGTACACGCCCAGGCTCGATAACCGAGATAATCATCTTCTCACTGCGCATCTGATGATCACTAAAGATGGTAATAATTATGCGCATTATGCTCAACTTACTTAACATTTGCCATTAGTGAAAACTGATTCTTCGTTTTGTACAGAACCATAATTAAAAGCACTGTGCTGTCTGTCGTATTTGACATATTTACTGAATGGTGAATGCCACTGAGCTTATGTCAACACACTTGACTCTTTCCCTAAATACACACCCTGCTCCACAATGCCTGACATTTATAGGCTGTGAATGATTCAGTGTCACTGTGTTTAAAGCTGCAGTCAAACACCAGATGTCAGGTCGACCTACTTACCTCGATATCGTTCCGGTCATATAGGACAAGGCCAGGGTCTGAGAAATAAACGAGAGAAGGACGTCACTTTCTGAGTGAAAGCCGCTACGGTACGTCTATCTTGGTCTGAAATACTGAACTGCGCTTCAGAAATAAAATGCATTCACTATCTCACTGGATGCTTCTTCATGACAGAAAGCAGAATCATATGAATATTTTATGATCAAGGCCATGTTGAACACATTTCGCCACATAAGTACAGGAAATATTACAGATCTGTAAACTTTGCAGACTTTCTTTCCTGAGCCTGGTCTATAAACATACACATTCTCCCCAGTTTAGCAGGAACACAGGAACCCTGATCATAGTGAATGAATTAAGTACTGCTTTTAAATGTTGAAGGAAAAAAAAAAAAAAAAAAGATAAATGTTTTCCATTATAGACTCGGCTACACCCTGCCAGAGAAATGACTCAGCACTTCCGCACTCACGAAAAGAGCGAGCAGAATAAGGTTCCAGGGGAAACGCCTCCTGTATTGCCAGAGAGAGAGAGAAGGAGAAAGTGAGAGAGAGACAGAGAGAGAGAGAGAGAGAGAGAGAGAGAAGAAGGGAATGTTGGAGTGTTGGATATAAACTCATATCACTATATAAAATAACTAATCCTTATTTAACATTTAAAACAAACAAAACTTCATATATGATGACATAAAGCTGGATGGATATTACATAATATTTTTTTTCACCAAAAAAAAAAGAAGAAGAAAAAAAAAAAAATGAAGTGTTTACCCACCTGGGTCCCTTACAGCAGACGAGCACGAGGTGTGTGATGATGTACACGCCACTGTAAAGCCACACACACACACACACACATATATATATGTTTGCCTACGGCCAAAGTGTGTCACCCAGGAACAACAGTCAATTTTCTGACTGGATCATATAACACCATTTTTCATAACACATAATAATAATGCTCCCTATCTCCCTCACCATGCATCGGATTTTGTCAATATGCATACACATTTATATTTTTCATTAGATTAAAAAAGAAATCGCATGTCCTTTTATGTCCGTAGCGTCGGTTACTTTTTTGAATTCAAATCTTTCAGTGATCTTAACTGTCATTCAGATGAAACTTGACCAGTTTGGATTTCACATGAAAAGACGTGAAAAAGTGTTTTACTCTAAAACGCAAAGCTGTTAAGATATTGCAACATAAATTTGACATGGTTACGGACACTACAGATTTTTTTTTTACTTTTTAAGTTTTTAACAAAAACCAAAATTCTTTAATTTAAGCAACAAATTGTTTACAGGTCATATGCTTCTACAAGCTTTTACCAATTTCAGTATCAATACTCAAAGAAATATGAGTAATTTGCATTTTAAATTATCGTTATAATTATTATAAAATTATTACATTTAAATTATTATTGGTTTTTGTTAGTGCAATAAAAAAATTAATACATTTTCTCAGAGATTCTGTGTCAGAGGGAGTATTGGCTATGGCCTATTATTTTTGGCATGCGGTGTGTGTACTTTACTCCAAGTACGTCATTATTACTGGAAACTGTTGTACAATAGGGTAAAAACGGACCAAATTGAGGCGAAAATGATGGAAAAATCTCCTCAAACCTTACAAACTCCGAAATATTCCTTATAGAGATGAGGAAAATTGATTCAGGTACTGTATGTATCATGACTGCGTATTTTGTTTGCCAATTCATGTAGTATCGTCACAACGACACCAAAATAAATTTTGTTGACAGCGGTTAGCACGGTCGCCTTGCAACCATAGGGTCCGGGTTTGATCCCCACCTCGGGGGTATGTGTGCATGGAGTGAGCATGGTGGGTTTCCCCCTGGTACTCCGGTTTCCTCACACAGTCCAAAGACATGCAGATTAAGCTAATTGGTGTTCCCAAATTGCCCCGTAGTACCTTAAGTCTACTGGAATGGGCTCCAGACCCCCTATATACAGGATAAAGCGGTATAGACGATGAGCGAGTGAGCGACAGCATTCGAGGTGGTAAAATGCTATAATTCCTCCATCATCATGCAGGTGACAAACTCTAAACTATTCACACATTGGCAGACAGCACAGCATCCTGTGTAATAGCAGTGAATTACAGGTAGTGCCCAACTTACGAACAAGTTCTGTCCCGTGAGCATGATCGTAAGTCGGATTTGTTCTTAAGTCCGACAAAGTGAGTCTTTGACACAAATATACAAGGTAAAGTATACCAATCCACTTGAGTAAATCTCTGTATCCCTTTTCTCACACCGCCATCAGGTAGCCAAAAACCATAACCGCGCCTAAGAAAATTAATCTCACACATGATATTTAACGGTGTTGTCTCTGGTGGTCCCTGGTTATTCCCATCCCTAATTTCTCATGGCAACATTTGGCTCCAACCAAGATACAAGATATAGGGTCGCCTATAAGTCTGGTGCCAACCCATCACACACACATTCACACACCCAAGAATAACCTACACTGCATGTATTCGGGCTGTTAGAGGAAACTGGAGAACCCAGAGGAATCGCACCAAGCGCAAGGAGAACACAGACAGGAAGCGAAATCTGAAGGTGTGAGGCTACAACGCTAACCACTATCGTCTCCTGCATCAACTAATGTACATACATGTAAATCACATGTAAAGCAATAGCATGTTAAAGTAAAGAGGAAACTATGCTTACTATGAAACCCAGTAGACTGCTGGATTCTGCCTGACGAAGGTCTGCACGGGTTGTCTGAAATGCAGAATAATAAAAAAGCAAGTTACAAAAACGACTGAGAAGCTCAAACTCGCTTCCCAAACACACAGACACGTATTCAGCACACATGAGGACTCACACAAAAGTGAAAACGGCCACGATGCCGACGGTGACGAGCAGCTGAGCTGCGAGGATCAGGTACACCTGATGGGACACGACAGAAACATCACC
This sequence comes from Clarias pachynema, assembly GCA_030014365.1. Taxonomy (NCBI): domain Eukaryota; kingdom Metazoa; phylum Chordata; class Actinopteri; order Siluriformes; family Clariidae; genus Clarias; species Clarias pachynema. The sequence continues at coordinate 35,364,789 of JAQMYL010000036.1, forward strand.
AACAAGAAAACTCAAACTTTTGAAGAATATTTTGCTTGAAAAATGGAAAAGTCACACGATCTTCTGCCATTTTAGTTTATAGTTTAAACGCAAAAAACGTGGCAGCTGTTACGCTGGTGTACATTATAAGGGTTTTGATAGTAGATGCAAAAAATTGCTCCGTATTAGACATATACTGTAGAGCACTTAGTGCCATGCAATTACAGGAAAATAATCAACTTTAAGGTGGTACGTTGAACAGGACACTCCTTCCAAAAGTGCTTTTTTGACCTGCATGTTTTATGCAAATGTTTTTTTTTTTGCTGCAACACTGTCAGTGCTACTCTGACCAATCAGAATCAGGAATTCCACATAAGATTTCATAACGCTCTAATGATGAATAGAAAGCATAATTATCTCTTACTTTGCGAATGAAAGCATGACGGATGTCGACGCTCTCCCATCCTCCTGTCGTAGTGAAGCCGTCATCACCTGCAACGTTACCAGACGTCAAGCTAGTCAGGTCGTATATTGTGAACGTGAAGCTGAACAATTACAGTTACAGTTGCTTAGTTACTTTTGTCAAACCCTTCTATACCGGTTAAATAGATTCAAATCTGGCAACGTTACATGCAAATTAGCCCATGCTAACTCCTAGTTTTACAGTAAGTACCTTACGGTTGTTACGTTGATGTTTTGCACACATGCGACGTCAGTCATAACATCAAGTACCGTTAACTGGAATTAAGCTACTGTGTACGGTATTTTCGTCTGAGGTGGATTTTGGACCCAAAAAAACCCAGAAGGATTTACATGATGCTTTGTCACACTGATAAAAGAGTGACTTAGCAACTGATCGCTTCTGTTCTGATGAGGATTTTCAGATGCAGTGTGTCGTGGATGCGTGGCAAGAGTGTGAAAAGGGATGATCAAGGTAATAAGGATATTAATTTGCACAAAAGTTTCTTGTTTCTTATTCTTATAAATTTCTTATAATGTGGACTCAGACAAATATATGATTCGGTAGCGTTCATAAGCATTAGTTTTAGCGCTAGCTCATTCAGTGCTTTAATTGCAAATGAGACAATGCTATGGAACATGCTGTGCTCTAT
>JAQMYL010000036.1:35389470-35402317 GCA_030014365.1 Clarias pachynema
CCATTTAAGTACTCAGTTATTTAGTTATATTTTCAAAAATGTAATCCGTTATTCAGACAATTTATGTAATCTGTGAGCCAGACAGCAGTCATTCCCAATCCGTTGTGTGTGTATGTGTGTGCGAAAGTCGTCCTACAAGCCCCACCCCCGATAACCCGCCCCCTTCTGTTATTCCTGCTGTTATACCCCTATCTCACCTATTGCGGTTTGACTATGTGAGGACCGACGTGCGGAAAGATGGAAACCTAATCACAGCGCAAAAAACTCGCGGTGAATCATGATGAACTGTACTTACGGCCACCGCGCGAAACCGCGTAGGTGAGATAGGAGTATTAGTAGTTAACAGATTATGGGCCGAACTTTGCTGAGTGATGATGGTAGAATAATTATAAAGGTCATGAGGAATCACAAAGGAGTTTTCACTTTCTGCAATGGAAAAGTACTCGAGCTAGTTACTTTTATCAGGAAGTAACGCTGTAATGTAACTGATTACTTTGTAATGACTGTAATTTTGTAATGTAATTAGTTACTTTAAAAAGTAACGTCCCCCAACACTGCTTGCTAGCAAACAAAATATTTGTGGTATAATTTGTAGCTTTGCTAAAACCTACAAAAGTTTAGATATAGATTGTATATTTGTTAACAAATATATAGATTGTATATATTCATGAAACAAACTGTAGCTTTTCTAACAAAATCTATTAAAAATAAGTTATAGCTTTACTAGCAAATTATATATTAAAAAATAACTTAAGAATTTTCCAAGAACTTGCAATGTAACTTTTCAAAAAAAAAAAAAAAAAAAAAGTATTTGTGTTAGTATTTGTAGTGGTAGACTAACATACTATATTTATAAAATAACACATTTACTGTGTCATGTGTAGCTTAGCTAACAAACAAAACATTTGCATTGTAACTTTGCTAAAAACATAAAAAGTAACATAAATTTGCTAAGAATCAACACATTAGCTGTGTACCTCGAAGCGTTGATGATAAACAAAATATTCGTGGTAACTTTTAGCTTTGCTAATGACCTAAATCTTTAGATAATATCTTGCTAAGATTGCTTTATCTGTTACGAATTGACACATTAGTAGTGTAATGTTGATTTGAAAACAAACAAAATAAAATTTTGCTAAAATCTGTAACTTGTAGCTTTACTAAAAAAAACTATATATAAACCATGTAGTAGCTTTGTTAACATAATTTATGAAAAACTATAAGTTGTAGCTTTACTAACAAAAATATACTTATAAAATACCTTGTAAATTTCCTGAGAATTTACAAATTTGCCATTTAACCTGTAGCTTCGCTAACAAACATAATGTGTGATGTAGCTTATTGCTTTGTGAAAAACCTACAGTAGACATTTGCAGTATAACTTGTAAGCTGGCGACCAAATTACCTCCTGCATGTATAAAGTTACTTGTGTCTGAACTTGTATAGTAACTTATAGCTTTGCGTGCTTCACATGAGGCGTAACGTGTAGAGTAGATAACTGTGTGTATACAGTAGCTTGTTAACGTGTGTTGCAAGTGAAGGTGTGGTGACCAGAAAGCACTTGTTTACTCAGAGCCAGAGCGTTAACACTCTACACACGTGTTGCTTTATTCTTTTTCATTTCTCTCAGTCTCACTTATACTTTTTCTCGCTCTATCATACTCTCTCAGACTTATATCCTCTTCTCCTCCGTATATTTTCCCCCACATTATTCCTCCCACTCATTCTTTCTTGTCTCTTGCCCTCATTTATCACGTTTAACTGGTGTGACTGTTCTAATGTTTCCAAAACAATGCTGGGCTTAAATGAAAACAGAGCATAATAATAACAACAACAACAATAATAAGAAGAATAATAACAATCAATTAAGGAATAAAGATACACTACAAATGTAATCATTATTATAATAAATCATTATACTCTGCATTTCTCTCTTCCTCATCCATTCTTTCTCTCCACACCTCATTGTTTTCCTTCTCTTCTGTCATTATGTTTATTTTACATGCATCTTTTCCTCTTTTGTCCAGCTCTCCCTCTCTTTTCATCTTTCTCTCATTCTTAAATAGAAAATCTCTCTCGGTCTTTCCGCATTATAGTTTTAATTTCATTTGTTTTTCATCCACTAAGCCAATTTCTCAAATTTTTTTTTGCCAAATAACCGATTAATGTCTATTCTAAAATGTCTAAATACTAAATTGTTAATATACATTAACATTGATTTCATTTATGTATGAAACAAACAGGGTTTATTGTATGATATCAGTTCTTGGTTATCTAGGAGTCTAATATGTTCCTTTACGTGTTTCCCAGATGCACACCCAGAGAACCAGAAGTTCTAGATTCGCCTTATGTTCCTCTTTAATCCCTCTGTGTCTGCCATTAACATAAAATCTTAATTGTGCCTCGCTTCTCCTCTGACTATGCGTTTGTGTGATAGAGACAGAGAGAGAGAAATAAAAGAAATAAAGGGGTAATTTGCTATCCTAAGTAAAATGAGACTTGTTTGAACTCAGTTAACCCTACAGAATGGCTTAGGCTTAACCTCTCATCACACACACACACACACACACACAGGGCCTGGATTAGACAAAGACGTGCTTTACTACGCTGCTCGTCTATAGCAGAGCTCAGGTCAGCGTTACTGTGTCACTGCTCGGTGTTGTGTAAGAGTCGCGAGGCCGATCTCGAACTGTCAGTGTGGCTCTGTCTCCAAAACCGGACAGCAATGAACAGCAACAGCTGACCAAAATCATTCTCATCGCTCTACTTGTGTACATGAGTATAGAAAGTCCGGCTTTCTGCCATTAACCTTGCCTGATTTATTTTTCACAGAGGTGTGAATGCAGGGTTAAAATAAAAGTCCACTACTCCCTGTGCTCCAAGATATTAAAAACAACAGACTGAAAGCATTTTCTGGACCATTTCATTAATCTACACTATCGTTCAAAAGTTTGGGATCACTTATTCTAAATAGAAAATATAGCAAAAGAACAAAAAACACATTTTGCAGCAATAACAGCCTGGCAGACATTCTAGCTGTCAATTTTTCAAGATAATCTGATGAGATTTCGTCCCGTGCTTCCTGACGCACCTCCCACAAGATGGATTGGCTTAATGGAGTCTCCTTCAGTACCATAGCTAGTACCCAGTACCACGGTCAAGCTGCTCCCACTACAGCTCAATAGGGTTCAGATCCGGAGATGCTCCATTACATTCAGAATTCCGGCTAACTTTAATTGTTTGTGAAATGGATAAAATTGTTTGTGAATTGAATAAGAAAAACAAGAGATCCCAAACTTTTGAGTGGCAGCGTGTATATGGACGACTCAGGCTTTGTGTTTGTGTTTTCTAGTGGTGCACCTGAATATCCCGCCAAAGGGAAAACACTCATTAGGAAAAGCAGCAGAAAGCAAATTCCTCACGGAACAGGAACACGTGCAAACAAATGTGATGTAAAACCAACTTCACTGAAACAAATGACCTCTGGTGCAGGATAGAAAATACACTACAATAACCTGAAACACAACTATAATTAGCCTTTTGTTTTGTTTTTAAAGTCTTGCTAATTTCCCCCTTACCTACGTTCCAGTGGTTTAAGAAACACTAAGACACGTTTATACAGAGCCACGCCCACAAAACACCATTAAAAACACAACAAAAATGAAACGGTGAAATATGCGCATGCTGTTTTCCAATAATGCAGCTCAGCCACCGCAGCTACTCCAACTTTTATATGGTGCCATTACTTTAGCTTTAATACAACTTCTTAGTATTAATTCGTTCGTATTAATGTACAGATGTTTTGGATTGCTTGCATTGAATTCATTCAAAATGTTTTTTCTTCTTCTTTATTTTCATTTTTTAACTACAGTACATATGTATATACACCTATACAGTTTATAAACGAAACATGGGTACACTTCTGTTTTTTAAGCTAGTTAGTTACTAGCAACCATCAGTAAACATACAGTATGTCGCAACAGAAATAAGATCGTGTCTTAAAATATTTACACCCCCCTCCAGTTCGTGTTCTCACCTGTAACCTGCAGTTTGTATGTGACGTCAGCTTCCTGTAGCATGTGCTGCACGTGTGTGTTGAACAGCGCCAGGGCCTGGCCCTTACCGCTTTGAGGATTTATCAGGACCAGGAACCTAGATGGCCTCGCACACACACCATCTGTTAGAAAGACAGAGAGAGAAAGTGAGACAGTGAAAAGGTAAGACAGGTACAGTGTCATTCCTGGAGCGCCACGGGCGTGCTGAAACCCGCAAACCGATACCGAAACGCTTGGAAAACCCTTGTGAAAAGGATGTGCTGGCACAGACACGCAGGGATGTTTGGAATATCTTCTTGATAGTGTCATCATCATCTTTTTTTTTTTTTGGGCTAAAGTGTAGAGTAAACACGGAAAAACAAAGGTGCGTACTCACACCCGCCTAGATAATATGTCACGATAATCGACACAGTATTATTCTATCCTTTTTAGCCGCTGATTATTAGGCTGGTTTCCTCTGAAGTGCCTATTAAAAAAACATGACTCAAAATGATTGCCACCCTTAGAAATTCCTGAGAACAATATAAAGTGTAGTTCATCCACATTTCTATAATTCTTTTCTCATTTTCACTTGAGCATTAGCGAGCGTCTAATCCATCGTATGTGCGTGAGAACCAGTTCCACCGACAGAACCAGGATATTTAAATTTCATACCCACAGCGCTGGGAGGAACCGGATAACCTCGCACTCCATGGAAACATTAGTTCTCGTTAAGTAAGCTCTAATCATCAGGTTTCGGAGTGAACCGGAGACCTCAAAAACCATGAATGGGGTCTTTGGTGGACGGCGAACGCCTCCTCGTTAAAACTCAGCCTCCCGGTGTGCGACTTTTAACAGATGTGGGAAAAGATTGTTCAGTAATGATGTGTAAGGAAGTCGTTGAAGAAGAAAGGTTTGATTTGGTCAGGGAGGACCGTACACACTGCGGAGTCTGGAGATCTGGAGCTGATGCTGAGAAGTGTGTACAGAAGAAGTATGGACGGAAATTTAACATTTACGTGACATAAACATTTAACACTCACTACAGTAGTTTTTACAGAAAAATGTTATGCTGATTATTTTCCTGTAAGAGCATGACACAGAGTCTGTTATTCTTCACTGTATTACTTTAAAATACAATTAGCGAATTATTGTGATGGAATTGTTCCTGATTATCAGACCCGCACCTCGAGAGACAATCCGAGACAACTCCCTTGGATTATGAGTAAATCCAGCAAATAATTACACACATTTTTTTCTTTGTTCCTTTTAATGACTAACGTCTGATAACGACTCCACACCTCGGCGGAATAAACCCACCCGTGGAATAAATCTCTTGTTTAATAAATATGACCTCCTTTTTTTAATCACTCGATTGTAATTTTAAAACATTGTGTTTTCCTTTTTTACTGAGGCATGTCGGGGTAACGATGGACCATATGACATAAAATAGTATCATCTCATGTACAGTATCTATGATACATGATGCGCATGACGATATACAGAATTCTGATAGGGTCCTATTAATTACTTAATGTTTTTAATATATTTGTAAATATGTAAACATTATTAAACAAATAAAAAAATTTACTCCAAAAAAAAAAAAAAGCATCAAATTAATTATTTGTTGTCAGTTTGTATTTTTATTTAGTTGAAAAATATCACAATATGAGTGATTTGTCAGAAAACCGACAGGATTGATCCTTACAGTATATTTATATTATATATTCATATAGTCATATTATTATTATTATTATTATATAACATTATTCTGAGATAACATCATACAATAATGAAACAATACATTTAAAAAGGATTTAATTATATTTCTATATAATTAAATCCTAATAAATAAAATCTAATAAATATTACATTTTTACACTTGGGCTGGTTGATAATATGCAGAATATCAATATTCTGTAATATTAAAAATTTATTTAATTTATAATAATTCCCCCCTCCTAAAAAAAAAAAAAAAAAAACCTCTCAAACTTAAAACTAGGTTTAAAATTGTTTTTTGTTTTTACAATCCCCCCCCCCCCCCAAGACCAGGATCGCCGTCCCCAGTTTTTTTTTTTTTTATTGATAAATTTTCCTAAAACAATATCTTCAGATGATGTGACATTTTGTTCACATGGCCCATTTCTACTTTAGCACAGCTTCATTCTGACTGGGTAATCATATTGTCTTTGCTCGACCTGAACCTGAACCCAGTACATTCCTCTAGAACATCGTTCCCTCCAGGTCTGTCATTGTTTACGCTCCCATGATGCACTTTGTTCAGCTACACACTCTGCTCTGGAAAGACTACACCTACTGAACTGATGATACCAGACAGTGCGGTGTGTGTAACTGTTTCCCTCCTCAGTATTTTTCACACACACACTCCACACAGCCCCCACACACACACACTCAGAGTGCTTTGAAAGAAGGCAGTAAACCCACAGACTAGTGACGGTTGACACTTCCTGTAAACCGTGTGCCTCATTCTTACACACACTGATTACTCAACTAGAGAATATATAGCATTGAGACACTCACCGGCGTTTCTTTGGGTTTTAATGCAAATGTTGGCTTTAATGTTGCAATAAATTATATACTGTAGCAAGTACGTTTCTCAGAAACTACCACGGGTGTCATCACAACTGCCCTTAAACCCCCGATTAAGAAATTGTCTGCTAGCATAAAACATTAGCGAGTGTGGTGGTGACATGTAACTTTATTGTCATTTACATCATAAAATGTCATACGTAATTCATGACATTATATATTCTAGCATTGAATTACATTAAATACATTTAAATGCGAATAATAGTTTTGTCCTAGTTCTAAATAAAATGTATAAAAACTGTTTTTGTTATTTTTTTATTTTTTAATTTATAACTTAATTAGTATTTGAAAATGTGACATTTAAGTGATAAAGAAGAACCTAAACAGTTAGCTGTTAGTTTATTTCAAAAGGAGCAAATTATTGTTCTGCATCAAGCAAAGAAAACAACTAAGGAGATTGCTGAAACTGCTAAAGTTGGGTTAAGAACCGTCTAACACATTATTAACATCTGGAAGGATCGTGCTGAGCCATCATCATCTTTGTAAGTCACTTAAACGTTTGGTAAAATCAAATTGTGAAAAAACAAAAACAAAACAACAACAGTAGGCCTCATGGCTATGTTTAATAGTGACAGTAGGAGCATTTCCACTCGCACAATGTGAAGAGAACTCGAGGGACTGGGACTAAACAGCTGTTACCCCCTTATCAGTGAGAGTAATCTGGTTTGCTAGGGAACTTAAAGAACGCTCGGTCTGCGAGTGTTTTGCAGGATGAGCAAAATTTTGAAACTTAATAAACGAGCGAGGTCTTGAAATACGAGTAGTACGCATGCACTTTGTCTGCCGAGCGCCACGTGATCTCAACTGAGCCAATGGTTCTTCTCTCTCTCGCACTGTGGGCTTGTGGGTAATCGTCTCCCACGCTCAGTCTCAAAGCGTGTACGTCACTTGTATTGTCAACAACCGTGCACGCGTGTAGTGTTTACTATAACATTGTGACCACTTGTGTGTGTGTGTGTGTGTGTGTCTGCATAAAGCATTTTTTTTATTTTGTGTCCAAGTGTACAAAATAGCTAAATTAATCATTAATAATTCACACAAAAGACACGATGAACACTGTGTGTTTGTGGGTGAAAGTCGTCCTACACAGTAGCCCCTCCCTCCTCCTCTCCTCTCTCGTCTTACTTCAGTTACAATTCTTTTCAAGAAGAAAAGAATCTATTATGAGTTTCTATTATTTCTTATGGGGGAAATTCACTTTGATATACGAGTGATTTGACGTACAAGCACGCTTCCGGAAGAATTTATGCTCGCAATCTAAGGTTTAACTGTATATTGTGGAGCAATTGGAAGAAGTTCATGTGGTCTGACGAGTCCAGATTTACCCTGTTCCAGAGCGATATGTGCGTCAGGGTATGAAGTGACACACCCATCATGCCTAGTACCTACCGCACACGCCTGTGGGGGCAGGGTTATGATGTGGGGTTGCTTCTGTTGGTCAGGTCTGGGTTTAGCAACGTTATCGGCCCAAAAAATCAGCTCAGATTTTGACCAGGTTTTTCCATAAATGGATTTGTTTTCCCTTCCCTGATGGAACGGCCAAATTCCAGGACTCAAATTGTGTAAGAGTGGCCCAGGAAGCATGAGACATCATTATCACACGTGGATCGGCCACCACAGAGTCCAGACCTTAAATCCACTGAGAATCTTTGGGATGTGCTGGAGGAGGCTTTATGCTGTGGATATACTGTACAAGATCTTAGATCTTTCTTAGAAAGTACTGCGACTCTGGACGGAAATAAATGTTGTGACGTTGCATAAGCTTATCGAAACGATGCCACGGCGAACGCGTGCCGTAATCAAAGCAAACGGTGCTCTAAATATTATCTTTATAATATATATTACGGCATGTGCAGGAATCACGAGTATCGCAACTTTTATTACAACATGGGATCGTTCAATTGGAAGTAGTGTGAGTAGTAGTAGTAGTATTTTTCTTCTTCTTTGTATTTTATAGTGGAATAAATTTTTTTTTTTTTTAAAGAAATGTTATTCATTTTAAATAAAAGATTAAATAAACCCAGTTCCAGGTCTTGGTCCAGGGACAATGCTGAATTTATACACAAATCAACCTGTGGGTGTGTGTGTGTGTGTGTGTGTGTGTGTGTGTGTGTATATAACCTGCTAAACTGGTTTTTCTCGGTGTGCGATCAGCTTTAACTTTAAAACAGAAATAAATCAGAAGTGGATTTAAAGCATTATAGAATGTTTAGTAGAAAACAGCTTATGGATATCACACCTAACGCACACAAACACACACACCGTATGTACATGCACATGGCATTACAATCAGACGTCATAACCCTATGTTTAAACCAGCATACAGTACCTGCACACTAGATTACCATCACACCTGTAAGGCTATTTGCATACCAGAACCTTTGCACACTTCCACACTAGTGCACCTTTAAACCAAAGTAGACATGCAGGTACTGTAGACACGCAAATGTACTGTATTTCCGACTAATTCCACATCCTGCGCTATGATTGGCTAGTCGTCTTAGGCAGCCGGCCAATCAGACACTGAAGGAGTGGATTCAGGTTCCCATGGCAACCGGGGCACCACAAAACAAAAGTGCCTTATATCCAGAGTTTTAGCCACATTGGCCTGTGGTCCACACACACACACACACACACACACACACACATTCCATAACCCACAATGCAATGCTTACGGTGATTTAAAACAAAAGCACCACACAGGGTTTCAAACTAATTACCAAGAACACCAGGTGAACTAATGTACAGAGGAATGTACAAGCACGCACACACACACACACACACACATACACACACATACACACACATACACACACATACACACATACACACACACACACACACACACACATACACACACATACACACACATACACACATACACACATACACACACACACACAGAATTCCTGAGCTCCACAAACCATGTTTATCAGTTAGTGTGAGTGAGTCATTAAATTAATTTGCCTTATTCAAGGGGACTGGCATTCTCATACACACACACACACACACACACACAGTCTCTCACTGCTTAAATGTTATCAATAAAAGAAGTCTATATTACTTATAGGTCACAAATATATCCGCGAAAAGGTTTTATTCCTAAACATTGTTTTAAAACAGTTTAATGAAGACCATCCAAGCTGGTTACTTCATTTGTGATGAAGAAAACATGCAAAACCACTTCACTGGCCACGTTATTTTTAGAGGCAGCAGAGCAAATCCTGGTGTCACCATGAGCCTGAGGGTTCTGTCTTTCTTACTCCATCACTGACTCCGAAGTTTAAAGTTTCTAAAGTTGGATTTCGATGGATTTTTCCAAGGCGCTCCTCACAAACAAACTCATCCTGACCGTCAGGAGTCGGACATGATGACGTAATAAAGCTGGTATAATTCTAAAAAGTACAACCTGTTGTTCTTAAAGTTAAAGAAAAAGTCAAATTGTTTAACAAACTGGTGTCATATAAAAGGAATAAAACGCTTTGTGCCATGAGGTTTTGAGTAAAATCTCGAACGATCAATAAACAAGCGGTACAGTACGTGTTGTTCGTGTACACGGTTCGGTTGTTGATTGTTAAAACAGTGTGACGACGCATTGCATTATTGCATTGCATTATTCACCTAGAACAGCATGTCACAGACTGGTTTATTCCTCTTGCACTTGCCAATAAACAAATTGCACATGGAAAATTTTCTATTTATCGATACATTTCTATTTATCAAAGAACATGTTGGATTTTTTTATCCAACTTTTATCATTGCGTTATGTTCACAAAGCACATACTCTAGTGCCATAGATACTGTAATGCATGGCATTATTACACATTCATCTTACCATAGACATTGTTGTTTATCATATCATTATGATACTTGAGGACCTTTATCCTTTTAAATGATTTTATTTTGATTTAAAGGAAATAAACAGATAATTAAAATGTATAAATATTTCTGATAATATATACTGAAATAATTGTATATTAATGTCAATAATGTTTTTAAGCTTGTAATACTCAGTTGATATAATTTTAGCTATTTGTTTACTTTATTATTATTATTAATAATAATTAATAATTAATTTAAGAATTGTTAATCTTTAGGTTCCCTCCTTTTTTCTTTTCACTGAAGCTGTTTGTATTGGATTTTTTACTTCCTAAAGCTGCATTCTTATGCATAAAAACAAACAAACAAAAATAATAAACAAAAAAAAAAGTTCTTTGAAGTTTCCGTCACTGTATAGGTACTTACACTAAAAATATATAATTAAATATTTAAATACTATTCGATCTAATTAATTTTCTTTAATTAATTAATTAACCTACTTATTTATTTATTTGTTTCTTTTTAGAATTTATATTACATTATGAATTATTATATACTTTTTGTCTTGGTCTTTAATACTGTTTCAAGATTCTTTGTGTAAAGCTGTATTTTAATGATTGAAAGATGATGATGATGATAATTTGTATCACTCACTCAATCATCTTCTATACCGCTTTATCCTGTATTCAGGGTCGTGGGGACCTGGAGCCTATCCCAGGAGGCGGGGTACACCCTGGACAGAGTGCCAATCCATCGCAGGGCACACACACATACACACACTACAATTTGTAACTATTTGGGAACGCCAATTAGCCTAACCTGCATACTGTATCTTTGGACTGTGGGAGGAAACCGGAGTACCCGGAGGAAACCCACCAAGCACGGGGAGAACATGCAAACTCCATGCACACAGATACGGGAATCGAACCTGGCCAGGAATCGAACCCGGACCCTGGAGGTGCAAGGCGACAGTGCCAACATGTATTATTAAAACAGTCCAAAATAGAATGATTTTCCGAGACAGCTCCATCCTTCGGATGTGTCCCAAATGTTAAACCCTGTCACTAAATATGAAATGTTGTATCCTTCTGCTGCCCCATGAACTAGTGGCCTGTCCACGACGACAACACTGCGCGAAGGCCGTGCGGTGAGTGCGAGTCTGCAGCCCACGGATAGAGGGACGGATGTAAACATGCCGAGATATTTTCATCCCGACTGAACTGCACTGTATTTTTATCCTTCAGAACCCTGCGGCATTGCATTCAGGAAACTTAAACCCAAAGATAAGAGCACTGCTCTCTTTTTTTCCCCCACTGCTGCACTCAGCCTTACAAGCTAAGCCTAAATTACAAGCCTGCGCTGAGTGAAATGATGGTAAACTGTGACATGATTCTACTGAAACCTTGCTGAAGCTTGAATCTGTTCAGGAGGCATGATCAGGTCTTTTTTGTTTAAGCTTTACAGCGCTGAAACTTCGACCGTACGGTGCCAGCGCAAGTCACTATGGATAAGCTGTTGCTATAGAAACGATAACGTTAGAAACTTATTAAATAACATAATGCAAGTTACAAAGATATTTGACTAACTGGAATCTAGTTATATTGGTATAAATTACTACTACGTGTACGTCAGCCACCAGTTTGTTTCTCATTATGAGCTAGCTAGCTAACATACTGTTTTTATCCCTTGTATAGTTTCAGGCCTGCGGAATCATGAACCGTGTGCTAAGTTAGCGCAGCTCATCATGAGCAGGAAAGCCACAAGCCACACGTTGACATGTCGCACTGACCTCATCACTGAAACCCGGCAGCGGTGCGTCGCTTTCCGTGAATCATGGAAGGAGCGTGGGGTTTATTCTTAAAAAAGAGGAAAGCAATATGACTTTCCAGTAATTATACTTTATGAGGGTGTTCAAGTCAAACCGAGACTTGTGACGAAGGCGTAAAACAGGCGATCGACATTTACAGATGACATCGAGCACAGTACGGTGAAGAGACTCTCAGTCGCAGTTAAACATTTGAATGATGCAAATATTCTAAAGTGGCTGTACTTCCATGAGTCCACTGCAGTCGACAAATCGACAAATAACTTGTCGCCAACTTGCGGAGGAGACGCCTCTGTCTGTGAGAAATGTACACACAACCAATCACCAACACCACTTGCACATTACAGTCATTGCCATATCCCCTGTACAGTCCTGACCTCGCTCTAAGTCATTTCCACATGTTTGGGGCATTAAAGGAGTTCCTGGGGGGCCAGCGTTTCAGACATGAACCTGGCAGTCCGATCATGGCTCCAGTGTATAGAAATTTTTTACTTTTTTTGGTTTTGTCATATCCACAATATATATATATATATATATATATATATATATATATATATAT
>JAQMYL010000036.1:35410642-35420979 GCA_030014365.1 Clarias pachynema
TAGAGTGTGTTTCATGTCAGATTCAGTGTGATGGTGTACAGAGACAAAATGCCAAAAAAGTGGACCTGAGAATAAATCAGTCCATAAAGGCTGACAATATTCTTATAATTTATAAAACCTCCCCAGTAAAATTATCAGTGTGAAAGGACTTTAGAGCAAACATGTTCTTATCTCTTTCTTCTCCTCAAGGAAAAAAATTAATGAACCTAAAAGGACCCACTTGTTGGAGGGCGACCCATGGCAGGTCATCAGACTACCCGGTGCGGTGTTGGGGAATGTCTAGACTGAAGTTTTCTACAGAAGGCGTGCTCTGGAGCTCCCCCAGCCTGTAGAGTAATTAACGTGCTTTAAATAAATATGACATGAAATCTTCCTCCAATTCCAATCACTCGGCTCTGTGCTGATGTTTATAGACGCCAGGGAGATCCAGTGTGTCCTAAATCACATGAACACACTGGTGTGTCAATAGTGAAAATCTTTTTAGGGTGATCAGACACACTGCGGTACGGCGGCATAGACGTAATAAAAGTGGGAATAAACACACATCACTGGCCTCCACGGTCCTCAGTTGGACTGTAGAAGTTTCTAGAAATACAGGTGTAATCTGGTTGTACTTGCATTACTCCTCCACCAGATGGCAGCCGCTGACCTGAAACAGATGTAAAGCGAGGCCTGCAGTTTGAACCTGATGCTCATGTGGCTTTGAGGCATAAAAACCCAGAACTCCCTGGCGCGGATAAAACAATCAAAAATTCATTACAGCTTTATAACCTCACAGAGGAGAGCGAATTATAAAGAAATATGTTTATTCTGTTTAATTAGGATTCTCGTTAAACGGGTTATGGGGAACCCTGGGTAATCAGGACGCAGCACCATCAGGGTTTATATCGTATTAATGAATCTGTGACTTCAGCTCCAAATGGATGACAATGATCAGGTTCTGCTCTTAACACATTCCAGTCGCTGATCTGATGGAGGGGAAAAAAAGGAGACGCTGATCAGCCGTTAGGTTGTCCTCACTGTGTCTCTACTCGCGGTCTCTCCTGTCCTCCTCTCACACCGTCTCATCTCTCTACACCTTCCTTTCACCTGTCACTCTCTCTCATTTTTCTCTCATCATCACATTCACCCATCTCTCATCTCATTTTCTCTCCGCTCACTGTCTCTCTTTTCGCCATATCTCCTCTCTCATCTCTCCGCTCCTCTCCTTGTTTCTCCTTTAATAATCTCTCTTTTCACATATCGTCTCGTCGTCTCTCCTCTAATTTCTCTCCTCTCCTCCTCATATCCTTGTCTCTCCTTTAATCATCTTTCTTCTCACCATCTCTCCTTTTACCATCTCATCGTCTCTCCTCATCCTTCCTCTCATTGTCTCTCCTGTCCTTGTCACTCCTCTGATCATCTCTCCTTTCATTGTCTCATTGTCTCTGCTTTCATCGTCTCTCATCATCTCTCCTGTCCTTGTCACTCCTCTCTTCGTCTCTCCTCTCATCATATCCCATTTCATTGTCTCTCCTTCTTCTCCTCTCTCCTGTCCTTGTCTGTTCCTTGATCTTTTCTCTTCTCACCATCCCTCCTTTCGTTCTTTCTCCTCATCTCTCCTTTCATCCTCTTTCTTTCCTTCGTCTCTCCCCTCCTCATCCCTCCCCTCATCGTCTCTCCTCTCCTCGTCTCTCCTCTCCTCACCTTTTCTCTCATAAGTTTTAATTTCTACTTCCTCCTCTTAGCATTTCGCCTTCAATCTTCTCGTTTTCTTCTCTCTCCTCTTCTCCTCCTCCCTCATCTCATCTCTCATCACACTTATCTTTTCTCCTTGTCTCCACTCTCATCTTCGCAACTTTTTTCTTCTCTCCTCTCTTTGTCTCTCTTCGCACCTTCTCTTTTCTAATAGTCCCTTCCACGTCTTCTCTCCTCTCCTCTATCGCTCCTCTTCTCTGTCCTCTCCCTGTGCTGAGTGTCTCAGGTTTTGACACATTGCCGGACACTTAATTACCTGCTCACGTCTTCGCAGATGAAAAGCCACGGCTGAATTATTCACAACCCAATCACACGCTGTGAGGTGGAGGATGAACGAGAGACGAGGAGGAGAGGATGCAAAGACAGAGGCAGTATAAAATATATAGAAGAGCACATCACAGAGAGCGCGGTGATTGTGATGTATGGCAATAAAAATAGTAATAAAATAGAAGAAGGCAAGACGATTATGAATGCGATGCTTCGCTAGCTCACTGGAAAACAGAATTTCAATACACAAACTAATGAAGGCTAACAAGCAACAGGTGCGACTAATTAATCACCATGGCAACACAGAACAAGAAACACTGACCTTATAAGGAAAGCAAGGAGAGGATTCTGGTTCTGTATTCATTCTGTTAACTCGTGCACCACCACACTGATAGTCTACTGCATATTGAATTCTACTCAGCAAGATGGAAACCACAAAGCTGAATTTCACATGCAGTATCAATGTAAATTAAATATGTTTTAAGTCAAAAAAGTGGACGTGCATCGCTGCCATAACTAACGATGTCAGGTTAGCAAAATGTTTTCTGAACATTACAGCTTTGGTAATTTGAAGATTCCAGAGGTTGGCTGAAAGTTCTGCGATTGTTCCGCCAATGTAGCGTTTCCATGAAGTCCAATTATTATTACAGCAAATGCTCTCAGAACATTGTAAGTGTTTTTCTATCGGTGGAACAAATCAGCTCCTGTTCACGCTTAAGGTATGGAAGTTATACCAAGCTTAAATGTTTTTTCTTTCTCTAGAAGTCAACCAGAGGTGGATGGTAACTACCTGTAAGTACATTTACATTGTTACTGGACTTAAGTACAGTTTTCATGTATCTGTACTTCACTTCTCAACTACATCCTACAACAAATATCTGTACTTTCTACTTCACTACATTTGTTTCTTGGTGTTGCGTTACGTAAGCAGAGTGGTGTGTAGCATTTCAAGGTGTAGCAGAAATATCGCCACCTGCTGAGTGTTATATGTAATTGCGTGATTTGCCTTCCCTCTGTGAAGCACCTAATCATGTAGCAGGTGTTTGAAATTAGAAGCGGAGATGGTTTCAGACAATGACATAAACAGCACATTTACAGTCCACCACTGAAGTTAAAAATATGGGAATAAAACCCCAATGCAATGTAAACCCATCCGTCCCATAAAGTAAAGAGCTTTACCGCTGACTGTTACAAAGCTCTGACACTGGAGACTCCTTAGATATTGTTCAATCCCTTTGAGCGTTTGCTGTTACTATAGAAGCGATAAACAGCGTGTTCATAGACACCAGTTTGAGCCACGTTAATGAAGAGCATGTTTAGTTTATGTATATAGGCTCAATCCATCTGTACATCATTAGCACGACATCTATTCTGTCTTGTTCTCTATCTCTCTCTCTCTCTTTCTCTGTGCCATTACCGCCCTGCTTTTCTGTGTCATTAAATTAGCCGAGCGCTCTGCAGGGCCTCGGGGTAGACGAGGAAGGCAGTGTTGCTAATGACCGGGCCTCTGCTTCACTCACCAAAGCAAGGCTTTCATGGTGACATTCGAGTAGCGCCGCATCTGATCCCTCTTTCCACCTCTCCAGGCATTTCATCTCTTTATCAGCCTGACTGCAGGAACGCGTCGCATGCCACAATTCCCACCATCCAGAGACAAGATGCTTTTGTTATATTACCCTTAACAGCAGTACAACGTGCTCTGGAGGCTAACGTCTTATTTATCATGGATTGTTCCTACATCTAAAACTGTAGTGTGTTCTCTACAGTGGCCATGCAGCTGCCTTTCTGGCCACATATGGAATAAACAAGCTAATCCAATCACTCGACATGGCAATATGGTAAACAACAACAACAAGGCACAGGCACAGACGTCTGCTCATTTCTCGATTTAATCAGGCGTCGCCTCATTGGCAGCGCACTGAAAACAGCCAGAGCCGGGGAAGCTGCTGAAGAAGTCCCCAAGAAGCTGAACACACACACACACACACACACACACTGTTTCTGTCTCACCTTTTTTTTGTTTACAAAGTGAATTTAATAAAAAAGATTTTCAAACAGCTATAAATCTTTACATTTCACCATCATATCAACCACAGTTCCATCCTAGTATTTTAAACATTCAAATACGCAATATGTACACATTTATATTATTAAAAGAATATCAATATCAATCAAAGTATATAAGAGACAGAGTAGCTCTTTTTCTTACAGAGCTTTAAAGTAAAAAAAAAAAAAAAAAAAAACGTATGCACTGCACTTCAAAGTGTACGTTAGCCAAACAGAATTCTTTTGCTAATTTACGCTAGCTTTTGTGTTACGCTACCTACTAGTTACTACCTCTCACTTGATGGTACACATGTAGTCCGTTGGGCTTTCATTCACAGTTTCTATGTTTGTTTTCTTTTCCTACTTTGCTTTCATTCACCTGTTAGCTTTCCGTTGCTGGTTAGCCTTTATTCGCTAGTTTGAGGGTCACATGATAGTTAGCCTAAGTACATTAAACTTTTTGCATTTATTTGCTAGTTTTTCATTTGACTAGTTTGCTATAACATGATAGTTTGCCCTAATGTTTGTTTGCTAATTGCCTTTATTTGCTAGATTAACTTTAATGTTGTAGTTTTTCGTCACTTGCTTAAGTTATATTCATTCGTTTGTTAACTTTCACTTGCTAGTATTATGTTTCATTGTGTTTGATAATTAGCTTTTATTTGTTAGTTGGCTACCACTTGCTAGTTTTTACTTAGCCATAACACATTCGTTTTTTATTTATTTACCAGCCTGCTTTTAATAACTAGCTACTTTTTTTCATCAATTCTAGTCATAATGTTACCAGTACTAAGAAATTTGACTTCTAATGACTTTCCAAGTTATATGAACCCGCCTCCAGTTCCATCACATTTTAATTTAAAAAAAGAAGAAAAACTTTAACTCTTAACTTTCAAAACTTTTAATGTTTATAGTTTTATATTTCCTTGTATTTGATAATTAGCTTTTATTTGTTTGTTGGCTACCACTTACCTAGTTGGCTACCTAGTTTTTACTCACTACTCACTGCTTTCTGCTCCTTAGCAAATTTCTTTCATTTGCTAACCTGCTTTTACTAGCTAATTGCTTTTCTGTTACTTTCCCTAGCCATAACGTACTTGAGGATTTGACTTCTAATGACTTTCCGAAATAAATGAAACCACTTCCAGTTCCACCCATCATTCTTTAATTTTAAAACAAAGCAGAAAAATAAGACGACACAAGCTGTAATCCTGCACTGTTGCCATATTTGTCTCTCTACATGAATCACAGACTAAACATTTCAACAAACTAAGCCATTTCATCATGACAAAAGTTTGTGAGGTTGCGGTGGATCATCCAGAGTTTACTGGAAACTTCTGGCCTTGTAGAAATTGGCAGATCACGGTGTTGAAGCTGAGAAGTGAGAAGGCCTGCGTTTGGTCTGTGAGGATGGGAGTCCGTCATGGTGCTCCTGTCTGGGGTATTTCTCCAGTGATTCATGCTGCAGAAGAGAAAGTCGATTATACAGAATCAATCCTGCATTATAATCTGATTTTAACACATCCCTGTCAACTCTCAGACACATCTACCAAACTTTACCGATTTGTTCATCTGAACCTCCATAAGACATTTTACCGCGGTATAGATACTATGCTAGTCTGTTGCTACCTGTAGCAGGTTATATAATACCATGGGATTTTTGATTGTAATAAAGAGTTCTTAATCAGTCTTCAGTTGAAATGAATAAAAACACGAATGTTTTGAATGATTTTCTTTGTTCTATGGTACACACAGAAAATCCAACTTGTAAGCCAGTTGAAAAATGATTGAAGTTTCATCACACAGTATATTTTCTTTGAACAGCATCATATTAGCCTGTTAAATAGTTACCCTGGTATGTAACAAACAGAATAATATGATGATATGAAAAAATCACCTAAAGGATTAGAACCATTCATAGGAAGGTTTATCAAAAGGTAAATCCTGATGTCGGAGGTTATTAGACCACTGTTGAAGTAAAATGTAAACTATTTCCAAATCCCTCCCATTTCATTCAATGCTAATGATTTTTACACTAATTAGAGATTTACCCTGTATGTGTTTTGCAGTGCAGCAACTAATAGAAAATTATGCATACCTAATGAGCAAATCAGATAAACTAATCTAATCTAATGAGCAAATTATAAAAAAAACAAAAACAAACTATTATTATAATCCACTTGCTCCAGTGAGGAATTATTGTGACCCAGAACCAGACGGCTGTACATCAGCTCTCATTAGCGTGACGTCTCGTATTTGATGGACCGTTAGCGATTTGACTCACCAGCTGTCTCGCCATGGAGTTGAGGAGGCTCTCTACATCTAACACCCACATCTGCAGGAATAGAAAGAGAAAGAAAGGATTTTAAAAAGAAGGAGTAAACAGAGAAAGCATATAAAGTATAAGAAGGGAGACAATGGTAACTTGGGTAACCGAAACAGGCGCACGAGTGCATAAATCATTTAGAGGGAAACGGATCTTCGGCTCCCCCGTGAGAGTCATTACACATGCTGTTTTCTCTAATCTAACTTATGCACAGTCACCTCCCTGCAATTCGGTTCACCCCTCAATTTAAAATATTTATGGCCACCAAACCAAGGAACAACGTCCAAATGGCTGAAGCACTGACTGATGACTATCATTATTATAATATTAACAATCATTGCAAAATTATACATGGCTTTAAATATTTGGACAGGACTTATGAGCTAAGACTTACAACCTAATAAATTTCAGACTTCTATATTACTCAGAATCTTTATAAATACAGAACAGCATCCATCCAGAAACAAAACGCCCTCAGCAGATATTTATCTCCAATTTGCAGCTCTTATCACTGCACACCTTTTATATACAAGTATAAAACATTACACTAACAAGTTGAAACTAGGCAAACAGCCATGTCTTACAGCGTAGCTCTGTCTTTTCTCTATACTCCACTCCCTCACGTCCCTCCAGTGTGGTGGTAGGCTAACTTTTGCCAAAGTCCGAGAGTCTCTTGAAGTCATTTTCCCGCTACAAAATCTAAAAAAGACTTGTACCAGGTCCTCGTTTAAACTCTACAAAGCAAAGTTGGTCTGGAATTGATACTCCACTGTGATGGTTAAAGGTTTGAAACTATGCAAAGCTGAAGTGATTACTGTGCCTTTTGTGTAGTAATTCGATACAGTAAACTGACCCAGGTCTAACACAGGGCGTGAAGCAAGGCTAGTGCACATCCGATAAACTGGAGACATGGGACAACATTATTGAAGAGATAAAAAGCAAATTATGACTCTGGATACCTAATTCACTAAATAAATCTCTATAATTCTGGACATAAATTTGTATAAAATTTTAAATTCCATATCAGCTTTTACGCTACCTTCAATACAGAACTCATTAAACCCCCCAAAGCATGACAGTTCAAAGCTTAAAAGTAGCACTTGGTTCAATTAAAATTTCTCAAGTGTTTCCCAATCCTGATCTTGTTGAAGCACTCATGCACTGAGCTCGAACACACCGGGGTAAACTTGCAGGTTTAATCAAAAAGCACTTCATTAGAAAATGCCAGTGTTAAATTAAGAACACTAAATAGTGCACATAGGGACATTTCATAAGTCAATGATGTTACAATCAAATGCAAACACCTAAGGCTCTACTGGGCACAAGCTCTGATGTGTCGTGCTAATATTTGTCTATTTACTTAATCTGATTTAGAGATTTTATTGTAACATAATGTGAAAAGATGAAATAAAGTTTCCTTGTTAAATATACTGGCATGTCAACATCAAGGAATCTTCAGTAGACACACATACTCAGTTATATTTCTCTCAAACATAATCCATAACGTGTAGTGTCCAGTGTTGTTTTTCTACTTCGCCTTGCATTGCACCAACAGTCTCCTCCAACACCCTGCTGCCTCCAACAGCCTTTAGCCTCCAACACTCTTCCTTCCTCTAACACAAAACCTGCCTCTAACACCATGCTGCTTCCAACCCATTACTACCTCTAACACTCTGACTTTCTCAACAGACTGGTGCCCCCAACACCCTGTCACCTCCAACACACTACTACCTCCAAGAGTCTGCCTTCCACCAGCACTCTGCTGCCTCCACCACTCTGTCTTCCTCCAATACTCTGCTGCCTCCAACATCTTGCTGCCTCCAACACACTGCCTCTCTTCAACAGACTACTGCCTCCAACAGTCTGCCTTCCACCAACACACTACTGACTTCAACGCCCTGCTTCCCCTAAAACACTACTACCCCCAAAACTCTGCCTTTCCCTAACACACTGCTGTCTCTAACACCCTGCTTTCCTCCAACACAAAACTGCCCCCAACAACCTGCTGCCTCCAACATGCTACTACCCCAACACTCTGCCTTTTTTCAACAGACTGCTGCCTCAAACACCCTGCCTTCATCCCAACACCCTGCCACATCCAACACCCTGCCTTCATCCCAACACCCTGCCACATCCAACACCCTGCCACATCCACCACCCTGCCTTCATCCAACACCCGGCCTTCATCCAACACCCTGCCACATCCAACACCCTACCACATCCAACACCCTGCCTTCATCCAACACTCTACTGCTTCCCGTACCTTGGCTTCCTCCAACACTCTACTGCCTCCAACACCATGCCTTGCTCAAACACACTACAGCCTCCAACAACTGGCCTTCCTCCAACACTGTGTTGAACACACTTTTCCAACAACTCACTGCTCCTTCTGACTCACTGCTACCACCAACATCCAACATCCTGCTGCCTTGAAATTGTTGCTTTCCATGAAGACTTTGCTGCCTCCAACACCCTGTGATATACCAACAACACATTACTACATTCAACACCCTGCATTCTACCAGCGCTTTACTCCATTAGATTACCTGCTACTCCAAACACCCTGCTGCCACAACATTCTGCTTTGTGCCAAAACCCCTCTTCCTAACCACACCCTGCTTCTCCAAACACACTGCTTTGCACCAACACCCTGCTTCTCCAAACACCCTGCTGCCATCAACGCCCTGCTTTCCACCAATACTCTGGTTTCTGCAACACTCCACTCTTCACCAACACTTTGCCATTTGTGAGAAATTGTACTAAGGTGGAATTGGATGACCGAAAAAATTGCTATTGCCTTGTCAAATAGTGCTGCACTTGTCCATCGCTGTCTTGCCATCCCAGTTTTTGTGCTTCTGTTTCCCTGACTTGTTGCTGACCATAAACCTGGAGGGGGAAGATAAGTCATAGCTTACTTTAATTGGATTCCTTGTGCCCTCCTTAACTGGGTTACAATAATCCTTCTTTGCATCCCATCATTCTGTCGAGGTCCAGTTACAGATTTAACCCCTGCTTGCATCGTATGTTTGTATCGACAAACATATTTTATTTTTTCACTGATTAGCAATAATTGCACTATTTCTACAAATTGAGCTTGTTTCGATCAAAAAGGGTTAAGCAGGGTTAAGTGAAGTAAACCACTGGGTTCTAGTAGCATGAGGCTCTGCTATGGGTACACCTGTTCCTGACACACACACACACACACACACACACACACACACACACACACACACACACACCGGCTGCATGCCAGAGCTCACACATCACCATGGCAACTCACCCGATAAGAGGAGAGACGGCTCTGTCTCCGGCTCGCTGCCTGTCTATCAACTCTTGTGCAAATCCAGAAAAATCAGCATGCTTCTCATACATCGTGTGCTGGCTTCTTGCTAGTTTTTATTTATTTATTTATTTTTTTTATGTAATACGTCTGATTCCTGATGCTTCTTGGAAAACAAATCAGTCATTTTAAGCATGCATTTTTAAAGCCACACATACAGTATTAATGTTTTTAAAAGGCGGCTATCTGAGTTGTGAGATATATGATAATTATCATCCAAACAGATATCTTATGACTTAATGGAAGCTCCATCACCATTAGTTTGAGAAGGATGTTTTGTTATTCAGGAGGTTGAGATCTCTAATCTTGTGTATACTTTCATATCTGATTAATGTAAACTGAAAGAATGGGAAACATAATAGTGTTAAGGGAACGCTTTTAGCCTGTGGCAATCCATTAAAGCAACATTGAAATACAGTTTTCCCCTGACTCTCCCCTGAATATGAGTTCTATAACTTTTTTTTTGTTTTTTACAGTTTACTATTTTAATGTCAAATTGTAATCCCTACATGATTCATTTCCCTAACCCTCCTTTTTTCTTAATATTGAACAGGGAATATCTGAAATTCTAGTTCTGAATTATAAATGTAATAGAACGACACTGGTGTCACTTTCTTTTTT
>JAQMYL010000036.1:35421079-35434003 GCA_030014365.1 Clarias pachynema
CTCGGCCAATCAGCTCTCTCTAGGCCTCCGGCTGTGAGAGGTTACAGCATCACCCGGGGTTCGAACTCGCGATCCCCAGATGATAGGGCGAGCACTTTACCACTGCGCCACTCGGAGGCCTGGTGTCACTTTCTTAAAAATAAATATCACTATATACAGTATTGTGCAAAAGTATTTTCTTTATATGAAATTAAATTAAAGAAATTGGAAAAATAAATAAATAAATACAGTGACAGGCTGCAAAGTGCCTAAAAGTGCAATTTAAAAATTGGTTGTTACAACCTCCGCAGCGACCTCATTTCCCCTCTCGTCTGTTCCAACCACTCAGCATTCAGTATCAGCAATATAACTAATCACCGGCCTGATCATCTGTCATCATCTGCACCTGTTTCTTACTGGTTCATGCCTTAAATGAGATGTTTTTTGTGCTTAAATGATTCATAGGTCACTGTGTGGCTTAACAACAACAACAACAATAACAACAACAATTCTTGTGAAACTGCTACAGGGGTACAGGGCTTTGACTGAAAATGAAATCCATCAGGAAGCCTGGTGACCTGTTGCTCAAGACTACATTACACAATTAACAAACAAAAACACTCCTCAGGTGCGGGGACTGGACTGAAAATGAGAGAAAAAAATTGCCAGAAATGACTGAGAGCCAAAAAAGCCTGGGGAACTATTGCTCAAGACTACATTAAAGATGCAAGAAAGTCTGTCTGGTGGAAAATATGAAATGTGTGTATGTGTGTGTGTGAGGGGTGTCAAGATTCCTCTATTATTGTGTATGTCAAAAAGTTGTAAAGTGCCAAATTCACAGATATAAGAAGAGCCGCCAAAACACCCCCCTTCCCCCTGGGCTTGTTGCTCATCTCTGGGTGGGTGTGGCTTAGCATTAGCTCATTTACATAGACACCGAAACAGTGCGTTTGGAAGAGGAGTGAAATAAAGGGAGTTTGAGGTGTGACAAAAATGCATTGATGTTTTTGGTAGTGAGGTAGTTATTTACAGTATTAACACTCTATAAAAGCAACTGCTACATAAAATAAGCTACAATCATGCTAGCTATATAACTCTGATTGCTTGATATGGCTTGGACTCTGACCTGTTTGCAGTGCATTGTGGGATGTTAGTGTCCTGGGGGTTCAAAAGTGAATAGACTGTGGATTTGCTTGGATGTTAATCAGGAAGTGCGTTAACCCGATGCGAAGACGCGACGGTCACTTGGCCATTTGTGCATTTGTGCTGTCGCTCCGCACGTACGCCACGTCCTTCTCAGAGAGTTCCTCCTGAAGCCTGGGGAGAGTGGATAGGGTGGGGACAGAAGGGGACAGGGAAGTGAACAAAGGATGAAGAGTGGAGACAGGACGATATGATGTACGTCAGAATGAATTAGTCAAGGCGAGGAGAAACAAGAGCGTTTTTATTTTTTTTGCGCAGGGGCTTCTGTCCTGAGGGAGGATTATTCCAGCATTGTGAAGCTTTCATCAGTCTGGTTTATATAAGACACACAATCACACATACACAGACTGGAGAAAATCCTCATATAATTCTAATTTTTCATATTTCGGGTCCTTATAGACATGCGCTGATCTAATTATGGCACTTATTGAGCTCAGGATCTCAGTTAACTCATTTTTCTGCTTTATGAGGAGCTCTTGTTTTGGGTTGATGAAAAAAAAACTAAACCTGCTCCTGCGAAAAATCAATCCTGGATAATCAGGAGTGTTTTTCATGCTTTCTTTTTATTCTATTTCATACATGTGGGTAATCAATATATTAGATTATACTTTTTTATTCTGTGGATTTATTTCAGTTTTTCTGCAAAATAGTATTTGATTTGTGGATGAGTACATGCACATGTTTATAATACTGTATTAATTTCCTGCTTTATGCATTTCCTTGTTCTTTCTTTTTGAACTTTTATTTTCTCAATTAGCAGCTTTAAAAGCTCCAATAACAATAACTTAATATATTTATTAAAAAACAAAGAAATGTTATGCTTTGCTCGAGTGAATTATCAGGTTCTGAAAATGCCTTTGGAACTGTATTATACTACATACGCTGTCAATACAAACACTTGTCATGCTTCATAAAGGGAAAGTTAAAGGTTTAGTTATAAAGTGCTGACACTGGAGACTCCTTCCATAAATAAAACATAACACAGAAAAAAATAATCTCCTTAGAGAAAACTTCATTATATCAATGATTATGTACCGTGGGGGGTTTCGAGATCTTCCCTCTAATTTTAATCGTAGCTAATTCGCATCCATCATCAGGGCAATCCCACATCAAGGCTACAACTACCAACCAGGAAAGGTCGAGGGTATCATGTGTTTCATACAGTACAAGCCATGTGATGCTGCCAACGGCGGCATCAGCGCCAGCTTTTCAAAAAAAAACATTGCTTTTCGTTCACACACCGTTGGGACGCCCATGATTGGCTGGAGAGCCATGATTGATGCTAAGTGCCTCTTGTCCCTCCCCTTTAAGAGAGCTCAGCCAATCAGTTCTCTCTAGGCCCATGGCTACAAGAAGGGACATCATCACCTAGGATTCAAACTTGCGATCTCCGGATCATAGGGCTCGTTAGCGCTGCGCCACTCGGGGGCTGTGATTACATACGTTTTTATTCTGTTTGCATAAATCGTCCTCCCTACCAGACCCCATGATTGAGCTGTTGCTATGGAAGCGGATATACAGTACACTGTCCAAGCTGATTTTATAGAAAAATAATGTGCAGAATGATCTTGTGAAAAACAAACCTGTCCCAGCTAATTGAATAAGTAGAAATCAATTATGAATTAGTGGAAATAGAGGAGGAAGATTTAGAGGATTTAATGAGCAGTGTGGAGATTTCGGAGGAGATTTCTGCGGCTCTACACAGCCTGTGGTGTCATTCGCAGAAATGTGTCTCGGAGAAGACGACTGTCTCGTCAAACTCGCACCAGAACAGAACATGGAATATGTGCGTGTGTGTGTGTGTGTGTGTGTGTGTGTGTGTTTCTGTCTCATCAAGAACACGTCCTGCAGATCTCTCCTCTCTCCTGGCTTTTTCGGACTGGACAGAACTTCCCCCGAACGTGGAGAAAAATTATTGCTAATCCGTGCTAACATCAACAAACGTTTTTCACCATGATGGCATGTGGAATTCATCTTGGGAACTGAAGTGACCTCCCAGAAACGAATCATAACAATTTCTTTTTTATTGAGAAGTGGAAAGTTTCTCGAAAGCATGCTATAAACATGAATTATGAACGTTTACACCACACGTGACTTGAGCGCATTTTCTTTTGGCACCGACATGAGGTAGCCCCTGGGACTCTTAAACGGTCCAAAACAGGACCTCCGGGGCCTCTCGGTTTTCCACTTTCTTCATTTTATATCCCTGAAATGACCCTTTGGATACGTCTTTATTATAGCGTTTTGATTGAACCATATTATCAGTGCGTTTTTTTGCTAGTTAATGGACCTTTAATATAATCTCCGTATTTCACGGTAATGAAGTTTTTCGGTTATTTTCAGCAGAATAATAATAATAATACACCAGGGGTTGTGTTGATGTACAGTACACAAGTGACCAGAGCTGCATATTGAGCCATAATGAAATAAGAGGAGGATGTACTGCAGGCCTGTGCACAGTCTTTCCCGCACTCTTATTCTCTTAAATGCAATGAGAGCGAGAGAGCGAGAGAGAGAGAGAGAGAGAGAGAGAGAGAGAGCTTCATATACTTTACTTCCTTTTGAGTTTATTGTTAAAAATAAGTAAAATGCAGAAAACATCAGCATTTCAAATAATATTTAAAGACTGATAACTAATAGAATCGGCTTTATTCTGGCTTTATTCCCGCTTAGACCACACCCCCTCATTATTACCATCTTCTATATTATTATTAATCTCATTAGGACCAATTTCTAAAAAATAAATCCTGGAATTAATGTCTGGTTTTTATTCTTACTGGAACTTCAGCCATTTTTAAGTGAGTTATTATTTTGAAAGTGAGTTTCAAAGAGTTGATTTTCTGCACTACAGGCCTTATTTGGCTGTGAGGTCTTCATAATGAAATATGTTTTCAAATCTCTCCAATTAAAAGAGTTTCCTTTTAATAATAATAATAAAAAAATGAACAAAACTAGCCAGCAATGAAACCCCATTATAACAAAACTAGCATGATCCATTTAATGGCAATATTGCAAATGACAGCTTTTCTAAAGTGTCTTATGGCTAATCGCTGGGACAGAAAACTGTAAAACAGTCCACTGCATTGATACTCCTGATGTAGCAAGACCTGTTTGTGTAGCAATATTGCAAATGACCCCTTTTCTGTTCTTTTTATTTTACTTTAGGATTTCCCCGCCCAATTTTCTCCCTAATTTAGTCGAAGCCAATTCCCAACCCACTGCCTGTTAGGACACTCTCCCATCCAGACGATAACTACGTACCAGTGAGGGAGGGTGAAGGCCAGACAACCGTATCCTTTCGAACTGCTGCTCACACAATTTTGCAGGATAACAAACTCAGAGTAATGAGCTATTCACCGCTTTTCTGACTGTGTAAGCATAAAGATTAGTATTGTGTTATTTAGGAAAACACTAAACTTTTTTTTTTTTTTTTTAACTGTTTCTAAATCAAATTTTAAGTAGTTTTAAAAGCGTCATTACAAACTGTTTTTATTTTTATTTTAAATCAAATTTAAATAATTTTTAAAGTTTGAGTGCTATTATTTTCTATTTCTTTTTATAACTATTTTCTTCTCTTTTATGTAAAGCACTTTGAATTACCATTGTGTATGAAATGTGCTATACAAATAAACTTGCCTTGCCTTGCCTAGAATAAATGAACTGTGATTTTGCCTAAGTCACAACTGACCCGCACATCTGGAAAAAAAAATCTTTCCATTGCTTCTGTAAAAACTAACTAAATTATCAGTTTAGCAAAATGATCTGACCTTCTTACCCGTAGAGGTCTCCCTCCTCTGTGTACCAAATTCATTTGCGAAATGTTCACTTTGCCCAATATACGTACATTACACTACCGCTCAAAAGTTTAGGATCACTTGCAAATTTCCTTGTTTTTGTTTTAGTGATTTCTTTTCTACATTCTACAACAATGCTGGGGATTTCAAAACTATGAAATAACACATATGGAATTTGGTAATTATGTAACAACAACAGTCAGTAGTTGGTTTCCTCCCGCAGTCCAAAGACATGCAAATTGGGCTAATTGGCGTTCCCAAATTGCCCGTAGTGTGTGAATGAGTGTGTAAGTGAGTGTATGTATGTATGTGTGTGTGTGCCCTGCGATGGATTGGCACCCTGTCCAGGGTGTATCCCACATTGTGCCCTAAGTCTCCTGGGATAGGCTCCAGGCCATCCCGCAAAACACTGAATACAGGATAAAGCTGTATAGACGATGAGTGAGTGAAGGTCGGCTGTTCTGGAACAGTTCTTGCAAGAACAGTATTGTGTGTCAAGTGCATTTTCAAAACCAATCAAGCACCATAATGAAACTGTCTCTCATGAAGACCTTCCCAGGAAAACGAGACCAAAACTGACCTCTGCTGTAGAGGAGACGTTCATTTAGAGTCACCAGCCTCAGAAATCACCAATTAACAACCAGCACCTCAAATTAGAGCCGTTTTGAAGCTTTACAGAGCAGAAGTAGCAGATATACATCTCAATATCAACTGTTCAAAGGAGATTATTGTGTATTTTGGCGAAACGCCTTCAGTATTGATTTATAGTATAGAAAGAAATAAAAATCTGGACCATGGAGTTTAAAAATCTAAAATAAAAATTTAACAAATATGTAAATATAAACTCAATATTCATTACAAAGTCTTACCATGAAGAGATTTTTTTTATTTTGTGTACAGATTGTTCTGTAATAAACAACCAGCACATGCATCACACCGTGTATGGTAAGAAGAGTTTAACTTACGACCCGAGGAAAGGTTGTAATCTGGTAAGTTGTAAACTGTTTTAACATGTTTTGTATGAAGTTACTTTTTGAATATTACAATGCATCTAGGAATGAAATTGTTTCATGTCGATTTCTTTAGGTTCTGAGCATTTTTCAGCATTTTTCAGGATCGAACTTTGGCCTCACAAGCTCACGTGTTTGAGCGTACCTGAAAGCACACGTGAGCCAGTGCTAGGTACACGTTGGCATCTCTTCCACAGCCTTGATGCTAATCCATCAACCGGCTGTTTGAAAATTCTCAAAATATCACCACAAATGCCAGCGGTGTGCTTTCTACTCCCTCTTCGCAGGAGGAGGATTTTTATTTGTAACGGAGGTAGAAGCGCCGGCATCCCAAGCGTAACCTTGATTTACGTTGATAACTCGAGTGCTCTGGCTGTGAGCATGAATATTCAGTGCATCCTTCAGCTGCTGCCTGCCGTGAGCTGCCTTAACATCATCGAGCAGAGACTCGGCATTGAGGAGGTGCTTTTCCTCAGGCTTCAGACACGAGACAGAGATAGAACACCTCTTTACATAAAAAGCATAGATTTGCATAATTTTTGCACTATTTATTTTATTTTCCACATCTGTTTGTTTTTTGTTTATTTTCACATCTTGCTTTTCATTTTTCAACATCTATATTTTCATGAGTTGTTTGTAAACATTTGCCTTTATTTTGCTACAATATATATTTTTTTAAATGATTAATTTTATTGTTCAAAAGTTTCTATCTAGAAGTAAAATTAAAGTAAAGTTAAGAAAAAACTGTGATGAAATCTCTCAAATCTGCCAATTATTTGTAAGATTTATTTAATTCTTTCTTTCTTTCTTTCACAATATCTTGGAACTCTTAAGCTGATGGGGTCGCACTTAGAAAAAGAAGAAGAAAGATTGAAAGTAAATGTAAGAAAGAAAGAACATTTTAAAAAAGTGTAAGAAAGAAAGAAAGAAAGAAATAAGTTTAAGAAAATTAAAAAAGGAAGGATGAGAGGAATAAAAAAGAAAAGGAAGCATAAGAAAGAATAAGGAAGGAAGAAATGGATGAATAACAAAAAATTCTAGAAACAGAATAGATGGAAGGAGGGAAAAATAGAGAAAGAAAGAAAGAAAGAAAGAAAGAAAGAAAGAAAGAAAGAAAAAGAATGAAAAATAAAGAAAAAGGGAGAAGCAAGCAGAACAAAAGTAGCTTAAAAAATTATGTAAGGAAGGAAGGAAAAAATAAAGATTTTTTAAGAAAGAAAGAAAGAAAGAAAGAAAGAAAGAAATGAGGAAAGGAAGAAAGAAAGAAGCTTAGAATGAAATGAAGAAAGAAAAAAGATTGAAAGAGCAAGTACTGTAAGTAAAAGGAAGAAGCTCAAAAGAGAATGTAAAGAAGAAAGAAAGAAGAAAATTAAGTAGCATTTTTTTGTCTTAAAAACAAAAAAAGGAAAAATCCATTCCAGTTCGCCTTCTAGTAACTTCTTAAAATAAAACCAGCACTTAAATGCTAAATGTTTTCCTTTCTCTTATCTCTGCAGGAATTGTTAAGCCAATGTAAGAACAAATATAAGAAGAAAACAAAACTGTAGGCCACTAACCAATAAAGCAGTTAGCTTACAAACGTTAGCATGGCTAGTGACAGAAGGCTAGCTCCACTCACGGTTTGACCCTGTTGGAAAAGCGTCGACGCAGGATCATGGCCACTGTAGTGATCACCATGATGGTCGTGCACATGGCCCGGCGGTCACCTGGACCCTCCCGAGTCCACAGTCCCTGCTGATCAGCTGCTCCCTGCCATGACCGCGCCACTTCAGGATGCTAGTCGATGTTATTCCTGTCCTCCCTGTGTCCCAAACCTGAGATCCCTGATTAGGTGTCGGATAAAGAGAGCGCGAGGCTGAACAGCTGCGTGGGTGCGAGCCTGTTTAATTCATCAGAATTGATATAGCAAAGCTAGTCCGCTTAATGCTAGGGAGAATGCTAATCCGTGTGTGGCTGTGCGGGATTTGGAGAACAGTAACACGCCAGAGGGTCAGCACAGACTGTGCTACTCAGAGATTCAGAGATTAGAGGCATTAGAGAACTTGGATTTGTCTGGGAATTAATGGCTCAGTAACAAGTAACGTAAATAATCTCTGAAATGTTATAAAATTCGACACATTTTAAGGTGATGATCCTCAGCGAGTACAGCAGATCTTATCTAGAGAACCTGCTCCTGTAGCTGCTAACTAGAACATTTAGCATTTCTAATAAAAACAACTGGGATTTCTCATTTGAGGTTAATTGCCGAGATAAGAACACACACACATACTTTAAGAGGCTATAGGCTATAAATACTATTTAAATTAAAGACTTATACAGTATAATGTTGTACAAAGATGTGCAAAAAGAACAAAAAAATTGGACACATTAGGACACTTATTTACAGGCTGTCTGCTTGTTAATACCTAATAAAAGGTAAATCTAATATGAATGTCTAGACCACCCCGTTTCATTCTTTAATAGTATGAACGTGATGAATTGGCGGCAAAAAAAATATTTGCAGAATTTGAAAACCTTTTTAAATAGATTTGAAAAATATTTCAGGGTCAAAGCACAAGCAGAACAAGCAAACTGGGACTCAATCACTCGACCCTGGAGGTGTGAGGCGGCAGTGCTAATCGCTATGCCACCGTGCTGCTGAAGCTGTCCTACTGACTGTTGTTTGTTATTATTACTTAATTACATAATTCTATATGTGTTACCTCACTCACATTTATTTAAATTTCCATAAATCACTAAACAAAAACATTGAATTAGAAGGTGTGTGCAAACTTTTGACTGGTACTTTAGCTACTACTGTACATTGCCGCACTATTAATTAGTAGACTTTAAGTAATGATTTTACTATAATAATAATAATAATAATAATAATAATAATAATATATTTTTTAAATTTATGAGCTGTTGAATTTAGTTAGCTGACGTTAGCTGGTATGTTAGTTAATGCGTGGGTCAGTAACAATTTGTCAGCTGGACGTTCAATTTTCATTTTGAAACAAACTAATGGGAAAAAAAGGCCACACACAGAGAACCACAAATAATTGCTTTTATTATGACAAAAAACAAAAACAAAAACAACAGCTACTTAAATGACTAAGAGACTTATTTGTAATGAAATTAATTTTATGAATTATTATTTCACTCATTACAATGCATTTTATGTAAATATTGCTTTTCCATGATGTATGCATTTCCTTGCTAATGTACAGCTAATCCAAAGATCTGCGCCTGGGTTTAGACACTCAATGCGCATAAAGGGACGGGAAACAGGAAAGTCTATCAGGAAGCGACTTACTGCCTGGTTTCTCCAGCGTTTTGCATAATATGAACATGACGTATTAGACGCGCATTAGAAAGATCACCTATTAGTGACAGGAGGTCTCTCATTAGAGACGTGACTGTGGAGTTCCTGATTTTAGAATGCTTCTGGCTTGAATAACTTAAATTCCTAAAGCTCTCGCTTCTGTTGCAGTAACGTCTCTTCATGTAAGGAGGTGTTTCATTAAGATATGCTGCTTACTGTTCAGATACCTTTGAAGGGTTTGTGAAAAAAGAAAGCAGAACAGTAGCAACAAAAGCCAGCGAACAGACACACATTGTGTACTCTGTATTTAAAGAGTCCCAAGCAAACGTTTGGGAAAATTTTTGTTTTAGCAAAATTAAAGATGTTTTTTTTCCTTGAGACCTGAAACAATGAGATATTGAAGTGAAAATTGAGTCATGTCATATAAATAAGTTGTCTAAAACCTGTGCAATTCAAAATTTGTCATTCTACTGTATGTAGTAAGCAAGTACTTGATGTTCAAGTCAAACCGGGACTTGTGACGAAATTTCTGGTGAATGAAGGCGTAAAACAGGCGACTGACAATTACAGAAGACTTCAAGGACAGTACAGTGATGGGACTCTTAGCCGCAGTAAAACATTTGCAGGGTACAAACGTTTTAAAGATGGCCGCACGTCCATAAATGATGATCCCAGCACTATATTTTGCATAACGTCAGTGCAATAAGTGTGCGGTTATCTGAATGCAGCTTGCAAGTGGCTTTTGGAAATGACCATGCGGCTGTAATTATGTGTTTTGTCATGATGGTGATGAAGTTTGTCAGTGTCAGTCACGCAAGATTATTTTTGTTCATCTGCTTAAACTATTAATAGCACAAGGGATAATCTGTACATCCAGAGAACGCGTCAGTCAGCAATAAGGGGAAGATGCGCAGCAGGTCACATGGATGGGATCACGTCCGGAGGAGGTCTGATTATAACCACACAAGATGGAATTGACAGTTTCTCCATCACTTCTGTTTTTGGTCATATTAAGAGAGAATTGTGTATTCAGCTCAGTTGGGAAACCAGGGTATCTGCAATGCCCCCAGGCTGTAAACGAAGAACAACACAAATGATATTGATCAACAGCATCCTCTAGCTCTCACAGCACAGAGGCATCTCGATTTGGATTCGGAAAGTGCCAGTCTGTACACACTGTCTGGTGTATTATTTAACCCCAAATCCGAATGAAGCAGAGCTGCTCAGATTTGCCATTTTCCATTTAAATATAGTCTTGAATTCTTTTGGGAGTCTGGTAAAATGTGCCAAATGAATACAGCCAAGAACTGCCTACTTTACAGGAAGAGGCAATGTGACTTGCCCAAACACGGCCTCTTCCACATGACTGTTCGGTAAATATGTTTTCATTGATGAAATTCTAATATAATAATTTAAACAAATAAAAACACAAATAAATCCTTTATTTCAGTCATGG
This sequence comes from Clarias pachynema, assembly GCA_030014365.1. Taxonomy (NCBI): domain Eukaryota; kingdom Metazoa; phylum Chordata; class Actinopteri; order Siluriformes; family Clariidae; genus Clarias; species Clarias pachynema. The sequence continues at coordinate 35,431,826 of JAQMYL010000036.1, forward strand.
CATCTTAATCTTCAGGATTCTGAAGCGTGTCAGAGATGTGAGAGGCCCCGGATACATTCACATTAGCAGCCTGAAGTGACTCAATGCAGAATTTTACTATAATGTGAAATGGATCTGTTTGTTAGGGCTCTTTGCTTAAATGCACAAATCTGATGTTTTTTCAGATTGGATCTGAGACGCTTTCATATGTGATCCAAGATCGGATACATGGCTGATACGTGGTCATGTGACTTGAATGAGGAAGGTAAGATCGGAAATTATAAAAATACAGCCGACCAAGGGCTTGCCTTCCTCCAGAGCAAAACCCCAACCATATTTTGGCTAAAATCGCATCTAACATCGCATTGTTTGAAATGAACAAGCGGCCACACAAAACCCATGACATGTTTTAACCCAGAGGGCGTGAGCAAAGGCGTATTGATGTGCACGGGTGTGCCTTTTCAGAGGACAGGTGCGTCCACTTTATTTTCAGATAATGGAATTGTATGGTCTGATAATGGATCAGACGTGGAATGTAATGTGAACATAGCTTCTGTGGCCCGTAGGTGGTGAGTCCGAGATGACTAAGAGATGATGAAACAACTCACATGCCATACTACGTTTTAACAAAAAGTTTGCAAGTTTTAATTAGCATGTCTAAAAAATGCCAAAAAAATGGCAAAATAACACCAAGATTCTTGTGCCCAGAAAAGTGTACAAGTTTGTGGCTTTTGGGTGACGGGTAATACAACGCACTTCATACATGTCATACTTGCCTTGCTGGCTAATAAAGATGCAAAAAATGACAAACTGTTACTATAAGATTTTTATTTTTTATTTTAAAGAAAAGTATTATCACCTAGAAAAATCAAAATTTTGATCATCTATAAAGAATTACAAGGTTATTTTATTCGGGTTTCAGGATTATAAATAAACATAGACTTAAAACTATGCATCATGACAGGCAACACGAGAGCGTGCTACAGAAACAACTCATCACCACAAATAGAGCTGGACATGATAACTTTATTCATATACTCAGTTTTAGATCATCTCACTTACTAGTTTTTCATTAGCACTAGTCACGACCTCATTAAACATTAGAAGTGTGTATACAAAGAGAATCCTAATACAACATATTATAATCCATATTTAAATATTCTAGACATTGATAACCATTTTTGTTCACATATGTAGAAAAATATAAAGTCCAAGCTTTGAAAAGACAAGAACTTTTCACAAGAAAACATTGAGAGTACAGAGTACGAGGCTGAAAGAGCACGTTTGTGTGTGTGTGTGTGTGTGTGTATGTGTGTGTGTGTGTGTAAACGACAGTAAAACCTGGCACAGTATGTTTCAAAGAGACAGCCTGTGAGCCCAGCAGGTGGGCATCAGCCAGCTAATGGAAACATCTGTCAGGGGAACACAAGACACAGAAGAGGAGAGAGAGAGAGAGAGAGAGAGAGAGAGAGAGAGAGATATCCAAATATAGAGAGACACGTTGAAAGACAAAAAGAGAAAAAAAGAAGGCCACACAACGTGCATGAGAGAATGAGAAAGATGGAGAGACAGACTGCACGCATGCAAGAGAGAGAGAGAGAGAGAGAGAGAGAGATCAGTACAGATTAAAAGAATAGCAGGATGGATGGATGGCACAAAAAGAGGTCTGAGGATGAAAGAAAGAGAGGATGAAGGAAAGTGAAAGCAGGAGCTAACAGTATGTTGCCATTTTGTGAGTTATGGATGAATGGTGAAGAGGTGTTTAATAAACAAGCTGTCAGGACGAGCTCAGTATGGAGGGAAACATCAGGTCTAACACACACACACATACACACACACACACACACACACACACACACACACACACACACAAAGTACAACAGTCCGTTTTCTAAGATAGCTGTTTATTGCTCTACTAGTGAGAGTAAGGGCCTGCCCCAAATGGCACACTTCAGTCTTGCAGTCCTCATTCCCGAATTGTGTGGACTCAGTTACCAAAATTGCTTGGCGATAATGCTTGCCACAATAACCGTACCTAATTTATTTATTTATTAATAATAAGTTAGTTGCCTCCAAGTGGCGCAGCAGTAAAGTGCTCACCCTATCATCGGGAGATCACTAGTTAGATTCCCGGGTGATGCTGTAACCTCTCACAGCCGGAGGTCTAGAGAGAGCTGATTGGCCGAGCTCTCTCAGAGG
>JAQMYL010000036.1:35434103-35452092 GCA_030014365.1 Clarias pachynema
GTAGTAGTAGCCTTAATGTGGGAGCCCCCTAGTGACGGGGAGGAATTGGACACGACTAAATTATGGAGAAAATCGGGGAAAAATCCCCCCCAAAATAAAAATTTAATAAGTTAGCTAGTTAGTGTTAGCACTAATGACTTTATTATGACGTTTCATGAATATGACATTTCTGAGTCCAGTTTATAAATGCTGTTAGAAATCATGTCAGATTAGCTCATGTAAGATAGCTGGGCTTGTTTTAGCTTTTCAAATAATACAAAAATAGAGAGATGAGGTAATATAATCTAGCTAGCTGGCATTTCTAGTGAATATTATACACATTCAAGAATAACACTGTCTCTCAGAAAAATCAGTCAGAAATCATGTCAGTCATAGATTAGGAAAAGCTGAAGACTGTAAGTTTTATCACAACAATCCTGACAAAGTTAAGTCATTTCAGCTTAGCATTAGCAGTGAAGATCTTTTCAGAAATACAGTCAGAAGTAGTAGCACTAAAAACCTAACCAGGTAGTGAATCCTGTCAGATTAGCTCATTTCAGCCAGCTAGCTAGTAAAGCCATGTGGATTGAATATTTTTTATTCACTTTAATCACTTAATAGTCTCTCAGAAATCCTGTCAGATTAGCTAATTTAAGATGGATAGCTAACCAGTAAAGTCATTAGAATTAATATTTTTAAAATATATCAAAAAAGCCTCTCAGAAATCCTGTCAGATTAGCTAATTTAAGATAGCTTGCTAACCATAAAGCAGAAAGGATTTAAGATTTTAAATATTACTTAAAATCCTTTCAGCAATCATGTTAGATTATCTAATTTAAGATACCTAGATAACTAGTAAAGCCATGAGGATTAAATATTTTTGAATATAACATAAAGTCATTTCAGAAATCTTGTCAGATTAGCAAATTTAAGCTGGCTAGCTAACCAGTACAACCATTAGAATTAATATTTTAAAATATAACATAGTATCCTCTCAGAAATCCTGTCAGATTAGCTAATTTAAGATTGCGACAGTAGTTGTCCGTAAAACACTGAGGATTTAAGATTGTAAAATAGCACTTAAAATCCTCTCAAAAATCCTGTCAGATTAGCTAATTTAAGATGGCTCGCTAACCGGTAAAGGCATGAGAATTTAATATTTTCAGACATTTCTTAAAATCCTCCCAGAAAGCCTGTCAGGTTAGCTACTTTAAGCTAGCTAGCTAACCTTAAAGTTAGGATTGAATATTTTTAACTATTACTTAAGATCCTCTTAGAAATCCAGCCACATAAGTTAATTTAGGCTAACTTAATAGTAAGCAGTTGAGATTTTATTTATTTATTTTTTTGAATATCACTTCAAAATTTACCAGTTCCAAAAATAAAAATATCAATTAAAAATCCTGTTAGCTAAGGCTGTCTTATCTAGGCAGCTAGCTAGCATAAGCAATCTTTTTTTTAGTCATTCAAGATGCAGTTCCCCATTTTTACCTTACATTAGCATTAAATTATGAAACTTCATGAATTTTACTTAAATTCATTTACTTAATAGTCCATTCAGAAATTATGTTCTAGCTCTCAAGTGTGAACTTGAAGAATGACAGTTGTGCCATTTGGGACATAGCATAAATATGTATTTGTGTGTGTGTGTGTGTGTGTGTGTGTGTGTGTGTGTGATGCTTTAAAAGGGACAAGTGCGTCCTATGATATACTGTATACGATATTGTATACTATATACTCTACAGTGAAAACAGTGTGTCGTTTTTAACTCATGTACAGTATATCAATGTTATGTGTATTGTACTATATAATTATCCCTGTAGACACTATACAGTATAGTTTACAGGACATATGATTTAGGAGGACACATTGACTTTAGATATAGGATGGGATGTTTGGAATGCTGTTCATGGGGTTTAAGTGCCCTATATAGTGAATAGGTTGTGTGGTTCGGGACATTTGGGTTTGTGTTCATGGAATTGATATTGATATGAATGGTGTTAACTTGCCCTATGTAGTAGTGAATTTAATGTATGATTTGGGACACGTCCACCACTGGACAGATGGCAAGACTTTTAGGTTTAGAATGGTGCTGGAATTTTTCTCCCTTGAATATGGTGAATATGGTACTGTATGTGGTTTAGGACATACTGTAGTACCCTGAAGACTTTCAGACATTTTTATGGTGACACATCCAATGTAATTTGAGATGTTCAGATATTTATGAAGATGATAATACTATTAATAATAGTATAATAAATAAATTAATAATAATAAAATAATAATAACATAATAAAATAATAGTATTAATAAATAATATAATTACATTTCCTGTATTAGTGTGATACATAATCCCACATAGGGGATAGTGGGGATTATACTGTACTGTATGCTCATAATTTGGACACAGCGTTGAAGGATAGTGAGAAGCCATACAGCAGTGTGTGTGTGTGTGTGTGTGTGTGTGTGTGTGTGTGTGTTTGTTTGTGTATGAATTCAGAATGACTGACAAATATCCAAGGAAACATTAGGTATATGATATTAGTTGCTATTTAGGATACACAGTGCATGTGTGTTCGTGAACACACACACACACACACACACACACACACACACACACACACACACACACACACACACACACACACACAACATCACGTCCACTGTAATTATGGTAAATTATGATAATTACAAGTCTTTGACTTTGCACAACTATAATTACCCGGTGGAATTTTCTGAACGCTTGGACATTTCACGGCTGAAAGAATGTCAGTGGAGTTACAAAATTAATATTAGGATTCATCATGATTTTATTTCTGTACACGTCTATCAAACAGTCGCTGTCATTTCCCAGTAATCTCCAAGTCAATAATATGGTCCGCTTTCTTTCAAAATAGGGTTTCGCTTACTGCTGATGTTCACAACCCATCTTTCTGTTGTGTATTCTGCTATAAAACGGGATAAAGTGAATTCACTGTTAACTCACTCACTCACTCACTCATCGTCTATACTGCGTTATCCTGTATACAGGGTCGCGGGGGGCCTGGAGCCTATCCCAGGAGACGGGATACAAGGTGTCGTATACCCTGGACAGGGTCCTAATCCATCGCAGGGCATACACACCCTCACACACTTATTCACACACTATGGGCAATTTGGGAACACCAATTAGCCTAATCTGCATGTCTTTGGATTGTGGAAGGAAACCGGAGTACCTGGAGGAAACCCACCGAGCACGGGGAGAACATGCAAACTCCATGCACACAGAGACAGGACTTGAACCTGGCCTGGAATCGAACCTGGACCCTGGAGGTGCAAGGTGACAGTGCTAACCACTAAGCCACCCTGCCGCCCACCAACAAGTAGTTAATGTTTAAAATGTTGCACACATTTATAAGATTTTTGTTTGTATATTTTTTTGGGGGTAATTATTTGACGCTGTCATAGAAAAATAAGGAACATTTTCAAATCATAAATGTGTTGATCGGACATTAAATATAGGTTGTAGGAGTAGAGAAGTGATCAGAGAAACAATTTTGTTTACCACTTCATCACATACAGTAAAACTCCAAAATTACTGAATAATATTACTTAAAAATATTATTCATTATTTAATTATTATTATTAAATCTGGGATAAAGCTATTATAAATATGTTTTAGTGACAAATTTACTGGTTGACAGCAGATTACACCAGTAGTTAATTGTTCCAAATGTATGAAATAAGGTTCTAATTGGGATTATTTCCGAAGTACATACTATAATCTGATAGAAAGTGGGTTTATTCAAGGGTTCACTGAATAAATGAGGGTTCTTAAATTAGACAAGGGTTCTACTTGGAATACTTTCTGACAGTTAAAGGTTAAAGACTCCATGATCGATCTGTGACGTATGGATTAGAGTGCTCATCTAATAAATATTGAAATGCACCTGACACCCATCCACAAATAGAAAGAATTTAAGAATTTTTCTTCAGCAGTTCTTTAAGGGCTCTTTACAGGTTCAATGCAAGTGTTCTTAGCTAAAAAAAAAAAAGGTTGGTTACGGGTTTCTTTAATGGGTGCTTCCTGTGGGACAGCTGAAGAAGATATAGCTATAAAGAGTATGTAGTATAGATCCTCCTGAGCAATGAAATGTCAGGACTAAATAACCAAGACACTTTAGGAAATATAAAAATTCTTCTTTAGGATTTAAGGGCTTGTTGGATAATTATGGGGTTCTAGCTTACAAAAGGAATCGAATAGGAATCTGCTGTTATATTAAACACTTCAAGTAATCAAGGGGACAAAGCTAGTGATCTATGGAGTGCATAAATTCTAGTAGAGAAGTACACTCTAGCAGATACAATCTAGCTTTTTCTTTCTCTTCTTCTTCCCTTTCTTTTGTAGCGTTCTAAATAAATGGTTAAAGTTTTCCACCAGAGGGAAACCTGAACAATCATTTAGATGCTAGATAGAATGATTTTTCTATAAGCTCAATTTGCATGAAATAGAAAATTAATTTTAAGTCAAATGTCTGGCTATCAATGGAATTAAATGATAATGGGTTAATTTTTTTTGCTTGTTGGTATGAATGAATGGTTGGTGTAAAATATATTCTTCAATTAAATCAAAACAGGAATGGAAATAAACAGAGATAGTTGTTTACTTTGAATAAAGATGCAAGTTGATAAAGAAGAGCTATAATAAATGATGAAGGAGTGAGTGTGTGTTTGGATAAAACCAGTCTTTTGCTTTAACAATAATTTGCCACTCCTTTTCAGAACATTCAGTAGGAGGGCAATGCACCATGCGTGGAGGTGTGTGATCTGGGCCGGTTTTCAGACAGCTGAGCTGGAGAGCTTGACCCAGCCCACCTCTTGGTACGCTCCAGTGATGTGCCAGTAGAGCAGTGCCATCAGTTTGGTCCAGGCCACCTGCACCTCATCGGTGAAACATTCACCCAAGTCTTCAGAGAGAACCTCGAGGATCACGCCGCTTAGTATCTGTGGTGTAAAAAAAAAAGGGAACGTATTTAAGGAGATTAACAGTTCTGATATCCTCAACATCTTATAACATGACCCAAACATTCATCAAATTTAGATTATTGTCTTGTACCTTAAAGTACATGGGTTCCACTTTATGTTTGACAGCATGGGCTTTGCCCACCAGATCCAGCACAGATGAGACCTTCTCTGGATCGTGGATGTTTTCCACCACTGTATTGATGGCGTTCATGACACGACAAGCATGCTTCCTCAGTTGGGAGCTCCTCTCCATCTCCTCAGGGTCTTCCAGGTCATGAAACTGCGTGAAGTACTGCTTGGCAGATGGAAAGTTCACAAAGAACCTGGAGAAGAAAGGAGGTCCATCAAATTGGGAGACTTCATTACTGAGGTATGGAGGAATCTGACTTGCCTATTCAGAGCAAGAAAAGCGTGCATTAGGCTAAATTTGAATCTTCTGACAGGTTCTAGATATTAAGAAGAAACAAATAAGTAATAGTTTGATGTTTGACCCTTGATCTATGCACTCTGAAATTTTTTTTTTTATAGGAAGGGTTTATTGGATCTATTACAAAAATGATCTGGCTTAAAACCGTTTATGATGGGAAAATACACTATTGAGTTCTGCATAGACACTTTAGGTGGTTCTTCAGAGTAACATTAGGAGAATATAGTTAGCGCATATGTACTGATGTACCAAAGACATCCCAGTGAATGCAAAAATGGCTCTTTAGATGGTTTAAGGGTTCCTTGGACAATTATGGGTTACCTTTGAAAAATGTTCATCTTTGGAACCTGATAGAAAGAAACACATTGTTGTTCTAAATCATGACACTTTTTCTCGCAATAACATACAACAATATTTTAATTTGCCATTTGACCACCAAAAACAGTATGCATGTGTGTGGGAGTATGACAATGGCTATAATTCCTGAATGGTTTATGCGACAATTTTGTCAAGCCCCTTGAATTAAAGCAAATATCAAGTGTTTTCAAATTTAGTGTGGAGGTGTACTTATAAAGAAACTTACCATTGTTCAAAAAATGTATGGACTTGACAGTATGAAACACTCCAGCAAACAGAAGATATGGATCATCAGGGGATCTTTAATAGTCCCATATTTTAATATTTCTTTAACACATCAACATACTGTAGTTCTCAGAGTTCCCCCAAAGGGTGGTTTTGTATTAATGCCCTCAGAGGAATCACCCCTCAGATACAACGCATTCAGGTGAGGGGATCTTCTTATATGAGGTGACAAAAAGTGTTTTTCGTTTTTTTAGTACGCACACGTGTGTTATACCTGTAGGTTCCCATTTGAGAGTTCATCAAATGATTAGGCTTAGCTTGTGATGTTTCTGATAGAAACATTGTGTTTTGCACATAACCATCAAGGGGTTCTCCACAAGAGACATCTAAAGAGGTTTATAAATAAGTCTTGTGGCAGAGACACTTTGTTACATTGTTACAACATATATAACAATTATTCTTTACGGATTATAGATTAAAGAGTCTTAATGGCAAGGGAAATCCTCATGAAGTTTAATTGACGCTTCTTAGGTTCCAGGAACGGTTATACTTTCAGTCCTTCCTGACAGAGAATCAGGTTGTTTTAGGGGTCTACATGTAATCTTTCAGGTTTTCCTCAGAGACAGAGCCTACTGTAAATCATAGATAGTAGATAGGTTAGAGGCACCATTTTAAAAATGGAAGTGTCAGGAGGTACCAAAGAACCAAATACTCCATACAGTTGGACAATTAATGCTTGTTATTCTCCAAAATAGCATTCTATTTCGAGCGTTTTTCACACTGTTGTAGGGTTCTGCATATGATGTTTAAAGGGTTATATGGAGTGTGTAGAGGTTGAGAAGAACCAGAGAGACACTTCAGTATAAATATAAACTTGTGGATACTGTATGTGCGTGCAATTGTGACGGGCGGAAGAAGACCCTGAAAGGAGGGATAAAGACGTGGGGGTTAAGGAAGATAGAGGAAGGGAGAAGAGAAGGAGGCGAGTGTGGATGTGGATGATTGCGCTGCAGAGCTGAAGTGGTTTTGATGCTCTGACAAGAGGGATGTCATTAACTCACAGCATGGGAAATGGGAGGCAGGTGCAGAGGGAGGCAGAGAGAAAGAGAAGGAGAGAGTGAGAGAAAAAGAGAGAGAGAGGGAGTGAGAGAGACCTATCCCTCTGCCAATATTTCGCTCACTATCTCTGCCTGCCAGAACGCCTCAGTGTTGATTATGAGCATCCCATAATAAGCACGTCGAGCGCAAATTGTGTAACCCTGTTTCTGCTTGAGATTCAGCACAGTGCGTTCCGCTCCCTTCAGAAATAATCCACCGGATTCACTTTCATCCGACGTCGAGGCGCTAATTAGCGCACTTTTATCGGATGGAAACACGAAGCAGGAAGCGCGTGCTATTAAGACCACGACGTATTAACAATGTCTTATCGTAGATTGACTTTCCGTGTTGTTAACATAAGCGAATCTGGGATTGGATGCAATAAAGTGGTACGCTTGAAAGACTCTTTGACAAAAGAAATCCCGGAGGAATGTATATGTTTATACCAGTTGTGCCAACGACAAAGTCTTTCAAAGTAAATGGAGTTTACATTGGAACCCCGAGCTGACCTCATTTTACTGAACCAGTGTTTATGTAGGAAGCTATTTTAAGTGCCATCTTAGCTGTAGAAACCTCAATGAAACAGAGGTGGCGTACAGCCAGGGTTTTAGAGACTTTACTGTCAAGTGTGTCGAGAAGAACCTCCGGCGACAGATTCCTAAAGCCCTGATGAAATCCATGAACCGGTTCCGGGACTGGTGTGGACAAAAAAAAGTATGACTTAAACCTCAATTTCTGTTCGATATTATTGTAGCTGGTGGCACGGTTGCTTGGTGGTTGTCACTGTCGCCCTGCACCTCCAGGGTCCGGGTTCGGTTCCCCCTTGGGTCAATGTGCAAGAAATTTACATGTTCTCCCTGTGCTTGGTGAGTTTTCTCCCACAATCCAAAGACATGCTCATCATGCTAATGGGCGTTGCACGTGTACTGTAAATATTGCCTGGATGTCCTACCACGGTTGTACAATGTAAATAAATACAAAGGTGATAACCATTGGCCTCCAGGGTCCCTGGAGATTTCCCAACACTTGCTAATGAACAATACAAGAACCACCATTTCCAAGTGCTTGGTCTGATTTCAGTTGAGTGAGTGGTATTTTTATGTGTTTAAAAATGTGTATTTTATACAGTACAGTATGTATCGAATCCTGCATTCTAGAAAAACTCACATTCATATTAATGCCCTTGTTCTTATTAGAAATGTTTTAGTTTCTATAGAAACCACACTTCTCGTTATCTACAACTACCAATAAATGATGTCTTGGCTTTCTTTTTTTTTTAAATCTATAATTGTTTTTGATATTGTACTCTTTTCCCCATAGAAGATGTTTGTTACATTTCTCCAGTATCAGCACTTTTTTAGTGTTATTGCTGGAAAGTGTTGGGAAAAATGTTAACAGACTTTTGTAATGACTTCAGATTTTGGCACGTGTTTACCTCCTATGAGAGCGATGTTACGTTTATTTATTTATTTATTTATTTATTTATTTTTAAACTCTGACCCGTGTTTAACTCTCATTGTAAATTAAATCTGACTTCATGATGACATGGCTGCAGGCAGTAATGAACTCATGAAATTAAAAACGTTGATTTCTTCCTTACGATCCTATTAGTCGAGCTATCATATTATATTTGATGCTTGCGGCGATGAATTTAAATGACTTTTTCTGCGGAGCCAAATGGGGACGTTTTAATTAGTTAGAGAAAGAAAGAACCAAGGATGGAGATGTGAGTTTTTAGTGTCTGTGTACTGTACGGCTCTTGACCTTTTGAATTTTTAGGGAAAATGACGCCTTGAGAACATTTGATCAATCCCGGAATGCTCATTATGACAGATAACATTAAATCCATATTTGATGACCAGCTTTTTTTTTTTTTTTTAATATTATACTTATAGTAACATAAGACTTGTAATATAACTCAGATCCTGCATTTTGGCTGTTCGATTTTTTTATTTTTCACTCCTTTTCCAACGAAACACCCCTGTATGCCCCTAAAATGTGTATCTTCCTAGCCAATCAGAACGCAGTGACTGGAAACGCCCATGCAAGCGGCCATAAGTGGGAAAATATATGTTAAACCACTCAATCATTAACATCCTAAATATTTAGCGTTATATCTAAACTTAGCGTTTTAGTTACTGCAGCTCTTAAACAATAATGCCCAGAGAACAGTGGGACTGGATAGGTTTGAGCAGGACTATATGGAGCTGAGCATTAAGCCCAGGGGAAGACCTCTATATGCTACGTATATGAGGTCACAATATGAGATTTCCTTGTTTAACCACCAGCCTAAACATATTAAACCACAATATAGTTTGTTCTTGAATCAGAAGGCAGCTCTGACATTCGTCCGTTAACATTAATGGAAGGAGTCTCCGATGTCAGTGCTTTGTTAAAGGTTTTTTTTTCTTTTCTTTTCTTTTACAGTGGAAGTCTTCAGGACAGATGTATTTAAATTTAATTGTAATTTTCTTTTGGTTTCAGTGAGAAATTAATAAAAAATTTTATGTTTCAGACACGATATGGCGAAATGAATTGTTCATTTTTGCATGATGTACAATAGACATCAGAAGAAGCCACGCCCACTGACAGCCCGTTGGCTAGCCGGCTCATTCCCCCGTAATAATTTGTATGTTTATGTTAACGGACATCTATTATGCGAAATCCACTTTTTGATCATTTTATGGTATTCACCATTATGGAGTCTCAGTAGGAAATTTAAGGATCCCAGAAAATATGATCCAAGCTATAATTCTGCTGGGATACAATTTGGAAATGTTTAACTGAGAATTTTGTTTACTTGTTGATAAAGGAATATAATATCACGTCCAGTAGTTTCAATTAAAACACTCGTAAAATGTGGCCCGTCTCATCAAATCAGTGGTCCGGAGCTAACTGTTATACACATTTAAATTGTAATCAGTGTGTAATAAATCAGAATAACACACTTCAGTACAGTAAGTGTGTGTAAATGTGTAAAAGTGTCAAGAATAGAGTGAGATCACACCGTCTGAGACGTAACCATAATAATAACAACAACAACTATATTCGCATTTCGCTGTCAGGGTTATCTATCATTTTATCTTCATTAAGTGTCTTTTTTTTTCAGGCAAGAGTAATAACAAGATGCACTTGCCAGTTTAATCATTTCCAAAAAAAAAAAATATGTGTGAAATGAGATGAGAAGCCAAATATCTATCAGCTGCTAAAATCAGCAGTGAAATGAGCAACTCTCTGATCAGCTGATGAGATCTCGGCTTGGTTTGTTTTTTTATTAAAAATTTCTGGAAATCCGCCTAATTCCAGTCCTAGAGATCTGGACTGGTACCAAACTGTAGTCGAGCATCATCAGCTGAGGAAAAGGCTGGAGTTGTAGATCCGAGAGATTTTAACACTTTTATACTTAAGGGAGAAAATCTCAGGACTTCCAAGAGACGAGACATCACACATACACATTACAGGACGACTGGAACAACACCTCAGTTGGCTGTTTCTATGCTCAGATAACACACTGTACAGTACAATGCACACACACACACACACACACACACACACACACACACACACACACACACACACATGGTGTAGACACTACAAGAACATGCTTATCCCCTCTAACCCAAAAATCACATTGTGTTTCCTGACTGTTGTCCTGGTAACCCAAAGAAATCTATTTTAACAAGTCCTCTGGGTTTCACTCATTTAGAACATTATGTGTCTGTGTGTGTGTGTGTGTGTGTGTGTACTGTCCACTGAATAAATTACCCTACAGACCTCGATATATTGTTCCAAAAAATACAAAACATACATTATGTACTGAATCTTTAACCCATGTTATAAACTGTAGCGTTAATGTAAGTTCCACACTGTTAGTTAAAACAAGTTATGTCCCATCACTCAAACGCAAGTCGCGTACTGTCGCTTTAATGCAAATTATGCACTGTAGCTTAAACACAAATTGCGTACTGTAGCTTTAGTGCAAATTTTGTTCTGTATCTTTAATGCAGTATAACTTTTACATATGTATATGTAGTTTTAACACCTTACATACTGTAGCTTTAACGCAAGTTACAATCTGTAGCTTTATTGTGAGTTACGGTAGCATTACTGTAGCTTTAACACAAATTTTGACTGTAGCTTTAACGAAAACCTCTAAAGTACTGTAGCTTTAATGCAAGTTAGGTGCTGGAGCTTTAACACAAGTTACATACTGTAGCTTTAGTGCAAATTTCACATTTTAGCTTTAATGAAAGTTATTTACTGTAGCTTTAACACAAGTTACATACTGTAGCTTTAACGCAAGTTACATACTGTAGCTTTAACGCAAGTTACGTAGTGTAGTTTTAGCGCAAATTTCGTACGCACATTACATCCTGTGGCTTAAACACAATGCATTGCGAGTGCAGCATTTACTGCAGCTTTAATGCAAGTTACCTACTGTAGCTTTAACGCAAGTTATGTACTTTAGCTTTAAAACTAATTATGACCTGAAGCTTTAAATGATGTAATGTAATGTTGCTTTAGCATACGTTTAACGCACGTTTTGTACTGTAGCTTTAATGAAAGTTACGCACTGTAGCTTCGACGCAAGTTACGTGCTGTAGATTTAAAATAAGTAATTGTCTATTGTATCTTTAATGCAAGTTATGTACTGTAGTCATATCACTTTCCAAAAATACACATTGTTATTTTAACTTGACATATTAATGAAATAAATTTGTCTACAATAAATGTTGTAAATCTTCTCATTTTTGCCCAATAACAAGATCACTTTGACCCGCATGGTGCTTTTTCTCACTTGAGCCACCAACCTGTGACCTGATGGGTTGAAAAGTAAAAAAATAAATAATAAATCACTGGATTTTATCAATAAATTAAAATTGTAAACATGAAATTTCTTTCCAGTGATCTTACCTCTTAAAAAAATAATAAATCATTTTCTTAATTTTATTTATAATTTATTATTAATAACACATTCCTTGCTGGAAGACATCAACTTTCGAGTGTCTTCTTGGAAAACAAACAGACATGATACAGACGAGCTCACGAATCCACTGCCAGAAACTAAATCCTTCCCTGTAACCTTGTACAGGTTTCTCTTTATTTATTCTTATTTCCTGGAAAGAGTTTTATGTGTGTGTGTGTGTGTGTGTGTGTGTGTGTGTGTGTGTGTGTGTTCTCTGTCTGTCTATCCACGGAATTCAGTCAGGTGAGTGTTAAAAAGAGTGCGAGACATAATGCATTCTCAGAGCGCTGAGAGAAAATGTGTGTCGGCACCTCCGCAGTCGGCGGGCAGCGTTCCACATCAGCTGAACTGTTTCAGGAGGTTTTGAGAACACTGACATGGAATTTCTGCAAAACTATGATATGAAGTCACATCACAATGCTGTTGAATTTCGGATTCTGATTGGTCGGTGGAGGTGCTGATTAGTTTTTTGAGCAGGTCTGATATTAGTGCACATTTATATTAGTGCAATATTACAAATTATATTTGTACAAAATGAGTGTGTATGTGTGTATGTGTGTGTGTGTGTGTGTGTGTGTGTGCATGCAAGTATGAATTGATTGAATTGTACATTTCATATCGTGTAATCACTGAGGACAATTACAGTTCAGGTCAATAAACAGAAAAGAGACTAAATGAAAAGTTTTGATTATAAATAATGCAATGCGTAAAACATGCGCATATTGAAAACTGCTTCACGTGCCTAATCAGATTTTTAGCACATTAAACTAAAAATTAAATACTATGAAATACTATTTTTTTGGAGTATTTAAATTTAATTTCATTAAAAACTTAAAAAAAAAAAAAAAGACAGGTAGCCGTACCTGATGAGCACGGCCACGCCCACATCTTCGCAGTTCTCATACACTCGCCCCCAGGTGTCCTGGACGATCGCGCGCTCCACGGCACTCAGAGGCTCGGCGCGCTCTCTCCGCTCCGGCTCGGCCACGTCACGCTCCGGCTCCATGCTGCACACGCACCACGGCGGGGAGGGGGCGCAGAGGAGCGGCTGCGGGGCAGGTGGAGAGGGACAGATGAGCGGCGCGGGGGGCGGCGAGGAGCGTCGGAGGGGGCAGCAGAAGCGCAGGGCGAGAGAGCAGAGCGCGTTGAGCCACCCTCCTCTCAGCCCTCGCCCCTCGCGACCCCCTCGGGGAGGCAGTGTGCCCTCGGACTCTCACGCACGACTACACACTCGCGTTCGTGAACACATGCAGGCGCATGCAGTCACGGCAAGAGTATCTTGTTTTTCCTTGCTGATGCTGTCTGAAAAGCCCCTCTGTCTCTCTCTCTCTGACTTTCTCTCTCTCGCTCTCTCTCTCGCTCTCTCTCAGTGCCTCTGGTGTTTGCTCTTCTGCAGATGTTGCCTCCGCTCTAAAGTTGAGGTTCTGTGAAGAGCTGAGATACAGAGGAGGAGGAGGAGAGAGAGATGAGTGGGCGTGGGAGAGAGAGAGAGAGAGATGGGGAGGGTGAGAGAGAATTCCTATGTTACCCAACAACCCTTTCCTCTTTCTGTTCTTCGTCAACGTGATTGCGCTCCGTCTCTCTCCGTGGAAGCTGTAAATTACAGTACGGACCTGTGTTGCTTCCTTTGAGGGGAAAGAGTCACACTGGCGAATATGATGAGGATAAAGAGGAGAAGCACACACACACACTTGCAATGTTGACCTAATTAGAGGAAACTTACTTCATCAGTAAAATACA
This sequence comes from Clarias pachynema, assembly GCA_030014365.1. Taxonomy (NCBI): domain Eukaryota; kingdom Metazoa; phylum Chordata; class Actinopteri; order Siluriformes; family Clariidae; genus Clarias; species Clarias pachynema. The sequence continues at coordinate 35,447,900 of JAQMYL010000036.1, forward strand.
CAAGGGTGACACGGTGGCGTAGTGGTCAGCACTATCGCCCTGCGCCTCCTTCCAGGTTTGATTCCTTCCTCGGAGTCTGTGTCCATGGAGTTTGCATGTTCTCCTCGTGCTTGGTGGGTTTCCTCCAGGTATTCTGGTTTCCTCCAAAAGTCCAAAAGCTAATTGGCCGGTAGTGCCTGAATTTTGACCGGAGGTCCTACCACAGTTGTAAGAATGGAAATAAATACAATGATAATCACTATTGGACTCCCCAGTCCCTACTTGGACTACAGAGGTTCCTTGACAGATAGATGGATGTAAGATACACAATCTGACTCATATTTGTGTGTATATGCCTATGAATTGTTCTCACTCCAGATTTGATCCAGCGCTCAAACGTTGCCCTGATGTTGGTTTCCTCAGGGAATTCTGGTTTCGTTCCCTCTTCCGAAAAACATTCTGATTGCTGGCAAAATGTCCCAGGTGTGAATGTGTCTCTGTGTAGCGCCATGTGATGGACTGGACTATGATCCTATCCAAACTGTTTTCCCGCCGGGATTGGCTTTGGATTCACAGAGAACCTGACCAGGAGGACGTTAAGGATTCCGGATCCAGATTGAGATATTCAAATAAGGTTATAATTCACACCTAATTCCAATTGCAATATTATCTGTTAATGCGATCTGTTAATGCTAGCCAGTCGCATGGATCAAGAACCAGGAACTGAGCGCTGTACTCCAAGATCTGGAGTCTCAGGTTGGTGTATTAAATGCTGGTCAGTAAACAGGAATCAAATAGGGTTGAAGAGAATTGACATAACTTGTGTTTAGCACAACACAATTACAGTACATTTTACGACATTTGGCAGACACCCTTATCCAGAGCGACTTCCATTTATCTCATTATACATCTGAGCAGTTGAGGGTTAAGGGTTTTGCTCAGGGGCTCAACAGTGGCAGCTTGGTGGTGCAGGGGTTTGAACTTAGAACCTTCCAGTCAGTAGTCCAACACCTTAACCGCTGAGCTACCCCCTCCCCCACCGTATAGCAGTATAGTAACATTGTTCTTGTTGTGCTGATTTTTTTTCTTCTGACTTTGAGGGACTAGATTATTAAAGCGCTCATGAAGGCACACAGCTCCTTGAGCGTTTCTCTGGAGAACTCGGCTGTCAAGGAAGAGAAAGTAGGTCCTTCTCTTTTAGAGCTTTAAATAAATCTTTTCCCCCCCAACCTCTTGAAGTCAGAGCAATTCTTTTCCATCAGTATACACAAGTTACGTATGCTGAGTTCAAGCCAAATGTCGGGTAAAGACAGGAAACAGAATGGCCCAGAGGTAATGGATGATCTGGGGAATGTTTTATAGCCCACTGAGCCAATGTTCCCACTCCGCTTCTGCTGAAGGAAAGGTTTTACCTGGAACTATTACCTGTTCTTTTGAACAATAAGTCAGGTTGAAATATGACCAAAATATTTGGTGGTGCTCACAGGGTCTGTTTTTTTTTATTTTTATTTAATCGGTCTTGAACTACAGCTCTGTCATTCATGGAACTTGAGCCAGTCCTGGGAAAAATGTCTGAAAGACTTTATGAGAACACTATGGATGTTATTTAACAAGAAAATTAAATCTAAATGTTGTGTTGAAGAGCCAAGTATAGAGTACAGAGTAGCAGCTAGTTCAAATAATGTTAGTTATTAAATACTAATGATGCTGTTAAACTCACCCCAACATGGTTGCTGAATGGCTGAAGCATTATTTTCACTGCTATTCTCAGCAGGAGTCCACTTTACACTGCACTTTGGGGTGTGTTGATTTTTGCTTTTTTGCTGACATGGCCCTGCAGAACACTCGACTGGACTGATGGATCAAAAAAGGACATGCTGAATATAAAGCCCCGCCCACTAAGAAATGTGATAGGTTCACTTAGAGAGACCAATCAGAAAGAGAGGGGGGGGGGCGAGAGACAGAGAGAAAGAGTTAGAAAGAGAGAAAATGTAAACATAAAGCCCGCCCACTAAAATGTGATATAATCGGTATGTGTGTCCATTCCCTCTAGCTCTGTTGCTCGCTCTCTCATCAGAAGTAAAGATTTCCAGGATATTGTATATGGATTGTGGATGTGAAGGGGCTGATGTTAATACGCGGGACTCTCCAGGAACTTCTGGGAGAGTGGGGATGTTTGACAAAGTCATAATTACATCTCTGGAGCTTAACCTGTACTTTGAGCCCTGCTTTCCATACTGGAGGGCATATCAGTAAGATATACTGTAAGTGGGAATTTTGCATGACAATTGTCATTGATGATAAGAATAAACAAACAAACAAAAACAAAACAAGAAACATGTCAGTGTCACTTTGATGACCGAAAACACGTATGCCATAATCATGATCTTTAAACTTCTACCTACTTGTTACTTCAGAGGAGGTAAAAGAAAGCAAAAGACCCTAATGTAGCTAACTTATAACGTGTGTGTAACTTTCCAATGGAATGAAAAATATAAATATTATAATAATAAAATAAGGAGCTCACCTGTAAACTCGTCCTGAGAAAGTATTGGAGATTTAAACAGCTGGCCAACTATATAATGTGGTCCTGTAACTTCTGCACTACAGCAGTGACCCAACAATAAACAAACAAACAAAAAGGGAGCAGCAAAACTGAAAAAAAAAAATACAAATAAAATAGGGGGGAAAAATCAAAATAAAAAGAACCTGGTCAGTGAAAGGTAAGTGGAGAACACTGAAACTAACTGCAGTTGTCTTGTACAGTATTAAGTTTATAATTGTGATTTTTTTGTTGTTGTTTGAAATAATTTTTGTTTACTTTCATCTTATTCATTTTTGTTCTGTTCAATCCTTTTTGACACAAATCTCATTTGATCATTGACCCATTTCTTACGCTAGAACTAGTGTGAGAAAAGCAGCCCTCCATCATCACAGACGCATCTCCACCCGCTGCTCTGCTGGCACGGAGTTTTATTATCAGCTTATTATTACAAACATGAGCAAACACGAGCCAGGGCCATCTCTGGAGACTTTTTTTAATTAACATGTGCATGAACAGGCATACAGCATGCTCATATTGTACATGCGTGTACGCATATTTGTGTTATGTGTGTGTATTCTCAAAAAAGAATGAAATACATATTCATGTATTCAGTTTACACTTATTACAGAGCTGTGACTATCAGACAAAGTGACGTTTTTGTCTGTAGGATGACCTTTTGGCTCTCACTCAGCCGAACCCTGATCAGTCGTAATGTTCAAACCAGCTGCCTGATAGTGTGTAGGGTCTCCCTTGTGCTGCTAAATCAGGAACGGACTCCACAAGACCTCTGAAGGTGTGCTGTGGTTTCTATTCAATTAAATTCTATTCGTACAGCGTTTTAACAGCGGTCATTTTCGCTAAAGCAGCTTTACAGAATCGAAAGAAAATTATGGAAATGTGTATGAAAATGTGAGAAAATGTGTACGAATCAAATGATTTTATGGTAGCCGAGAAATGCAAAACAAAATAACGAAACCAAAAACAAATAAATAAATTAAAAACAAAATAACAAAACCGAAAACAAAATAACAAATTCAAAAACAAAATAAAATTACCAAAACAAAAACAAAATAGTAAATTCAAAAACAAAATAACAAAACGGAAATCAAAATAACAAAAACAAAATAACAAATTTAAAAACTTTCTTTAAAAAAAAATAATAAAATGAAAACACAATGACATATCCAGAAACAAAATACCAAATGAAACAACACAACGACAATTCATTGAAACCGGAAAAGGTAGGTATAGTTTGCAAATGAAATACTTATGGATGGAAGAGACATCTGTCACTCAAGACATATTGTAGTAAAAGTACTGCGGCCTCACAGCATTTAAATTTGTTTATTTATTTGTTTATTTATTTATTTATTTATTTATTTTTTGTTTGTTATTTTATTTTGCCCACAGTAAGTTTGTCCCCGATGAGTGAGACAAGGGCGACGGTGGCAAGGAAAAACTCCCTGAGATGTCAATAGGAAGAAACCCTGAGAGGAACCAGACTCAACACTGAACCCATCCTCATCTGGGTGAAACAGAAAGCCGGGATTGATCTGCATTCATACTGTGTGTTAAGTGGCTGGAAGTTCAGTATACACTCAAAAAAAGGAAGTTGGCTACCTGTTACATGTACTAAAATGTAATATGTGTTTTGTACATAATAATTTCA
>JAQMYL010000036.1:35469015-35480792 GCA_030014365.1 Clarias pachynema
TGTGTGTGTGTGTGTGTGTGTGTGTGTGTGTGTGTGTGTGTGTGTGTGTGTGTGTGTGTGTGTGTGTGTGTATCAGTTATACATTACAAAAGAAAGGCCGTGGTTGAAAAACTGCATGTCAGAGGTGCTGTTATACTGAATATCAGATAAACCACATGTCCTTACATACACATTCTGTAGGAACTCGCTAAACGCGTCTGGCGGAGCCGGCGACCGACAGTCCTCGGGACACTTAGGAGATTTATTTAGGTTTCCTCCCACAGTTCAAAGACATGCAGATTCCCAAATTGCCTTTAGTGTGTGAATGAGTGTGTGTTTATGTGTATGTTCCCCGCGATGAATTGGCACCTCATCCAGGGTGTAGCCCGACCTCTTGACCTGGGATAGGCTCCAGTACCCATGTGACCCCGAGTAAGTGAGTAATACTTGTCCAGTCCAGGACCAGGATCTCATTCATTCTTGTGAAGTTGAATCTGATGCAGGTGTAATCATATCAGATCAGGTCACCGTTATTGTCTTTGTAAGGGTGGTGTCACTCCATAACACACATTTTCCTCCTGTGTCTAGACGTCTGGGGGTGGAATTGGGAAAATCGGTGGTGTTCGAGGGGGCCAACAAAGGTGAGTCACCTGTAGTTTTCTGTTTTTCACGTCTGTTTATGTACTTTAGTCAGCACAGAGTGTGTAATAGTGCAAAGTGCAAACTTGTTCTGTAATACGGAGCTCATAAACACACACACAAACAAACACAAGTACAGCTCAGAAACAGAAACAGGAGTGTTTGTTGTTACTGGTGGTGATGTGGTCACTTGGCCATTTAAATTTCTATATGTGAATATAGTACATACAGTGCATCTAAAAACATGGATTGCGGGAAATAAAAAATGAATAAAGTCATATATTGTAGATTAATTACATGGAAAGTGAAATATAAAAAGCCTTTTATAAGCCGATGATTAGCTTTTAGTTTCTCAAAGTCAAAAATCCAGTATCTCAACAAAAAAACAACAAAAAAAAAGGATTTACAATATAGAAATTATGTTTATTTATGCGCAAATCTCCTTTAAGCACAAATTACTACATCAGGGCGGCGATCAGCCCGTGGCTTTGCTGAGACGTTAGTGAAGACCAGGTCGCTTTGATAGCAGCCTTCAGCTCGTCTGTATTGTTGCATCTGGACTTTCTCGCCTTCCTCTTGTCCGTATCCCATCTGGGGTTCAGGTGAATCCAATCAAGCCCAATAATATCACAGTCAACAAACCAGTTAGTGGTAGTTTTGGCCCTGTGGGAAGGTGGCTAAGTCCTGCTGGAGAAGGAAATCAGCATCTCCATAAAGCTTATCAGCAGACGGAAGCTGAAATCTCCTGATAAAACGCAGTAGACCAACACCAGCAGATGACATGATACCATAAATCATCATCAGGTGTAGCCCATTTCCTGGAGGATGTCTGTATGTGGTCGCTCATTATGCACTGACTTTTAAAATTAAATTATGGTTTTCCATTATATAAATTTTAAGATACACAGTGTACTGTGTATATATATACTGTATATATATATATATATATATATATATATATATATATATACACACATATATACACGATTATGCATGTCGTAGACAAATTTGTCTTTGTCTGGGTGGGAGGGGCATACTGTCTTTGCCTTGTCAATCACCGCGACAGTAGCCAATCACAGGTGTCTGTAAGCTTCTGTACGAGGAACAAGTCCGGCGGTTACAACAGTATTTAATTCTCATGAGTGTCAGTTTTATCAGCCGTAAATGTGTAACGACTGAATGCTGCGACTCCCCGCTGATGTATTACTTCTGTGTCTCTGTAAATGTCCCGTCACAGAGACCACGGTGGAGGTGAAGGAGTCAGTGAGAGGACAGGACATCTTCATCATCCAGACCATGCGCAGGTCAGAGGGAATTTTTTTTCTTCTGGAATAATAACAGCCTGGAGTGTGTTTAGTGCTCCATGTGGTACTGTATGTACACTGTAACCATAACAACCAGGAGGCCAATAAATGACCATCTGGTGTGAATTTATGACTTTCACACCTAATGATCATAAACAGAAATTTGACATGTACATGTGAATTAAGAAATAAAAAGTGATGCCTTATTGTATAAATTAATAACTTTTAACCTGAGCAGCTTCTTTATCCCTCGACACTTCATCAGTGATCATGCAGTGCAAATTGGCGCCTATTTTGTAAAAGACTTTCCTGTTTTTTTTTTTCTTTTTCTTTTTTTCATGCTTTTCATGCGTCACGCGTTTTATTTGTGCCAAATTTAGTTTACAGCGGTACGTCGCCGTACAGATTAAATCTGTTTCGGAAGTCGAAATTTTGTATTGCGAAACGCATTTTCCCATCGGAAATAATGTAAATGCAGATAATCCGTTCCAGCCACCCAACAATATTACCGATTACAAAATTATATTCATATGTCTGCATATACAGTAAAAACTAGGAAAACATTTAGAAAAGACATGTAAATGATTTAAAATGTGGAATAAATTGACATTAAACCTCACTTAACCTTAATTTATGATTCCTCTCGGCACCGACTGCTTTAAAAACCAAACTGAAAGCGGCTCCGTTTTCTTCTTGCTCCCGTTTTTGCTCACATTCTTACGTTATGTCTTCACTAAATCTTGCACAAAAAAAAAAAACACAAAAAATACACAAACTCTCTTTGCTTGGCTTTTCATTGGAGAAAACAAGTTTTGAACGGCTCCCAGACATACACACCACCTAGCCGGCGTTCAGTTCAGTTCGGTCGCTTGTACTGTACTGTATGCCAAAAATGCTTTGCACGTCCAGGCAAGTTTCTTGCAAAACTTTACTTCTTAAGGCAAAAATTCTTTATTTTCTTTTCTTTGTCGAAAAAGTTACTTTGGTGTAATTGTCCACTGCGGTTAGCATATCTAAGCTTTGGCTATCAGCTAGCTTGTAAGTTAAAAATGCAGATAATACACCTAACATGATAGCTTTGTGTAGTCTACCTTAAACATGCTCAAAATACTAACACTAGACTATGTACAGGTGAAAAAGGATTATAACGAGTATCGCTAGCTCAGGAAAAAGTTCAAATTCAACTGTACGCATATTGCATTTGCAAAAATTGTAACTCAAACCACTGTAAATCAGTGACCTTATACTTTTAAGGTAATGCTAAATTCTAACAATAGAATTCTAAAAATTCCCCTCCCAAACATTTTCTGAAGATGTTTGTTTCTTTTCTTTCTACTTTCCGTGCAGGTTTTTGCACTTTACTGTTTGTACTGTCAATTTGTGCACCGTCCACACAAGACTAAACTTAAACAGTCTGTCTGGTCACTAACTGGTTAGTCTAGTCTGAACTAGTCTAGGCAGTTAGCTGAAAGCTCGTGTCTGTTGTTCGATCTGTTTCGTCTGACTCACCCGAGTGTCCGGTAAGGCGTGGCACAAACTGGATCATAGTACAGGACACTTGGCATCGGATCTGACAATCAGGTTGGATCGCTTCTAATCGGATTCTCCAGCGTGCTTTCGGGATGTGTTACTGTATATAATCGCATCGTGCAGACTTGAAGGCAAAGAAGGGCTTCAGCGTTAAACTTGACTCGAGGGGACACATGCAGGGGAACGTAAAATTTTATGAGAAGTCCCTGTGTGTGTGTGTGTGAGGGGGCAGGGGTGACTTGGTGGTTAAGGTGTTGGACTGCTGATCAGGAGGTTGCCGGTTCAAGCCCCAATGCCACCAGACTGCCACTGTTTGACCCTTGAGCAAGATCCTTCACCCTCATGGCATGAAGCTGGCAACCCGACTCCGTACACGTAACGGCCACAGAAGCGACAGACCGCTCTCCAGCGCGGGGTGTATCCGTGACCCGATGTGCCGGATGGCACGTAGATGGTCCCTCCTCCCTGTGTGTGAATGAGCTCTTACTGTAGAGGCGATAACACAAACTGTTTGAGCTGCTGTTGTAGAAAATGAATCAACACTTTCTGACCAATCAGAATCCAGAATTCTCCAGCTGTGAGGTTCTTATAGTATTATATATTCTCAGAAATTTTAATGATTGCTACACATTACTCGGTTAAAAATTAAATATATAGTGATGGTTTATTTCTTTAGATATTCAAAATAAAAGATAGATTTTGGGTTTGTCATCTAATCTAATCATAATTTTAAGAAATGAATAAGTTATTATAATTCCTTAATCATATTAAATCATAACCTTTTTTATGTTACATAATGTTTCTTTAGGCATGATGGGTCCATAACGATAAAAAAAAAAAAAGCCAAACCATTAATCACTGATAATTTTAATTTCCAGACAAATTTCTGATCTAATATTATATTAAAACTCATAAACTGTATCATAAATAAATATAGCTTTCACTCGTCTAGTTGTAATAACCAGGCGCTAATGAGCGACATTAAATGTGTTTTTTTTTGTTTTTTTGTGTGTTTTCTGGGTCTAGGGATGTGAACACTGCGATCATGGAGCTGCTGGTGATGGCGTACGCCCTGAAGACGTCCTGCGCCAAGAACATCATCGGCGTCATCCCATATTTCCCCTACAGCAAGCAGTGCAAGATGAGGAAGAGAGGATCCATCGTCTGCAAGCTGCTCGCGGCCATGCTGGCTAAAGCGGGTAGGAGGAATACACACACTTGATTGGGTCCAGCTCTTCCCTTTAGCCTCGTTGTCATAAATGTCATACAGGTCACAATTCAGGTATACAAGTACTAGTCTATTACTTGGGACAAAGTTTTGGCACCCGGTACCACTGCTTGAGCTTCTACAATTAGAGTGATTCATCTTGTGCTTCAAGTCAAACTAAGTTCCATGTAGTTTGGCTAAAGTGTTCGGGTGTATCCTGAGGTGTGGGAAGTGGCCTGATGCTTTCAGCTGGCAGCTTAAGGTGTTTAATTACACATGTTCGAGATTAAGAGCATACTGCTTTCAAGTAGAAAAAAATTCTTACAAGCATGAGAGCCATGCATGTTCAGCGTAACATTGATGTGCGTGTACGTATCGTTCCAGGTCTGACCCACATCATCACCATGGATCTGCACCAGAAAGAGATCCAGGGTTTCTTCAACTTCCCAGTGGATAACCTGCGAGCATCACCGTTTCTGCTGCAGTACATCCAGGAGGAGGTAGCACACTTCTGTATATACACACACACACACACACACACACACACACACACACACACACACACACACACACACACACACATCACTGAGTCATGCGTTCCATCTTCCTGCTGTGGAAAAAAAAAAGCTAAAATAGTAAATAATAAATAAATAAACAAGGATCAACAAGGAATAACCGCCAGGTGTCAGGTCTATTTATTGCTAAGAGCTGGACACACCGGAAAACAACAACAACAAAACTTTTTATGTGTTAAACACGCTGCTGATAGTTCTCAGTTTTTGTTCGTACTGCTTTGGAGGAACATTTTTAGCATTTTAAGCCATTGTCAAAGTGGGACTTTTGATTGTACAGAATAACACAACACAGTTCTGAGAGTATAAACTACACTAATGCACTTATCTCAGTATCTCACTAGTGCTTGGATAACAGGAAGTTTTCTCAGTACGCTAGAGACATGATCGGACTGTCTGTCTGATTCACATCTCAAACGCTGGCCTCCCAGGAACTCCTTTAATAGCTCAAACACATGGAAATGGCTTGGAGAGAGGTCAGGAATGTGGCAATAACTCCAGCCGAGCTCCTGTAATGTGCAAGTGATGTTGGTTGATGAGTGTGTGTACAGTTCACACAGACAGATACGCGTCTCTTTTGTAAGTTGACGACAAGTTGATTTTCAAGGACCAGACATTTCACTCGCTGAATGTTCACAGGAACGACTGCGTCATTCACAGACGTACAGCCTTCTTTGAAACCTTTGTACCATTCGAATGTTTTACTGCGGATGAGAGTCTCATCACTGTATTGTGCTTTTGAAGTCTTCTGTAAAGTTTTACATAGAAATTTTAAACAGAAGTTTCATCACAAGTCCTGGTTTGACTTGTTTTAATAAATCCAGATTTCAGGTGGACATGTGCACGTTAACTTCTCCGGCTTTTCCTGAAATCTGTAATACATACAAGCCAATAGTACGCCCCTCATGTTATTATTGTTGTATTATTATTATTGTTGTTATTATTATTATTATTATTATTATTGTTATTATTATTATTATTATGTATCATGATCTTAGTATCATGGCTGTAACTTTTCCTCTAATCCTCTTTTATCCCAGCTTATTAACGTTTAATAAAAAATGACTTTAGGACTTACATGATTAATTTTCCTACGTACATGAACACCTCTTTTTCTTTTTTTCCCCTTTTCAGATCATTGACTTCAGAAACGCTGTTATTGTTGCCAAATCACCCGCGGCTGCAAAGAGGTAAAAACACAGTGTGACGAGGGCGTTGCACAGTTTTATAGTTTATTTTTAAAAAAGTGTGTCAAAATGTTCACCTCAGGCGTATTATGTAATGTGTGTGTGTGTGTGTGTGTGTGTGCGCGCGCGTGTTTTCCAGAGCCCAGTCGTACGCTGAGCGTCTGAGACTGGGTTTGGCGGTGATTCACGGTGAAGCTCAGTCCGAGTCTGATCAGGCTGACGGTCGAAACTCTCCCCCCGTGTTCAGGCCCTCATGCGGACCCCCAGGCCTCGAGCTGCCCTGTAAGCACCGCACCTCAAACACCTGACGCTCTTTGTCTAACCTGTCAGATAAAACAGATGCTAATTACCTCGTGTCAGGCAGAACTATGCAAAGTCGGCCATTTTGAATAACAGCTAGAAGCCTTTTAGTTATTCATGTATTATCTCATCATAATTTTATTTTGTAAAAACATTAGCCGCAGCTAACCGTATAACTACTGTATATGGACACGGGTAGAGAACAGCTAGCTAGCGTGATTAGCATGATAAATGAACGTTACACAAGAAAGTGTTTATGTTTATGAGGTCAGTCCTGGTACATGATGTTCTTGTATACATGTAATAATTTGATCTGGGATAAGCAGACATTACCAATGCTAATTAAACACTGAACATGTGCGCTAGATTGCTAGTTAGTGAGCCAGCTAGCAGGTCACAACCGATCTAACTTTGCTAATGCTAGTGCTAGCTGTTTTGTATTATTATTATTATTATTATTATTATTATTATTATGTGTGTGTTCCATATTTAAATGATTTAATCAGAGAGTTTAAAAGGCAATAAAAATACATCAGCTAGCAAAACTGCTAATCAGGTGGCTAACTTTGCTAATATTAATGATTGACACATAGGACACATTATTAGTAATTAAATCAGAAAGAATAACACAAGTCACGACTTGTCTACTGAAACACTACTGAGAAATACACAAGTGAGTTTGCTAGCAGTTGACTAGCCGACTAGCAGGTCACTCGCTAGCTAAGTTAGGACTCGTGTTCTGTCTAAATAAACTTGGTTACTGAAGCAAAAGGTCTAAATCCAGACCTAACCTTCAACAGACACCCTGTTTATGTGGAACTTGTCGAGCTTCTGTTTTAATCCTGCTCCAGCTGGAGTATCATCATCATCATCATCATCATCATCGTCATGTTTTATTTAATCAATCCTCCTTTATTTGTCGGCCGTACAGGGAAATACCAAGCGCCGTTTCCTGGCATCGAGCTTCCAAGTACGGCAGCCGAGCATCTCCTCCTAACCCTGTGTGTGCTTTAAAAGCATGACTTGCATTCTGTGTGTGTGTGTGTGTGTGTGTGTGTGTGTGTGTGTGTGTGTGTGTGTGTGTGTGTGTGCGCGCTTTCGGGATTTTCTCACTCATTACTTTTCACATTTTTGTGCAGATGTGTTTGTGTGGTTTGGAGAACGCAGATGTAATGTACCTTTCAACCCTGCACAATTCATTCAGGTTTACAAATAAAATACTTCGAGGGCCGTTCGAGTCAAAGCGGGACTTTTGATTGTGCAGAATAACAGAACACAGTTCTGAGAGTAAAAACTCCCGTTATTTCTCGATATAATCCCCTGATACACTAACGCACTTCTCCCACTGGGGGATGTGGCAGTAACTCCCAGCCCAGTTCCTGTAATGTGCAAGTGGTGTTGGTGAATGATTACGTGTGCAGTTCCGTTGTATACTTCTTTTAAACGTTTGCACCGTCCAAATGTTTTACTGTGGCTAAGAATCTCATCCCCGTACAGTGCTTCTGTAAATGTCAGTCAGTTTTACGACGTCATTCACTAGGAATATATAAATAAAAAATTAAAAGTCCCGGTTTGAATTGAACGCCTCTTGTAAATCCCAGACATCCCGATTTCAGCTGGACGCATTAACTTTCTCCCCACAATGATAAAGATTTCTTACATTTTATATTTAAAAGCAAGTGAAAGGGTTTACCCTGCTCTTTCTGAAATCCCTCGTACATACAGTGGGGTTGCAATACATTTTCTGTAAATTCCTTTTCTTTTATTGTAACATTTACATTTGTTTCCATCAGCTCAAACAGTTTGTGTTGGCTTTTATGTGTGGATGTGGTTACAGTTTTTTAACATGGTTTGATGAGGTATAACAAGTTGTTATTGGAGTTTATTGCTGTGTGTAAGGGGTTGGAGCAAGAGGTGATGGAATGGCTTCACACACACACACACACACACACACACACAAGGCATGAACTCCAAACCAGCAAACTGACAATGCAAACTCTGTCTAATTTGAGAAAAGTATGCAGTAAAAAATATGTTTAAATTTTATTTTATCCTACAATTGGCGCTGTGTGTGTGTGTGTGATTAAGCTTTATGACCAAGGCCTGAAACAAGTAATTAAGCCACAGGTTTAGTGTGAGAAGTGATGATAAATATAACTGCGCTATTCCTTGCAGTGATGATGGCTAAAGAGAAACCACCCATCACCGTGGTGGGAGACGTCGGAGGTCGAATCGCCATCATTGTTGTAAGTATTGTTCACTTATCCACACGAAACATCACAATGATGGTGGATGAGTGTGGTGCTGCTTCCTTTTTTGAAAGTTTTGTTGTGTGTGTGTGTGTTAGTAAAACATGCCTCCACCCCCCCACCCCCAGTATTTTCAAATGCACTTTATATGTAATGGCAGAGTCGCACCAGAAAAAATATAAAACTTTCACCTTCATAATGACATTTCATCCCCCCCACCCCCCCATGGTACAGCGGAATCTCCGTCCCAGAGGCGAGTTCTTCCGGCAAAATTTCGTTTTGTGAAACACATTTTCCCATAGGAAATAATGTAAGTGCAGATAATCCGTTCCAGCCACCTAAAAATTTTACCAACATTACCAATTTCCAACATTATAATCATATTTTTTGCATATCAAACCATTCGGAAAAACATGTAAATGAAGTAAAATATTAAATAAATAGACATTAGACCTCACTCAACCTTAATTTCTGATTCCTCTCGGCACCGGCTGCTTTAAAAACCAAACTGAAAGCGACTCCATTTTCTTCTTGCTAACATTCTTGGGACCCATGCGGCTATGTCGTCACTAAATCTTGCACAAAACTCACTTTGCTTGGCATTCCACTGATTCAAACAAGTTTTGAACGGCTCCCGGGTGGCTCGGTTTGTTCTCTCATATGCTCGTGTTGCACAATGTCAGTTTTGAAGGTTGGAGTTGGAGCATTCGTATACAGAGGAACCACTGTAATGTTATCAGCCTCTAAAATAAGTCATGAAAATCACATAAAAGTAATTACATAGTTCAGGTTTAACATTTAATTAAATTTTTGAAATTATTTTTTTTACTTTTTCATTGAAAACATTTAGGACGATATCATCGATGATGTGGAGGAGTTTGTGGCTGTGGCAGAGATTCTGAAGGAGAGAGGAGCGTATAAGGTTTACGTCATGGCCACTCACGGCTTGCTCTCGGCCGACGCCCCGCGCCTCATCGAGGAGTCCGTTATAGACGAGGTGAGGATGTTTTACCGGTGTAACTGCGTGTAGTGGTAAATGTGTGCCACTTAGTAAGTAATTTAAGTTAATTAGTAAGTAAGTGTGAGTCACACACGGTTAGAACAGAAACGTAAACCGCTTAATGGCAAACACCGTTTAATGTTGGTGCTGTTGAATTACCGCACGGCTTGTAGGACTCGCCTGCACTGACCTCGCCGTCACTTTATTCCTCAACCACAGAGTTTTAAAAGCTAGGACATAATAATTAACAATTGCATGACAGATTGCATACCGTGTTTACACACAGAGGAGGTTTCACACAGTCTAATACTAATGATGATCAGGATATGTTTCATGTGAGTCGGTGCTTTTAATGAATCATTTTACATTTTTCAAGCCCCATCGGCACAGAGGTTTTTATGGAAAACAAGCAAGGGAGGGAAAAAAAGAAGGCAGACGAGGCAGCGATAGTTTACAGTTGCTATATACTTTAGTACAAACAGGACCTTCTTTGAATGTATGTAAATGTAGCTATAAAAGAACAACGCGTCGATCTTTAATAAAACACATGATTGTAATAATTGACGAACAGATGAAAGCGTAGAGAAATCCGACGTTCACGAGGGAGTAACCCTAACTCCGCTTCCTCACACAGGTGGTGGTGACTAACACCGTCCCCCACGAGATCCAGAAGCTTCAGTGTCCCAAAATTAAGACGGTGGACGTCAGTATGATTCTGGCTGAAGCCATCCGTCGCATCCACAACGGAGAATCCATGGCCTACCTGTTCCGCAACATCACGGTGGACGACTAACGGCAGGCTAACAACGAGCGAAACGAGTCCTCGCACTGATCCTGGATCAGCCTGGTGCCTGGTATTTTGTCTGGTAGTTTCGGATACTGTTTTTTTTTTTCTTTTTCTTTTTTTTTTTTTTCTTTTCCGGAAAGCAAAGGAAAAAGTGTGTATGCGGTATGAAGATTTTCCTTCTGCAGAAAGCTTATGCTCCTGGAGGAGGAGAAACACTGCATCACTCCGGTGCTCTAACAGTGTTATTCTCACTTCCACTTATTATTATTATTTTTATTTTTTGTGAAATATGCACTACACATCAATCATCATACGCCTCCTTCTGGTCATTTTTTGTGTCTGTTGTCATGTATAAAAAATGGTGGACCAATAAATCAAGAAAAAAAAAAGTTTTTCTCTTACATTCATTTCTTTAATGTTAAAAAATTTATTATTATTTTTTTTTTAGCTCAAATAGTAAACAAACTAAATAGCTTGACATATAAATGGATGAATGGGTGAGTAGGTTAATGAATGAATTAATGGATGGATGGATGCATAGTCCATCCATTATGAAATGGGTTGATAAATATATGGTTGGACCAATATACGGATGGATGAATGGGTGGATGGATGGATGGGTTGAATGGATGTATAGATATACTACCGGATGGATAGGTGGATGGATGGATGGATACATATAGATAAATGGGTTGATAAATTTATGGATGTAAAAAAAATACTAATAAATAGATTTATGGGTGAATAGATTGATGAATGGACATATAAACAGATATACTGAAGGATGTATGGATGAATAGATCTACTGTATATGGATGTACATGAATTTACTAATGGATGGATATTCGGATGGATGGATGGATGCACAGACAAAGGGGTTGATAAATATACAGATGGACAAATATAAGGATGAATAGGTTAAATGGATGTACAGTGGGGCAAAAATGTATTTAGTCAGCCACCAATTGTGCAAGTTCTCCCACTTAAAAAGATGAGAGAGGCCTGTAATTTTCATCATAGGTA
>JAQMYL010000036.1:35519319-35538577 GCA_030014365.1 Clarias pachynema
GGTCTTCATGAGAGACAGTTTCATCATCATGGAGCTTGATGGGTTTTACAAACACACTCGACACAATACTGTTCTTACAGGAACTGTAAAATTGTCTTAAAATGAATTACCCTGATGCCATACAGATATGTGTTATTTCATAGTTGTGAAAAAAATCCAGTATTGATCTAAAATGTACTAAACAAATCATAAAACAAAAAATAATCTATAGTTCCATCATGGGAAAATATACATTTATTATGCAAATGATCTAATTGTGTTAATCACCATTAATCAAAAATTAATCACTCTGACACCAAAAGAAAAACTTACCTGATGTGATAAATACTTTCTAATGTAATGATTATAATGTGTTTAAATCCTGTTTCCTGCCAACAGTTTCACCTGTGGGTTCATCGTTATCACCTGAAGTGATTATTATCACATTTCAAAACCTTCATTTAAACCTTTAAAAAAAAAAAAAAAAACAGAAACAGACTCGTTAAGAAATGGATTTTATCTGTCAATTGTGAGTGTATGCAAAAAAACGTCTCTCACTTTTTAAAACCGTGGAAAAGCTAGAGGTGCAAAAAGCCTTAACTTTGTACACAATGGCTGAGGGGAAAGTACAGCAGCGAACACTTTTAATCAGATGTGTGAGAGTCTGGTTGATTTGTCGAAGATACAGTACTGTAAAGGTCTTCAGCCCCCCTGATATTAAATTATTAAATTATGTGGATTAAATGGGAACAGATGTTTTACTGCAACACGCTTCAAAGTGCCTTAAGGTACAATATAAAAACTGATTGTTTATGTAACAACCTCAGCAGCGACCTCATTTCCCCTCTCGTCTGTTCTAACCACTCAGCATTTAGCATCTCCTGATCATCTATACCTGTTTCTCACTGGTTCATGCCTTAATTAATTAATTTTATTTTATGGAACTGATCAGGTACAGCACAGCCCATAGCAAAACTTTGTTGCTCAGAATGAGCTTTTTCTTGTCTCATGAGACTTAATTGAGCTGTCTCATTACAAGCTCGACTTTGTCTTTTCTATTTCTCCTAAACCCCACTTAGGAGAACAAAGAGACCTCAGTTATGTCTCTTTGCACAAAGCGAGACATACTTTTGAGAAACATTTGAGAAATCTGAGATGTACATGAGAAACAGACTTGCATTTGAAGGAGAAGCAAATGAGCCATATATAAGATATAAATGAGATGCATGAAACAAATTAGAAATATTATAGTTTTATTGAACATATCAAAAATCAGCATACAGTGTAATAAATTTACAATTTACTGTATAATAATATAACTGATGGTTGGATTTTTAGTTAGATTTCAAAATAAAACATTTTTCTATTGCAAAGTCGTTACCAACCTACATATCTAAATACCAATACCAACCTACTAACCCTCCCCTCCATCTACCCGTATGTGAAGAGTAAGATGAAGTATATAAAAAAATACTAAACACTCTTTAGTTTAGATGGCACTGTTTCTCAGAGAACCCTAGCTCTAAAACTCCAAACGCATTTTTAGCCATTCTTTGCATTATGTTTTAATAAATATACTGTATATGAGTCAGGATTGTGCAATATAGAGTGACATTTTTTCAGCAGAATATATTCTTCAATATAAAGAACTCAATTTTATTTCATTTTAACTAACTATACACACATGACTAAGCAAAAATCTTAAAAAGGATCATATCAGAACATAACAGAAAACTCAAATGCACAGTTTACAAGTACTGTATACTTTATGTGTGGAAACAAAAACTATGGGGAAACAAAATATATGTGAGTCGCACACAAGACAAATATGAACTATCTCTAAGGTTTAGAGGTAATGAGGCATATTTGAGACACATTTGAGATGATTGAGAAAATGGCTAAAATCTCATTCAAGTCTCAAAGACGGCTCATTTCTGCATACTGTATGTGAGTTGCACACAAGGCAAATGTAAACTACACTATCGCTGAGATTTAAGGGTAATGAGCCACATTTGAGACACCTTTGAGAAGATGCAGAAAACACCTAAATTCTCAAAGTCTAAAAGTCTCAAAGACAGCTCATTTCTACCTAGGAGACAAAGAAGAGATTAACATGAGATCTCATTTTGGAGTTTCTTTGCCAAGGGAGGGACTGGACTAAAATTCTGAGGCAAAAAAAAGTCCTTCGAAAGCCTAGGGAATGATTCCTCAAGACTACATTAAAAATACATGACAGTTTGGCTCTTTAGAAGCAAAATGTGAAGGAATGAAGGGGTCAAAGCAAACAGAGAGACTGCAGCAGAAACATTACAGCTTTGAAATCTTCAAGGTTATTCTTTTTATTCAGAGTGAATTTAAGGTCGTGGAGTCAGATGCGTAAATCTGACTCTAAACACGCATTTATCATTCAGCTGTCCATGACTGGGATTAGCGAGAGGAAGAGGATGGGAGAGTAACTATGGTAACTGTACGGTACGGTATAACATGGTTAGAGTAACTTTGGTATATCACACTAAAAAGCATATACAAATGAATTTAACAAAATGGTCTTTTGTTTAACAGTAATCAGAAGCTACCTAGCTTTAGCTTACATTTAAGTGAGAGAGAGAGAGAGAGAGTCTGTTTGTAGGAGTATCAGTACAATAAGCACTGCACGTGAACATATAAAGAAAGAACGGAAAAGGCCATACATCACTACATTACAGCTCCAGCATCGTCGTCTCCAATTCTCATTCCATTTTCTGAACTGCATTTTGTTTCTACATGTTATCAGTGTACAGCTTCAACTTCTCAAACCCTAGCTTTTTACACATTTAGCTTATCTTAGCTAATTTATTTATTAGAATCTACATGTACTGTAGGCTTAATTGGGTTGGCCATGAGAAAATGTTGAACATCTACAGTACATGTTTGTCTTAAATACTGTGATAGTCTTAATTTGTGTTATTAAATTATTTTTTTAAACACTATTTTGTTCTTTTACATTTCTTTTAAATTTTTGTTTGTAAGGGGACTGAAAGTTCAATTCTCTATTTGTACTGTATGTATTGCATACGTAGCAGAATCGACAATAATGTTGACTTTGAACATTCGGTCATAACAGTATAATTAAAAATAGGTTTGGCCTTAAATGATACTGTAAGTGTATACAGAAATCACTGAATACAAACATTATCTCATTGCTTCACTTCCTGGCCATTTGCCAGTTTAATTTGAATAAATTCCTTAAAGTGCAATATACAGTACGTTTGTAAAAGGTTAGCCATGTTAATCAACTAGGGACACCGATATTATAAATGGTGGTTGGAAACTAGATTTTAATATAAAACATTTATCTATTACAAAGCAATTTTGCAATGGAGGCTAGTCAATACCAACCTACATACAGTATCTACATACAGTATCTTCATTAAACACGTGGTTTGATTAAAAGAGAAACTTCCTTGAGTACTTTAAAAGGTATATTAAAAAGTTTTAAATATACCTGTGGTGGTAGTCATTTTAACTAATTATACACACATTAAAAAAAAAAAAAGGATCCATAGGCAAGGAAATAGAACAGATTTATAAGATTATGTATGATAATAATAATAAGAAGAAGAAGAAGAAGAATACATACTGTACATTAACTCTGACAGCAAACATACATTTTATATCAAGGACATAATATATCATAATATGCGCATTTTGCGAGTTCTACATTTTTGGATGTAAAATGTAAAATGTAATTTAAAAAAAATGTAATGATAAGTTTAATTCTACACGACATATCAGGAAACCCAAATGCACAGTTTACCTGCACCGTATACTTTATGTGTGGGAAACACTGCTTTGGGGAAACAAAAAATGTGAGTCACAAACAAGACAAATGTAAACTATCTCTGAGATTTAGAGGTAATGAGCCACATTTGAGACACATTTGAGAAGATGCAGAAAATACCTAAATCTCTTTCAAGTCTTAAAGACGGCTCATTTCTGTCGAGGAGAAAAAGAAGAGATTAACATGAGATCTCACCTTGGAGTTTCCTTTGCTATGGGTGTTAATGTAGTTCGAACAAACTGGACTTTATGGGCATTTATCAGAGCGCACAGACAAAGTTAAAGTGTGTGTAGAATTCTTAAACATGCATAAAGTTTTAGTAATGTTTTAATAAAACAATTATAAGTATGTATATAATGGTTTTTGGCTTAATTGCAATATACAGTATATATATATATACATGGTCCATTCATATGTTGCAATATATTAAGTACTGTAATATAAGCACTAGTTTTCTACATACAGAAATTATTTATTTCATATATTTTATAATATATTGCCTTTTTTTCCCCATAAGGGTCTCGTGCTTGTTGGTATCTGCAAAGGGTGAACAAACCCAAGGCGTCAAATTGACCAAACTAGAGCAGAAACTGAGAAAAACAATGTAGAGTTTTGAGTACTGCTAAAATGTTATCTTTTGTAAAACTTTTATATTTATAAGCCTTACAAGAACTCTATATGCCAGATCATCTCCGTGCATTCTGACGTCAGTGAAGAACGTTTTCCACTGCCTGTCTCATCATCATCATCATCATCAATGATTTTTCTCATTCCCCTCAGGTAAACATTAGTGAGGTTTAAAAGCCACAGGAACAACTTACAAATTGTTCCGAACAATCAGCTGATGTTTGTCACAATGTTTCTTTTAATCTGTCTTGTCCCAGCTAGCCAGCTAATTAGGTCTCCACGTTAGCTAGTTAGATTTTTGGTAATTTATGTTGTTAATTTATGTTGTCATGTCAATGTGTCTTGTCTCACTAGCCAGCTAATTAGGTTTCTTAGCTAGCTAGTTAGTTTTTGTTAATTTAATTTATGTTGTATGTACAGTAGCACCTTGGTACTACGTTACTACGTTACGTTACGTACTACGTACGGTACTACGTAGTGAACGTTGTTTCGATTCACTGTGTACTAAACTGTATATGGTTGAAGTGACAATAAAAGCCGACTTGACTTGACTTTCTTTGCAGCTCTTATTTATATTCCAGATTCCACAATAAGTAACAAAAGCATCGTTAATGAAACCAGTACGCTCATCCATCGGTCTGGGAGGTTTATCTGCGAGTTACAGCCTGTAAAAAAAATACAGAACCGTATACTTTATAGGACGTGTTACAAACACAGACAAGCACAAATCAGACAAGGAGCAAAACCAGAGGCACATCAACGTTAACGTGAAACAGGAAAGGAAGGTCTTTGACGAGTATCCGGTCGTATCCGTTAACCTAACTACACAACAGAATGAAACTATAGAGATTTCTTTAACTTGCGAGGATAAACCTTATCCAATCAGCGAAGAGTATGCGCTGTTAGGACCGCCCCCTTTCTGTTCTACATTCACATTGGCGTGTTTTTAGGTTTGCACTTATACCGTATATTTGGTTCCTTTAAAACCCACCTGTGACGCTCAAGTTGAACGTTTTACTCCTGTGGTATAAATTGTTCTGTTCTTTGCAGATGTACGTGCCGCTATTGTTCTCCACTGCGTGTTCGATGGTGAGTGTTAAATCTTGATCTTGGATGTACTTGCAGCGGGTGTTATTGAACTCCTTTGTCGTGCTTGTGCAGAGTTCAACTTTTGAAGAATTTGTTGCCGGATTCAAGATTTCCAACTTAATCACTTTGTTTTGAGAGAGGCGGCAGTGCAGAGTGACGCTCTCATTACACATTATTTCCCCAGTGCTTTGGCTGCTCATGTTCATCTCGTTGGCACCTGTGAAGAAATATTCAGTCAAGTAACAGCCGACGATATTTATCTCCATTTTAAAGGTGTGTGAGCGGCGGAAGCCGCAATACAAAATTTTTATGATTTTTATCCGTTTTTTTCCCACACGGTTCTAGCTTTTTACACATTTAGCTTATCTTGTGTGTTACGTAGCCTAGAAATGAGCAAAGGAAAACATTTTGAAAATAGAAAGCGAGCTGTTGTAGGCAGTGACGATTCTGCCGAGCCTGGTGAAATGAATACTGTTGTATCGCTAATGTGCAAAAAAACCCAAAATCAAGCTCTCTTGCTCACTCACTCACTCCCTCGTACTCGTATGTGCCTAGACGTTACAGATTTGTAACACGGTCACTCTTGTGCGTGTAATGAAATA
Source organism: Clarias pachynema (assembly GCA_030014365.1). NCBI lineage: Eukaryota > Metazoa > Chordata > Actinopteri > Siluriformes > Clariidae > Clarias > Clarias pachynema. The sequence continues at coordinate 35,525,437 of JAQMYL010000036.1, forward strand.
TAATCCTGCCCCATGGAATTCTGGGAAGTCTACTGGAAATAACTAGCTGCTACCATGCTGACCGAGAGGTATTCAATGGTGAAACAGATCAATCTATGTGTGGAAGTCATTACGGATGTGTTTGAACCTGCATTACACAACACAACCAACAGTAAAGCTTAGTTTCATTTTACTGTGTGTCTTGTGCCACAAGTCTGACTGATGATTAATAGAGTCAGGAGCACGACTGGGCATGAACGAAGCCTGTAGGGATTAAATCTGGGCTCAAAAACAACAAAAAAAAACCTTTTTGATATTCAGTATAAAGAAGTGACTTTGAATAAACAGTCATCAAAAGGAAGTAGGAAGAGAAAATTATTAGACAAATTCGAATAATCCGAAGCCCTTCAGGTTAGTGTTACTTACGCGTGCCGGATGCGAGCAGGATGGTCACCGCGAGAAACGCAGCCGCTTGCATGGTGTCACGTTTTTAGTCTCTGTAGTCTAAACCTGAGTAGAATTAAAAGGTAGAGGATGGGAGAGTAACTCTGCCAAATTACACATGCACTTAATTCAAACTGTGTGCTAAAGTTTGTCACATCGATTGAACCAACCAGCCGAACCAGCCGTCTTCAAACGGGACATATTTTTGGAGTTCGGAGGACCTTTAAAGTTCTGTGTAGAGTCCACCAACTAAGTGTGTGAACTTTAAAAAAAACTGTCAAACACCACACCTGTCTATTTGCAGCTTATCTTTTAAGGTTCTGCATAGAATCCTGCTACATAAAGGGGAAGAACATTCAACATCCTAAAGGTTCCTCTGCTGGTTTCTCAATAGACTCTTGATTGCACATGGAGTCTACACAGAAATTACTCCAAGTTCAACCTCTTTATAAACCTTTAAGAACATTAACTACCTGGAGAACCCTTAAACAACCCTTAAACACCGTCCCCAATCAAATGAAGAGTCGTAATCCTGAAGTAACTCACCTGAAGATCCTCAGAGTTTGTGCCGTTAGAAAGCTCCATCTCACTCAACAAGTCCATTTTTATCTCCTCCTCCTCCCGTGCCTCTGATTCACAGCTGTACTTTTAAAAGGGCGTGATTAAGGTACGGAGGAAGAAAATGAGAATGTGAAAGTAAAAATGCTAATTTGTGAGCAGGATAATCTACAGAAATGGGGCAATCATTGTTAGTTTACAAGACCATAATTGTTGTTATTATTATTATTATTATTATTATTATTATTATTATTATTATTATTGCTATTATTATTATTATTATTATTATTATTATTATTATATATTAATTTACCTTTTTTTAAGGTATATTTAAATAATTATTTAAAATAATTATTTTAACATTTTAAGATGTATCTTTTTATCTGATGTTTTCAGCTAATTATATTTATTTTTAAACATCACAACAACTCCCACATGTCCGTATTTCTTAAACTACTAAACATTAGTAGCAACATGGACAATGTTTTGAAACTTTTTTTAAATATACTGTATGAATTTACACACTTGGACTGTTGTAGCTCCTTTGGGTCACAATCATTTGCTAACCTGTTAGATTAAAGTGTTTGGTAGCGGTTTAACTACAAAATAAAATACATCACAACATAATTATGTTAACATGTGGTAGGATAATTAGCACAGAGAGGCTGTAAACCTGGGTGATTTTTATGGTATGCCGTCTTTTCAGGTTTCTGCTATTTTTCCCAGTGCCCACACTGTTTCCCCTCTGATATTACTACACATCAGCTTTTTTATTCTCCGGTTCCATAGTAATATATTGCGTATATATATATGGCGTTACATTCATGCCACAATCCTGAGCGCACAGTTTTGACATTCTGAGTGCAGACAAAGCGCTCTGTGCACGTGCCGTGTCTCCTCAGCGTGCTCCATGGCCAGGTTCTGTCCAGTGTTAAAAAACTGCCACAAAACTAGCCAACCACAGACTTTATGTTATAAATAACTAATGTTATAAATAAAAAAAAAAACTTTATTTATTTATTTAAACTTTATTTAATATAATTGTCCTTTAATTTATAATATAATATAATATAATATAATATAATATAATATAATATAATATAATATAATATAATATAATATAATAATTTCTTGTAATTTTCTTTTGATTCTGTAAAGCTGATTTGAGACAATGACCATTTTTAATGCAACTATACAAATAAAATACAATTTAATTTAATTTCGTTATTAATTAATTTCGTCTGTGATTGGCTAGCGGCCGATAGTGCCAGCTGATTAGAGAAGAAACAGCCAATCAGAAGTAGTGTGTGTAAGTCTGTGATTGGCTAGTTTTGTGGCAGTTTTGGACAAAGTTGGACAAAGTTGAGCGAGTGTACTGGCAGAGTCGAGCGCATACAGAAAAAAAGATGTTGAGTGCGCAGGGAAGACGCTGCATGCGCATAGAGCACTTTGTCTGCTCTCGAAATGTCAAAACTGTGCTCTCAGGATTGTGGCATGAATATAACGCCATAGAGACACACCTCAAAAGACTTGCAGCTGTAATGTCAGCAAAAGATGGTTCTATAAAGTGTTGATTGAGGGGGGCTGAATACAAATGCACACCACACTTTTTTCAATTTCTATTTGTAAAACTTTTGGAAAACCAGTTAACATTTTCCTTCCACTTTACAATTATGTGCCACTCTTTGTTGGTCTGTCACATAAAATCCCAATGAAATAAATTTACGCCCTCGGGTCTGTGTGTGTGTGAAGTTTGCATGTTTGCTATTTATTCCCAAGTTGGAAAGTATTATGTAAAATGTCGCACATGTTAATTTTGGATTTTTCAGCACAGCCTGAGTATTTCTGCTCCTCTAAAGTTCACCAAAATTCAACCCAAGGTGAAGTTAAGCACATGAAATGTCTTCTTGTCGAATATTTGCTTCGAATACCATAAAATTTTAGACAAGAAGTTCAAAATAGAGGCCATGTTAAAAATTACGTGTAGTTTTCACCTACATGAATTCCAAGTCTAGTTGAACTGGTTTGGACACAAATAATCAGAAATGGATCAATAAGAAGATACAATTCAAAAGGGGTTAAAAAATAATAATAAAAACGGAGTCCGGATCAGATCTGAGGGTGAAGGCTATCAGTAAGATGTACCGTACAGGACGTGTTCAAAATCTCAGCAGCTGCTCTTCGACAGTCATGAAGTGAGGAATTCATAATCTCATCTCAGTCAGACTTCAGCAGGCAGAGACAGGTTTGAAGAACATACAGTCTTTTATCAGGAATCAGGAATCTTTTCTACACACGAAGGCAAAAATACACATCACCCACATCGACCAAAAAAAAAAAAAAAAAAGATTCAAAGACAAGAATGTGGAAAAAATTGACATGAAAATTGCCATTGGCTACATCGTCCAACAGTGATTTCTTAACACAGTCTCAGCTTGAATCTGGTTAATATAGTTAATAGATCTTTAACGATGTACAAGGAGCGTTCAGGTCAAAGCAGGACTTTTATAATCCCCTGCTGCTCTAATGCACTTATCCCAGTGTTTCATTACTGCTTGGACACCATCAGGGTAGAAAGTTTTGAAATGATTGGACAGCCTGTCTGATTCATATCCTAAACGCTGGCCTGCCAGGAACTCCTGTAATGGCCCAAACATGTGGAATTTCATCACAGGTCCCGGTTTGACTTGAACACTCCTTGTAGTAATGCTATATACTGTGAGTTAGTGTCCTGTGCACAACCCTCTCCAAACCTTTCCACAGATATTTATCTGATTTAGATCCAAAATGTTCATCTTCTCCACAATCTGTTACCTTGTTGACTTGAAGGTTGTTAATTTTTCTTTATTTTCGGCTGTCTGGGTGAATCTGTCCCTGATTCTCTCTATCTTGCCTAAAAGCATCCGGCCCCAGTCTATGAGAAGCGTCTCTCCAACACAATACAGCCACCACCAGGGGTCACTGTGGCCAGGATGTTCTTTGGATGATGAGCTTGTTTTGGTAGGGACCCTATCTTGATCTCTTTAGATCATGACACAGTATCTCATATGGATTAAGATGATTCAGACAGGCTTGGATTTTTTTTTTTTTTTTTTTTTGTGAAGAATACTTGCCAGATGTTCCAGTAGTTACTTCAGTTTATCAGTGTGAGCAGGAACTCATATCCTTGGTATTGTCACAGTTGGGCCCTGCTGTATGTTATCTCCACTGATGGTAATTACTTGTACTGTAAGTACTTTAACAATCTTCGATTTGCTGTATATCATTTGTTCGATCTTTCCAGACCATGGCTTTAGATTTGGGTGAAACCAAGAAGATCTCAAGAAAAATTCTTCAACACAACGCCCTTATTTAGTGTTAATCAGAACCCCTTACCCAGTGCTTTCATATACAGTAGATGCTCAAGAATCGATACTATTCACAGCTTATACAGTAGTTCAGTGGTAACTCCTACTGTAGTTTTAAAGGTCCCATATTTTACTATTTCTTTACTATGTCCTACAAAATGTGTGCTAATACTCCAGCTGAAATATCCCTCACATGCATTTCTATTAACATTAAAATCACTTTGTTTCACTCCTTCTCCAAATATGTAGTTTCAGTGTCTATGTAAATGAACTACTCTTGAGCCACACCCCTACAAGGAACAGCAGAACTGAGAAACAAGCTAGGGGGAGGGGCTCTTCTCAAATGATGTCACATTATGTTAGCCTTGCCAAAGTAAAGGAGCGTAAAGGAAAACTGCTCAGAATCAGTGGTTTTGCAGAAAGATCTGAAAGAATTGATTCAGGCTACACAATAAATAAAAAGGAATATTCATAAAAATCATGAATGATACCATTGTCTTGACCTTGCACACATTTTGTGCAGCCTGTACTTTTAGTATGCTAATTTTAGTATGCAAAATTATATATTTTTTCAAAACAACCATCTTGGTGAACACAGAGCCACATCACAAAAAAAAAAAAGATGTAAGCTTTTTACAGAATATGTAAAAAAAAAAAAAAAAACACTCTTTACTTGTCACACATTGTCATGTGGATCATTTCATTTGCATACTCATTAATATTCATTAGTGTCTTGCAAAGTTGGGCGTTTATACAACACATTGTATTTACTATATAGTGACTTTATTAAATTTTTTTATTATTGAATAAAAAATAAATAATCAATTTTATTATTATTATTATTATAGAAATAGCAGTTTATCCAAATAATACACTTTTAAAAAATAGATTTTTCAGTTAATATCCAAGTAGTATCAGGATGCAGGACTACTGGAACAGTTTCCTAAGCCACTTTAAATATTATTAAAATATTATTTATTATTTTCATTAAGTCAATATACATAGTGATTTCAGTATAGTAGTGTAAAGAAAACATCATGTTGGATGACATTAAAATGCATTCAAGAATAATAATTAACCTTAACATACTGTCTTCCGAACCAGAAAAACCTTATCTCAGGACCTCAGGAGATGCACAGAAATGTCACCCCACATGCTGTAACAAGCCTTTTTCTCTGGCTGTCTTGAATATTAAAATACAAACATATAGCACAAATTATTCTAGGGAAAAACCTGAGCCGAAAGAAAAAAAAAATTAGGCATGGACTCCATCTCCTAGCTATAACCTCGAGCGACAACTGTTGTGCTCAAATAAATAAACAAATAAATAAATAAACAAATGAATAAATATTTTCTTATTAAAACTGAAGACAAATAATGGATGAGTGTTTCCTCGGGTGCTTAATTAAACTGCAAACTGGGATGAGACGAGTTACCCGGAGGTCATGTGCATACATTACCAGGTAAGCATACAAATTTATTTATTTATTTATTTATTTATTTGCACATGGTCTACATTTTGCACACCTGGCACATCGTTCTGCTCATGACTGGACATTATTCTTTTCCATTTCAGTTCCATTTCAATTTCCTTGTATTACTTGTACATAGTGTAAATTCTACAGCTAAGTTTTCTACAGTATATTTTCTATATTTGTATACTTTTTATTATTATATTTTTATTTCATATAAGAATAAAATTTTTAGGTCGGTTGTGCCAGCTTTTCACTTCATATAATACTGTGTATGACGGTGTATGTGACAAAATATTTTTTTAAATTAGATTTATTTATTTATTATACAATGTGTGTTTTTAGTATTGTTAATAAGTAGATAAAAGTGAAACAGGAGAGTTAATTCAGATAGAAATGATGATTGGGTATCTAGGAGACCCAGAGGCCTACTTAAGGCCTTCAGACCGCAGCGCTACAGACCGTGTTTTGCTTACTGTTTATTGCATGATTGATTCTAAATGTTATTCTGTGTACGACCCCCTCGCTACGTTCCTGACTACTCTTAGACTTTCCCCTTTTGATGATTGCTTGGTTTTGTTCACCTATTCCGTGTATGACCTTTTTGCTTGCGTTGACTACGCTTTTGTGTTTGCCCCTCTTTGTTTTGTTGGTTTGGATTGTAAATACTTTTGTATATATTTCTAGGGTTTACATAATAAAGACAACGAATGACTGTCGCATTCTCCACCAATAAATGTAGACATTTTAATGTGGACACAATGCCCAACGCATCCTTCACCATTAATATGTAGTGTTTAGCTCTGGGTCAGAGTCGTATCGAATCTTTAATGATTCGGGTTAATTTGATTAACTGAATCAAAATGTATAATGTACACTTTATCGACAACAGTTCTTTATAAAGAAATGAGAATTTATTTGACTAATCTACGATACATAAAACTACGCTACTTAAACGCGCACACACACACACACACACACACACACACACATATACTGTATATATATACAGTATATATACAAACAGTTTGGAATGTGAAAATGAATGAAGTTATTCTAGTACTGTTTACTAGATCAACGAAAGTCACAAGAGCAGAGTCTTGGGTTTAATCTTACGGTTTAGTTATGAAAAGTAAATAAAAAATAAAGTAGTTTTGCATGAGCTCGGTTCATGCTACCAATTTCTCGTGTTCACCAACATTTTTTAAATAAAGCCAGCTTTAGAATGACATCAAACATTACATATCTTACCCATTCATTCCTTCCTTTATCTATTAAAAGGGGTTTGTAAATGCTGATTACACCTTTTAAGTTATGAAGAATAATCAAACATACACACAGGAATAAAACATACTGAGTAAATATATGTATATGCGTTTTGCCCTACTGGCACACTTTAAAGATGTTTAAAATAGTGTCGATGCCGTATGCCTCTTTGTTCATTGAAAGGCATGTGCTCTGGAGGTCAGTGAGTGTCCAGGTGTGACTTGCTGGTTCCCGCCCAACTCGGGGTGAAGTTGTAAAACTGTCCGCTTTGTTTACCGGATCGCCGATTTACACCCTTGGTTTTGGGGTTTTCTTCAAAGCATCTGGCCTTGTGAAGTTTCTTGCAGCTTCGTTTTGCAGCTGCTCCTTTAAGATCGCGGATCAGATAAGGCTATCGGGATGGCGCCATGCATGCTGGGAGAGGGTCTCTGGAATGTGGTCCATTGACTGCAGTCTCTCTCTTTGGGAGCCTTGTTCATTGCTACATATTTGTATTTAATTCTTTATTTAGTGGCTTAGTAAGGAGTTGACGGCATTTTGTTTGCACCTTGTTTTTTTTTGGTTTGTGCTTACCTAGGGAGTAAGGGAAGAATTTTGTATTTCTTTATTTTTTTTTGGTACAGACTAGTTGTTTCACTTTGGTACTTTTGGGGATTTGCTTATTAACCTTTTGTAAATAAACACTAAGCAAACGCACTTTTGGTCTCACTTTTGGTCTTGTGGATTTGACAAATACATTTTTTAATTTGATTTATTAATAATCATCTGCATGTGTTATTTGTAATTGTATCACATGTAAGTGAGGTCATTGAAATTCTATTTCTTAAGATGGTCTGGAGCAGGGATGGGACTTTTAAATGCAACCAGACTCCAGTTTAAAACGGCGGCTTTCTGCTCAAAGGCAATAATTCTAATTGTAACATCTGTTGCCATGGCAACTATCACATTCGGCTCCATCACTGACCCAAGTACTATTGTACCAGACCCCCTCCACCTCAAATCCCCTTCGGATCCATTACATAAGGCAACATGGTGGCTTAGTGGTTAACACTGTCGCCGCGCGCCTCCAGGTTCCAGGTTCGATTCCCGTCTCTGGAGTTTGATGGGTTTCCTCTGGGTGCTCTGGTTTCCTCCCACAGTCCAAAGACATGCAGATTAGTCTAAATGGCATTCTCAAATTGCCTGTAGTGTGTGTATGTTGACTGTAGGTCCTCCTATGGATGTAAAAATGGGAATAAATACAATGATCACCACCGGCCTTCACGGTCCCTATTTGAACTACAGAGGTTCTTAAATGGATGGATGTATTCATTAAGTTGCTCAAAATAGTTTAGTCAGTTAATTTGATTAATTGTTCAAAAATATGATGTTTTATTATTATTTGGTGTTGTATCCAACAGCTGATTCACACTTGTGAACCTTAAACATGTTTTAAATACAAAAAGAAAAGAAACGCACAAAACCTCTATCTGGTTTTCACGACTTCTGTAGCTCAGCTAATGGGTAAAGATACGTATAAACTCCACAATGAGGATAAATAATTTGATTGTGATGTAATCGCTTCCACAATAAAAAACAACAACAACCAGCAAACAAATGCTTTATCACTGTGCTGGATCAGGTACAACAAATTCTATGTGATTTATTACAATAGATCAGTTATATATATATATATATATATATATATATATATATATATGTAAGCAGCTTGTTAGTCGCCAGCCAGCTATCATGAGGTCTGAGTAAAGATACAAACTCCACTGTTCTGTTATATGGAGATTCCATGAAGCAGAACAATAACTATAAATAAAGTCTAAGAATGCTATTTAAGTCATTTTTACAGTATGTGCATGTAAAGAAATATTAATGCTAATTAATGATGATTATTACATGAATGAGTGATGACAGATCTGTCTCGCCTTCTCACATTGGCTGAAGTTTAAATATGACTTGAGTCCAGAAGTGAATGTGAAGTGTATTATTGGTGGTTCAGAGCCAGATCCTCTGTTTCGATTTCTAAGGAACAACCAGCATTGTGCAATTCTGAGGAGAAAAAACAAAGCAAAGTTTCATAAATTTCCCAGGCATTGTTTCCTACCCTGGCAACCAGATACAACACACTGAGTGATCCTGTAGGAGATGTTAAACAACTTTCTGGGTTTTATCCAGAGTAGGTTTAAAGCAGAGAAAAAGTGTGTGTGTGTGTGTGAGAGAGAGAGAGAGAGAGAGAGAGAGAGAGAGAGAGTGTGTGTGTTCTGGTTCTGAGTCCTTCATTCATTCATGCATAAACCAGTCCATCCATCCATTAATCCAACAACTGTTCTATCCATCAATCAGATAAGTTTTACATTTATCAGCTCATCCATCGATTCATTCTGTTTATGCATCTCTTCAACTGTTCCTTCATTCATCCATCGACCCAAACGTTAATCCATCCATCCAAGTATTGATCATCAAACAAAACCTGTTAGCACCAAGTGCTTATTGATATTTATAACACATTTATTATTATTATTATTATTATTATTATTATTATTATTATTATTATTATTATTATTTTACTTCCCATGTACATGTGAATTTAGTTTTTAGTTTTTGCAACAAATTAAAACAAGCATCATAACAAATGAAAGACAGGTTTATTCTGTAACACGATCACATCTGTTCCTGTAAAATGTCAAGTCTTTCCCAGCTCTCTCTCTCTTCAGCATTCTCTCATCACACTCACTTTATCCTTGGCAGAAATGTCCTCAGGGTTTTTTTTTTATTATAGGTGTGCATTTCAGATATTTCACAGGACTATTCTTGTATCTTTTCATTTTATTTTTGTTGGATTCGGTCTAAGAGTCTCTGCTCGCCCAGTTTCAGGATGAGTTTTTCTTTCTAGTTAAGAAGTTTTTTCTTTTTTTTCTTTGACAAAGTGTGCTGCTTTAAAATGTATGTATGTATGTATTTATTTATTTATAAAAAAAAAAAATTCTATTTTCTAAATTCATCTTTATATTGTTTTAACTTGATATTTTGTATTTTATTCATTTTCGTCTTTACAGTTGTTTTATTAATGTTTAAGTATATAAAATAAATGATATAATAAATGATTGTTTTACCATTACCATTTATTATTTTTATTATTATTATTATTACAAATCCTTATTTTCTTATTTTAAGCATTTGTCTTATATAACATTTTTCTTAAAGGTGACTTACCCTTAAGTTGCAGTTGTCTTATAATTTATTCTCTATGAATATTTTTTCCTTATGAATCATGAGGGTCCATGACCAGGAGATGGCAGTGTTTAGCCACTAAAATGGAAGTTAACCACCACAAGACCAAAATCCTTTAGAAAGACTGAAACATGACACACAAACCATTTTTCACATTTTATTTTATAAAATTCACTTTGCTTTACAATTTTGAAGTATAATAATGACCTTCAAATTAACAAAAACAGTGTGTGTGCGGGTATGTGAGTGTGTGAGTGTGTTTTATATATTCAGCCAGATTAATCTGATAACATTATCTTATCTGACATGATACCATTAAAGCTATGGTACAATATAATCAGTACTCGTTGAAGTAAATCATTAAAGGAATCCCTCATTGTTCTATATGTAAAGTTTAAAGAAGACAGAGAGAGAGAGAGAGAGAGAGAGAGAGACTAAGTAACATAAGGATTCTTGTAAAGCCTTAAAGTGCAACAACATTAAAAAAAAAAAAAACATAAAGAAATGGACGGCTCCATCATCAGTGCTCACTTTTCATTTCATTTTTAAAATTCATCACAGGATTGTCTTTTGCACATCACATTATCCGTACTCAGTCAGTGTTTCCGTCCAGGATCTAAAGGATCAGTGGAGCTGATAGTTAGTCTTGAAATCGTTACAGGCTCATTTCGTGCAGATGTGTCCCGTGCATTCGGAGATCAACGCTGTATAAAACCTTCATCATCATCATCATCATCATGTGACATCTTAAATCCTTCACAGTCCAGCGATCGCTCACATTCCTGCGAGTTTAAACAGATCCTGTGTCACAGAAATTGCTCACCTTTTACTTTTTTTTTCTTTTTTCCTCTAATTTACATTTCTTAGTCAGGCTCGGTTTCCTGATTTTTCTCAAAGTTTGTTTTGTACCTTTTTTTTTTGTTTTCTATCTGCTGGAATACAAAATGAGCACCAAAAGCACCGTTAAGGAACCCAGCAAGTTTATCCATTTGCTTTCTGAAATACACGCCTGGTTTCGGTCTCGTTTGTTGCCTCGTTGTGTGTCCGCAGTCACCTTTTCCTCTGCAAAAAAAAAAAAAAAAAGACAGAAAAATCAATTTTTTAAAATAAGCAGTGATACACAACAGAGTTACAGTGAAACTGGAGATTCTGGATACACATACTGTATAATAATTAACTAGGGGACAGACAGCGCTGTGTCCCGCTGCCCTGTGACTCAGCCTGAGCACGAGATAACAAACAAAGTCAGGTTGGATTTCCTGATTGAAACTCTTTAAAGAGAAGCCCATTTAAGGAGCAGATGTGGATTTTGAATTGTGTTTTTGCTTCAAACGAAACCCACCTTTACGGACGTGTAGTTCGGTTCTGTTACTTCCATGACCTGATTTAGCGTACAACTTGCAGAAGTACCTGCCGTTATTGTCCGGATGTGCAGATACAATAGTGAGCACTAAAGTGTTATTATTTTTGTAGCTGCACTGAAACTTATCAGGCTCTACACTTTTCATTTCTCTAAAATTACAGAGTATTTTCTTTCCAAATATCCACTGGAAAGTCTGCACCGCGACGTTCTCCTTGATGCTGCATGTCAGAGTGACTTTCTCACCATGCGTTGCATTCACAGACGGTTCAGTGTTCACTTGAAATACTTCTGCACCTGTAACATGAAGAATAAACATGAAATAAACATAACAGTAAGTCCCCTACATACGAACATTTGAGTTACAAACTTTCGAAAGATGCAAACATGAGTGCATCCTCTACAAGCGGCGATGAAGATGGTACCAATAAGACATGCTGAGCAATAACGATGGAGGGAAAAGTGAAAATAATTAATTTTAACATGAATCGTTCAACCATCGGCACGATTCTAAACAATACTGTGTACAGCCGATTGTGTTAGTATCCCAGTATCTCGATAATGTATGTTGGACTTATGAACAAACTGGACTTATGAACGAGCTCTCGGAGCAGAACTCGTTCATGTGCTGGAGACGAGCTGTATTTAGATTCCTAGTGAGAACTTTAGTCGATCTATTTACAATCCAGCGCTCAAAGACTTCTTCTATCTTTCCACTCCAACAACCTTCATGTTTAGTACATTTCCACCACAAGGCATGAAAAAAAAAATCATCTAACACACTTCATGCCTAAGAGACTGTGGAGACGGGTGGGAGGAGAGGGGCGGTCCGATAGAGTGTGTTAGAACTTGTTTTAGAGCACAGTGTGTGATTTGGGTAATATTTCACTCCACACACATCGATTACTAACAGTAATGAAAGTGTGAGTCAGACTCAGAGGCATCTGGAGTGAAATTAACGCTGTCGGTATTTAAGCTCGGGGCTCTTTGTGATTTCTGAGGAAGTAACTTTAAATCAACAGACACACCTACAGTAAGTAAAGTCAAGGAAAGGAAATGAAAGGCTGAGCGGATAAGATAACTGGTACACGTGCAGCTACAGTATGAAGCGAGGGGCTGCTTACCTGCTCCGGTGGTGACCAGGGCGATCACGGCAAGAAACGCAGCGGCGTGCATGATGTCACAGTGTCACAGGTCCTGGATCTGTAGTACAGCTGTTATGTGGAGACAGAAGAGAGAGAACAAGATGAAGTTTTTCTTTAAATATTTTTTAATTATTTTTATTTATTTAGTTATTTTTATTATATATATATATATATATATATATATAAAATTAAATAAAATTAAAGAAAAAATTAATCAATTAATCTATATAGATAAAATTATAAATGAATATATAAAAATTATATTAATTTTTATATTCTTCATACTTCATATTTTATATTCCTTATTTCTATATTTTCTTTGTTACTCTATTTATATATTTTTTA
>JAQMYL010000036.1:35538677-35552124 GCA_030014365.1 Clarias pachynema
AATTTAAAGTAAATTATTTTATCTGTAGAGCCAGACTTTTAGTCATGTGTGTTTGGATTTGTTGAGTTAGAAGTTGCTCTACAATTAAAATTTTTGTTTTTTCTTTTGATTTTTTTTTTTTTAATTATTGTTTTTTTTTTTTATTATTATTTTTTAATTTAATTTAATTTAATTAATTTATTTATTTTTTAAGGTCATGGGCGGTTGTTAAAACATTTGATTGCCTATAATACTGCGTATGTGACACATTTGAATTTGAATTTTGAGTTATTTTGGTGAAACAGACAGCGATGATGAGTATTTATGCCCATGAATGATCTTATCCTGATTTGGTGGACTTTCAACTTAGATATCAAGCCAGGAACCTAATACAGAATTAAGCTAGGGTGTTTATGTGTACAGTAGCATTCAGCTTTTTAATCCTATTTTGGCATTTTAATGTGATAAGGATTAAAAAAGTAAATATAAAAGTTTTAAAATGCATAGATATTATGTTTTACAAAAAAAAAAAGATCAAAGATTGAGCTTATTTTCATTGCATAATTCATTGCATTAGGAAAAATATTGACATGCTGTACTGTAATTTGCTAAACAAGTATGCTTTGTTGTATTATTCTCAGTTTGCAGTGTAATGGGCAAATGAATAAATAAATAAACAAACAAACAAACAAAGCATTCTAACATTCTTTTGAAAGTCAGACGTTAATTACAGAACCACTTCCAGTGTGTGTATCGCATCATCTAATATTCTATGCAGACAAGAGACGGTGCACACATTCGAGTATCTTAAATGCCCCTCTGTCTGTTCCTCAGAGGAAGCCCCCTCGCTTGTAGATAGACTCTACATACAGTAATACGGTGTCAATCACAACACAACGAGCCCTTAACTATACACATGACAGTCAAACCCTGAAATGATAAAAAACTAAAATCCAGTTATAACTAAAGTACAAATCAGTAAGAATGAGTCGATGCATGATGGGGTGTGAGTTACGACCCCTCAGTCCGCAGTGTGTATCAGTATATCAGTATAACACTCAGCACTGACCTGTCGATCCTCTGTGTTCTCTCTGTTCAGCAGCTTTAAAGACTCTTCAGAGAAACTTTCTCCAAGTCCCAAGTCCCTGACTGTCTCACGTGTTGGCTGTGTCTCCTCCCCCACAACAGACTCACAGCCGCACTTTTTATTTATTTATTTTTTTTTACACGAAGGTGTGTACATGATAAAGGAAACGATGCAGAAAGTTTAAAAGTGAAAGTACAAAAAAAACCTAAGCAAAGAAAGTCAATGGATTAAGGTGCGGTTCTCCTGTGTACATACCGAACCTCTGTCTGTTCTACCAGCTAACATTTATGCACTCATTAACTCATTAAACGATTATACTAAAGTTTTCTTGAACTATGATCGGCGGTTTATGCCTCATGGTCACACCTCTATGTGGACCTGACCGATAAGGTATTTTGTGTTTTGTAAATAATTCACTATGTTATTACATATTCACGACTATACGTCACGACTGCTCCGACCCCCTTTTTTAAGACACTTTAATAAGACATTTTTTTAATTAATTTTTATTAATAATAATTAATAAAAATTCATTTTTACTTCATTTTTTTCTTATTTACACTAAACTTCAAAATTTTTATAAATTAAAATTTTTTTATTCTATATTTTCTATATTTTGCTATATTGTAAATGTCCTTATTTGCACAGTACATTTTTATTTTGATCCTAGTTAAATAAATTTTTTATTGTATTTCTTTTTACTCATATTTATTTCTTATCTATAAGCTTTTATTTTTTAAGGTCACAAACGGTCGTATAAGCATTTCACTGCATATCCCACTGTGTATGACTGTGTGTGTGACAAATAAAATTTGAATTTGATTTGAATGTTATCTAAAATCTCTCTCATTCAGAATTTTTCATGAATTTTTAATTAAATAATAATTTTTTTGTTTGTTTGTTGTAATATCAATATGCTATTTAAAAGTAGAATTTAAAAAATGCCAATATCACTTCTAAATGGTTCTGATAAAAACACTTAATGTAAACTCACTCACACACCATCTATACCCCTTCATCCCGTATACAGGGTCGCGGGGGGCCTGGATCCTATCACAGGGGACTTAGGGCAGGAGGCAGGGCACACACACACACACACACACACACACATACACTACGGGCAATTTGGGAATGTAGCAATATAGTACCCGGAGGGAAACCCATCAAGCACGGGAAGAACATACACACGCCATGCACACAGAGACGGGAATCGAACCCGGACCCTGGAGGTGCAAGACGACGGTGCCACTACACCACCGTGCCGCCATACTTGATGTAAAAACACTTTTTAATTTATAATAATACTGCAAAATAAAATAAAAAAACATAAAAATATGGCACAAAATACAAACATTAATTTTCTTTTTTTTAAATTAAAGATTAATTAATAAAAGCACTAAAGTTCTAAGAAATGAATCATTACAGAATGCTGTTTAAAAAGATTTTTTTTTAAATTATTTGAATTTAAAAATGATCGGTTAAAACCAAAAACCCTGACCTCAACTGCCAAACTTGAAAAAAGTTATAAAAACCTGGATAATTAATTACAGTAAGTGAGAGTCTTTGAATCTCACTCATTCATCATCTATACTCAAGTATGTTTATACACTACGGCTAATTTGGGAACGCCAATTAGCTTAAGCTGCATGTCCTTGAACTGTGTGAGGAAACAAGGAGGAAACCCCCCAAGCACGCGGAGGACATGCAAACTCCATGCACACAGACCCCGAGGCGAGACTCGAACCCGGACCCTGGAGGTTCAAGGCGACAGGGCTAGCAACTAAGCCACAGTGCCTCCAGTTTTTCAATCTGATCTATTAAAATGGAAAACAAATTTTCTGTTTAACACAATTAAAGATGTATTTTCCACAACTGAAGTTATTCAGTTTATTTAAGATTAACACTTTTATACTCTTCCTCACTTGAGCTATAGACTAAGTAAAGATTCTATATATTGTTAGACAAACCTCTAATATATACACTAGATACATACAGTATATATTAGAGATGAGGGAAAAACAGATTTTTTGAAGAAGGTCTGACCTGAAGGTCTCTTTTGACACACACCTGATTTGCTTCGAGGATATTAAACAGACATTGTCACAACAAGCATTATTTAAATGAACAGTTAAATTAATATTTTCCAAAGCTGTGATTTTTGCAACAACAACAAAAAAAAACATTAAGAACCCCTGTCTTTTACCTTTAACATTTACATCTTCTAGCAAACAGCTTTTTTTATTCACAGTGACTAAAGAATTGAGTCAGAATCCCAACTGTGGACAGAGTTTAAGGGTCTTGAAGCGGATCACTTGCATTCGTGATTTTTGACTGTGAATGGAATGTAAAATCTCACCTCAACAAGCTGCAGCAGATCTAAGCACCTACACGGCCGTGGTTTCTATTTCTCTTTAAGTTCAAAAGTGCAAATCATCTGCATATTTATAAATAAAAAAAAATACTGGAAAAGTCCAAGATGTTTTTTGATGTGGAGAATTTTGCAAAAGTTTAGTTTTCTCTGTAATCCTTGTTTGATTACACCTACTCATGCAAACCTTCGATTCAATTGTAAGTGGGAATCGAACCCAGAGAATGCTGGTGAAAGCACCAGATACTATCATCAAATCCACCAAGACAAAGGTTTAATAAAGAGGCTAAATAAAACCAATAGCGAGATACAACACTACAGCTAGAACTTCCTCAAACCCTTGCTTGAATCTGGTTTCTCAATGCAACGGTTAATTAACTGTTGTTGTTTTGTCTATTCCCATTAAGGAGTTGCCACAGTGGAACGTCCAATCCACACATTTAACTTGGCACAGGTTTTACCCCAGATGCCTTTCATGGCACAATGTTTCTATCCACGCTTGGCACCAGCACTAAGCATGACCTGCATCCAAATTCAGGCCTTAAGCACGGCAGGTGAGAAGATTACTGTAACTCTGAGCCATTACTGATTTATTCAATAGTTCCTCATTAAAAACGATTCCTGGGTCATGCAACAGCCATCCGTACCCGAGAGCCTGCAGAGCAGATTGGCTGTGCTCTATCATGGGGCTGAGGGACAACATACTCGTGCTTCCGCATCAGTCGCTCAGCGTCTGTGAGCTCACTCAAGTGGAACAGGGTGGATAGCGCTCCCCTGTGAGGGAGTTACGCCACTCCTGAGCATGAGCAGCAGATTGAACAGATGCGGTCAGTGGCTTCATGTGCCTTGGAGGAAGCATGTGTTAGCATGCGCCCTCTCTGGTCGATAGATGGAATTGACAGCTTGGAGACGAATACATTGTTGCATTTTTTGCATTTATTAAATATTTAACCTTTTTTTTAATATAATGATTCACTAAATCAAACACTTTACACTCAGTCGTCTTTGTTTTTTTTCCCCTTAAAAAAACCCCCAGAATTAAATGAATTAATGATTATTTATAGCTTAGAATATGAGTGTGAGTGCACAGTATGTGTGTGTGGGAGTGTGTGTGGGGTCTGCACTAATCATTTCATGACTCCTCTATGCTTTGATTTTTTAAGTCTGAGACGCCAGCGCAATGACATCACACACTCTGGAGTCGACTTCATTTTACAGCTGCGACTCGATCAAAGTAGGTCCTGCGGCGCCACTGTCACCGTTTATTCCCCGCTTAATTGCTGACACCCTGCTTTTACCACCGAAAGGGAGAACCAGGAGCACGATTTGTGTCTCACCCTTTGTGTGCTTCAGTCGAGCGAGATGAGGAGAGTAAATTTTAAAAAGGTTTGGACTCCTGCTCTCTAGGTCTCGAGGCTGATCTCAGATTGTGGTCAGGGATTACGATCAGAACAGAAAGAAATAAAACGTGGGCATTAAACATAAAACTGAATCCATTAAAATGTAAAGCTTCGAGCTTCATCTTCTTCATACAGACCTGCAGATCCACCAACCAGCAATAATCGTGCAAAGTTGAATCACATGATGTGTTCTGATCATAGCTTCAAACTGAGTGCGTTCTTCCAGACAGGTCCACATGGTATCTGGTTGAGAGGTACATGGACAAATGTTTGATCTATGAACATGTCACACAATCCAATACAGATTTACTGTGTTCAATAAGCTCAATCCTTCTGTAAAAGCTTTTCACTAGATGTTGCAGCTGTGTGGATTTGTGCTTATTCAGCTACAAGAGCATTAGCGAGCTCAGTTGCTGATGTTGAGATGTCGAGGAGGCTCCTGTTCCAGTTCATCAACCAAAGGTGATGATGCAGTGGGGTTGAGTTTAGAATACAGGGCGTTGTGCAGGACACTTGAGACTTCCGCAAAAACACATGGAGCTCAGTTTGTGCACAGGGGAACTGGCACGCTGGAACCGGTTTGGGTCTCTATAAATTTTAGGGAATTTATAATCCTACTGCATAAAGATTCATTCTTTAAATCCATGGTTGAGACTTTGAAGAAACAAAATACATCTGTCAGTGTGATGTTTGGGGGTGCACAAACTTTTGATTATAGAGTGAAAGGCCAAGTTTATATACCATACGTGCAGATCCATATACAAAATTCATCCATAATATTTAACTGCTTGGTCAGGGTTACAGTGGTGTACCAGTGGTATGAATATATATATATAGGGCTCAGGATTGTGCAGTATGGAGTGACATATCCATTTTTCAGCACAACCAAGGCAATATGATAAACTGAATTTTATTTCATTATAACCAACTACACTGCATTGCAAAAGTATTCATACCTCTTGAACTTTTCCACATTTTGTCACGTTACAACCACAAACGTGAAGTTTATATATATATCAGTATAAATACAGCTGTTCTGTGAAGCCCTCAAAGGTTTGTTAGAGAACATTAGTGAACTAACAGCATCATGAAGCCCAAGGAACAGACCAGACAGGTCAGGGATAAAGTTGTGGAGAAGTTTAAAGCAGGGTTAAGTTATAAAAAATATCCCAAGCTTAGAACACCTCACAGAGCTCTGTGCAATCCATTATTTCAAGATGGAAAGAGTACTGCACGACTCCAAACCTACCAAGACATGGCCGTCCACCTAAACTGACAGGCCGGGCGAGGAGAGCATTAATCAGAGAAACAACCAAGATGCCCCAAAAGACTTCCCATGGCTTTCCTTCAACAACAGCTTCTTTCTTTCTTGCCACTCCTCCATAAAAGTCAGATTTGTGGAGTGCATGAATTAAAGTTGTCCTGTGGACAGATTGTCCCACCCGAGCTGTGGATCTCTGGAGCAGCTGTGAAGCACAATCTGTGTAGTTTAAACACCTCAATATTTGACATCTCAATTTTTTTTCTGACCAGTTAATGCTTAAGAAAAAAAAAACAATAAACAAAGACCAGATGCTTTCTTAGCTTGTTAGTGGACTTTTTATGGATTATGAAACATAACAATGCAGGAGAGATTCCAGTAAGAAACTCACAAACTTCCAGAGAAGATTAATCCTTATTGAACATGGCCCATTTTCAGGTCCTGTAAAAGACCTCATCTGTTTTACAAGCAGAAACTATTTCTGTTTTAACCCAATCGTTTGACTTAGTGCTGAAAATTTTGGCACCCCTGAGGTTAAAAAAAAAAAAAAAGACAACCTGGCATCATCATAAAGTAAAGATGGAAAAAAATAAAATAAAATAAAAAAAATCAATCAATCAAAATTGAGAAAAAAGAAGAAAATTGTGTCTCAATGTTCTGTATTTCAAACTTTAAACTAGTTCTTCTTTCTTTGAATGTATTTTCCGTCTAGACACTTCCACAGACTAACACAAAAGCATATAATTATTAAGCACAAATCCTGCTTCTCTCTCTCTCTCTCTCTCTCTCTCTGTCTCTTTCCAGTGAATCGCGAATGACGATGCTCTGCAACACATGAGCGGCTGAAAAGAAGGAACAAAGCAGAGACAAAAAGGAGCTCTGAAGCGTTCTGTGTGAGATTTGGCCACAAGCCCAGACACGGCCTAAACCTTGGCATGCGTATTCCTCATGAGGAGAAACAACTTCTCACACTGTTATATAACACACACACACACACACACACACACACACACACACACACACACATTACTGGAAGTGCTTTATAAAAACACTCACAATCCTTACACACAAAAGTTGGTTGCACATTTCAACCGTTTATATTAACTGATAGTTGGGAACGTTAACAACCAATAACCGATAACTTATAAATAATTAATAATAACAATGCACTTTTTTCCTCTAAGTTTTATTTTAACAATTCCGGTGGCCAACAAATAATTTACACGTGTACAAGTTAAATCGATACATGAGCGTACATTCTTAATTAGCACCGCAACTTCCACTTTCTACACAATTCTCTAATGTTCATGTTATTTTTTATTCCTTTTTTGGATCGAAATTTTTCACATCACATTAATTTTTACAGTTTTTAAGTTCTTAATTTTTCATGGCAATTCCATTCCCTCCTCCACAATTAATCTTCAAATCTTTAATCTTTAAATTCAAGGCTCAATTTAAAGATTCAAAGTTTAAATCATTAAAAAAAAAAATTTCATGTTTATTGTCAACAACACTTTCTATAATTTATTCGTTTATTTATTTTTTTTTTACTACAAATTGATTTCATTTTACGTTTACAAGTTTTCCCGCTAGGTTTTCTTTCCCTCCAATTTTTGCATTTTTCTAGCTTTTGGTTGGCTTTTGTTTATTTTTTAAAATATAATTTTGCAATATGGGGTGTAAGATGTTATAACCAGAGGTGGAAAATAACGATGGAAGTAGGTGGAAGTACTCAGGTTACTGTACAGTAATTGAGTAGTTTACTTTTACTTTTTTAAGTAGTTTTTAAAATCTTTAATTTAACTTTTACGTAAGTACATTTTGTTTGAAGCATTGTACTTCACTACATTTTAAATCATACCCCATGATTTAAATAAGGTATGAGTGTGTGCGCTGTGGAGGTGTGTGTGCGTGAGAACGGGTAGTAGCTCAGGTGTGCTTGACACGCTCTATTCTTTTACCCTTTTCTTTACTTTTACTTGATGTTTTGTATTATAATTTTGTGATGCTGAAAGAAGCTGATAAAAGTTTTGTGCTGAACGTTATTCTTGGCTCTAAGCTTATTTTTCCCTTCGGCTATCCGGCGCAAAGCGTCACACCATATTTAAGCAACCACTTTGATTTCAAGCCCAAGAAAGGCAACAGCTTCATTATGCAAAGGTGTTCCTTTAATTAAACACAAATAGTTTGGGATTTAAATCCGCTTGTCTTTTTTGAACTGCACTAGAATCCCCCCCCCACTGTTAAAACAGTAACTCAGTAACTTTTACTCTGAGTAAATTTTTTATGAGCTACTTTTTACTTCTACTTGAGTAGATTTTTAAAATGGTAACTTTACTTGTACTTCAGTACTTTTACTTGAGTACAAAAGTGCATTACTCTTTCCACCTCTGGTTATAACACAATCATTTAATATCAAACTGTAATACATTACATAAAGAAATAAAGATGACTCTTCTTTCTTTGTCATGAGTCATTGCAAAAACATTTCTGAAAAAGTAATCCTGTTGGAGCGGTTAGTTGTTTAACTGGAAGTGTATCGAGTGTTTTTTTTTTCTTCTTTTAATATCTCAAGTGGATTTTATAGTTGTGTAAGACTGCATGAGGCTGACACACGACTCATTTCTCAACAATTTCTGCCTCCGGTAAACTAAACATCATGTCATTCATCATCATTTCATAATTTCACACCCTGTCTTTGTTTCTCCAAAAACTCTGGCTCTGATTTTCATCCTCAGCGTGTCTGAGCGAGCGCTATATTCCTCCGTGTGCCTCTACTGCACATTTCCAGAAACTCGGCCACCTAGCTTTCTTTTCCGTGCACTGAAACGGCGATTAAGTAAAGGTCAGCCTTACGCAGGCGTCGCCTGTAACAGGTCTGTCTCTCTCTCTCGCCGCGTCCTAAATCACACCTTCTCAAATGCCACGCGGTGGCTCATGTCAGCGTGAGCTTTAAAGTGCGCACTCAGGAATGAACTTGGCACACGGCACCCTTAATCAATTCCACATGGAGTCCTGGATCGTTCCTTAATCAGGAGATTTCCAGGAGTCAAACTTTAATAATATTTCTTGTTAAATTCTGAATTAGTTAAAGCGAGTGAGATATAACGAGATTCTAATGAAGGACCGACTGTTTGTAGCTGCTATAACAGAAGTAACAGTAGGAATGTACTGTACTTGCTTCACCAACATTCCACAACCTTTAATAGAACTCTAAGTGGTCAAAAAGTATAATGCTCTAATTTATTTACTCCTTTAATGTATAACTACGACTGTCAATATCAACATGTTAATGCATGTGATTAATTGAGATGTTTTAACACGTTTACTGTTTTTGTTTTCATGCAAAGTGATCATATGACCAAGTTTGACCCTAATGGCTTCCCATAATCGCAGTACGGTTACCCGGCTGTGTGTGATAATAGCACGTTTAACGTGGATAATAAGATGGCTGAGGAAACATCACCAGGTTTACTGAATGGCAAGTTTCATTATAAAAAGCTTCTAGACCAGGGGTAGGCAAGTCCGGTCCTAGACAGGTGCGATCCCGCATTTTTTTCATGGTTGAAGCTGAAATCTGCAGGACTGCGGCTCTTTAGGACCGAACTTGCCTACAAATTTGGATAAAACCAAAGCTGTGTGTCGAGCTACCTTGAAGGGGAACTATTTTTACAAAAATACATTAAAACCCATTAAAACTTAAGCGGCACAGATACGTGCCGGCAACTCAGCATAGGTCAATGACGATTAAAACAATATTTATGTGCTTATACGGAAGCCTTGCTGGTGTCTGTTTAACAGGGATGCTGTACATTTGGGTTCTCGGATATGTCAGGTTGAACCAAAGTTATCATTACTTTCATTAAGGGTGAATTTTACCACTACCAGATTATGTGAATGAAGTTTCAAAAATAAGCATATTATTATTATTATTATTATTATTATTATTATATTTTGGTCACAGTGTATTTGTGCTATTTCTTTGCCTTTGTGACCCAGGTTCTGTTTTTTCGCTCAGTTACTGTATATTTGGGGAAGTTGGTTAAAATGAACTAACATTCAGTTTATCATATTGCTTATTTTGTACTGAAGAAAATAATATGTCACTCTATTCTGCACAATCCTGAGCCCTATATATGGTTATTGAAAAAAAAAAAGCCAAATCAAATAATGGCTGTAATGCTCTGAGCTTTAAGGGCTACGTGTAAGCTGTGGGAGCGGTGGCTCAGGTGGCTAAGGCTCTAGGTTGGTAATTTCCGGTTCTGAGGATCCGGGTTCGAGCCCTGGCGTCAGAGAGTTGCCACACCCCGTACTACCCAGCCCCTGCATGCAGTGAGAGATTGTAATTTAACATTTATTAATGTTTGAGACATTACAAAGCTGCATAACCTGTTTCCTCTAACCAGTTTGTGTTACATTTATTTATTTCAACATCGCACATTTATAATACAAGTAAATCTGAGTCATTTAAAATCGTGATTAATTGTAGTCTGTAAAAGTGTCATGCTCTATGTGTGTGTATGTGTATGTGTGTGTGTGTGTGTGTGTGTTTAACAAAATCTGCCTTTAGTTGTGAACTAGCATTGTTAACGGATACCTGAGTGCCTGAGTGTTTTAAGATTAACGTTGAATTTTAACATGATTTAAACTTTTCCACTTAGCAAAATGTCAAATTGGGATTTTGACGCCGTTCGTTCCCGACCTCGTCGTGTTGTTCATCACTGTTTAATACGCAGCGGCGCGGGTCTTCCCTTACAGCAAGCAAACAGAGAGACGGACCTTTAGAAGTCATCTTCAATAACGGCGCTTATGAAATCGAGGCCATTATCTGCAACGACGCGTGAGCCACCACGACGAACCTTCACACACACACACACACACACACACACTCGGCAGAAAAGCCGTTATGAAAAGCAAATCTGTCTGAGCTCTCTCTCACCAGAGAAAATCTTTTATTTTCCTCTTGCTTGTTTACTTGCATTTGAATTTAGATAGGTTTTTTTTTTCTTTCTCCACACCGAAGTGATTGAAGGATTTTCAAAACAACAGAACGGAGTTGTGTTTGTTGTGGGTCATTTTCAGACACACCTGATTCCACAATCCAGCTAGTTAAGCTCTTTAAGTCAGGTGTGTTACATCGCACAAAACCGGGCAAAAAGAGCGACTGAGAATATGAGGAACACACACACACACACACACACACACACACACCACATAGTGATGAGCCTTCAAACTTTGCCTGGATATTTGTTTTTAATTAAATCTGATTAGCATTATCTTACTGTTATCTGTTCTAATCTTTAGGAGGACAGACATCACAAATACAGAACACACACACATACACACACACACACACACCGCACATTTGCTCACTTTTAAACGGATTTGTGTTAATGTTTGTGTAAAAGACTGTAAACTGGTTTGAAATTTTTATTGCATGAGCTTTCTGAAAATATGTCAAATCAAAAACAGTCAGACACACAAACAAACAAACAAACAAACAAACAAACATATGAATTAATTAAATAATAAACTTTGTTTATTTATTTGTTAATTCATTTATTTTATTTATTTCTGTAATGCTTTACTTATCCACCTATTTATTTATTAACTTCTTTTTATTTGCTTATTATATTTAATTATGCAATTAATTGCTTAATTACTTACTTTTAATTTTTTATTTTTTTTTACAATTTTATCTATCTATAATTTAGACAATTTATTTGTTATTTATCTATTTATTTATCTATTCATTTATTTTTATTCAATAATTAACTATTATATAATATTATTATTATAAATTATAACACTTATTTTAGTTTGTATATATTATTTACTATTTACTATTATTATAAAATGTTATTTCTTTGCTTAATTGTTTGTTGTAACTTATTTTATGATTTGTTTGTTTTATTTTTTGTTTGTTTGTCCATTAGTGAATTCATTATATTTATTTGTTTGCTAATTATTCATATTGTTTTATTGTTTATTTATGTGTTTACACTCCACAGTGAATTATGTGTTTTATGTAAAAGTTTATGCCCCCTTGGCCACGTTACAGGTTTTGTACTTGCAGTACGTAAACACAGCCTTTGCAGATGATCAGCAGTTTCTGAAATACTTCATCCACAGGTCGAGTCACGGAGATCCCACTGTTTCCTCATTCTGATGTTCGACGTGATCTGCGTATATAGTGTTAATGCGTTGTGCCGATGGCCGATTGGCAGCTGTACAGATGTTCCTGTTGAAGTTAATGTAATTTTTAACCTCTACATCGAGCCTCCCTGCTGCCAATCTGATGTTGTAGCTGCTTTAAAACATTTCTTTCCCCATTTTTCAAGTTCCCAGTATTTATTTTGGCTTTTAAATAAATGTTTGGGTCGTTTCCCTTTCCCGAACCTCGTTAGCGACTCTGGGGTAATAATTCAGGTCAGGCGCGGTGTCAGAGGACATCTGATCAAACTGTGACCTTGGCAGAAGTTCTCTGACTGCTGGGTTATCCACATTCCTGCCCCAGAAATGACTCAGTAAATCAGTTTCCTTAGAAAGTCAGTCACGTTTAACTGTTTGCAGTGTCGGTGCGCGTCTTCAGGCAGGTGAAAGCACGTCGAAATCACCGAGTAACAAATCAACTTTGAAAGTATTCAGTCTAAGAGAGAGATTAAAATGTCTCACAATCTTGTTGATTTAGACTCAAATTCAGCCTCACTCGCAGTGTACCTACAGTACTCTACTATAATATATATATATATTAATGTAAACATGCTTAAAATATTTAGCAGTACACTGTTTACTGATTTGAACGACTGGTTCGACTCATTATGCATTACAGCATTCTGTTAAAATTCTTGAAATTCAAAGTCTTGGGAAATGTCAAAGAATTGTAACCATGTCTTGGGAATCTGGAGCTTTTTAAAAACTCTGGGATTAGTTTGAGCCTTGGGAAACAGCAGGAATTAGTCTAAGTGCCTTTTCCCATTAGACACATGGGCAGGAACGATTGCTCCTCGTCCCCCTGTCGGCCAGCGTTCACATTTGTTTGCACTGACGATTCTCGGTAACGCTTGCATATTTACACTCTCCGATACAGCAGGTGGCAGTATTGACCCACTTGGTTTGCAAACCGCCATTAAACACAAGACGAGAAGATCGAGAAAGAAGAAAATTAATATTCGCGCTATACCGAACATTATTAATCTTGGAGGCCTTGCAACTCCAGGGTCGAGGGTGTGTGTGTGTGTGTGTGTGTGTGTGTGTGTGTGTGTGTGTGTGGAGTTTGCATGTTCTCCCCCTGTGCGTGGTGGGTTTCCTCCGGGTACTCCGGTTTCCTCCCACAGTCCAAAGACATGACG
>JAQMYL010000036.1:35562093-35574857 GCA_030014365.1 Clarias pachynema
TAGAATGTAGAAAATAAATCACTAAACAAAAACAAAGAAATTTGCAAGTGTTCTAAAACTTTTGAACGGTAGTGTGTATTTAAAGTTGAATGAAACAAATTGATTTAACATGATACAGTTCGTAAACATCTTAAATGCTGCTGATAATCAGAAATTGTTTGAAACTGCTGGTGGCTTTCCTGCTCCTGTTTTTGTCTTGAATATAAAAGATTTGTGAAAAAGCATCAGCTTATTACAACCAGACCATTTTCACTTTCCTCAGCTCTCTATGTGATAAATAAAACCCTTTTTTATTTAACACAGCTGCTGTAAAGGAAACATGCTGCCTTACCTTCACAGTGTCGAGGTTCTGGGGATCTGGGGATCCAGGCTGCATGTTTCTGCCTTTTATCATTACTATTCTTGTGGGCAGGACTGAAGTGAGGACGGATGGGATGGACAGCCAGGGGCTTTTAGCATTTCCCAGAAGGCGTTTCTCAATGCAACCACATTAGCCAATACATACTGTGGAGTATCTTTTCACTTTTAGTTTCACTTTCCGATCTGAAACCCTGTCTCAAATGCATGCACACACACACACACACACACACACACACACACACACACACACACACACACACACACTCTTGCTTGGACATGCACTTAAAGTTGACTTCAGAAATAAAGTAACAGTAACAGAGCTTGAGTTTCATTATATCTATATAGGCGGCACGGTGAAGTACAGTAGTGGTTAACACTGTTGTCTTGCACCTCCAGTGTCCGGGTTCGATTCCCGCCTCATGGTCTGTGTGCATTGAGTTTGCATGTTCTCCCTGGGCTTAGTGGGCTTCCTCCTGTTTCCTCCGACAGTCCAAAGCATTAGAATTAGCATTAAAATCTCTGTACTGTAGCTGGCTGCAACTTAAGGGAGAAATGCTGAGGCAGCGATCAGAAACACACACCGGGGAACTCACAGGAAGCCATCTCCATCCCTGATCTCTCAGGTTTTTCTCGATCCCTGAACTGGTATTCTTGACACGCAAATTCCAAAGTCCAAATTCTTCAGCCGAGATACAGTATCCCATGCTACATTTGCCGAGACATGTAGCATGCGGCCCTGCCCCGTCGCATTCCCATCGATGGGGATAGTGTGTCTACTCTTCCACGGCCCCCACGCTTGCTGGACCTGTAACACAAATGTCTGGAAAATGGTGGAATTCCAGGTCAGTGTTTTCGCTCTGCCTTTTCACCGGGATAGCGTAGGATATCACGTTAGTTCTGTACCTCTGGTCTTCTCCCTGCCGACAAACACAATATCAAAGCACACTGTAACCATGGTAACGCTCATACCAGAGTTAGCTAGTCATATTGGGGATGAAATATTTCCCATTCAATGTCATAGTGTACTAAACATTTCTCAGAAGCGTATTCTTCTTCTTCTTCTTCTTCTTTTTGTTCTTCTTCTTCTTTATTGCCAGCAATATGAAGTTCATGGTTTTTTTGTATTGTCCTCATATAAGACTTACTTTCTTTCCATAAATCTTGTAAAAAAAAATTAAAAAAAAAAAAGCTCACCACTGTACATGTACATTGTTAAACTTCATGCTTCATCTTTGAAATCTACTCATAATTACTTTTAGATTATAAGGACAAGCGGTTACTATAGAAACGAGTGTGTGCATCAATCTAAACCTGACCTCGCTGCTATACAGAAACAATGCACACACTCTTTCTGACCAATCAGATTCGAGCATTCAACCATGTTGTAGGATCAAATAAAATGAAATAACACACAACCCTCAAAGCGGACCTAAAGTCTTAGATGATTTCATTCCAACCGCATGCTCCGTCGCCAGCTTCCAAATGGATATGTTCCAGTTTTGTGGCTTCATTGTCGTCATGAGCATCACATTCAGCCAAACACTTCATTCCCACCGGCCTCCTGCTGCTCCGGGTGATGGAAATCCCACAGCATGCCGGGAGATTGATATGCCTCTGCCTCTTTCTGTGTGTGTGTGTGTGTGTGTGTCTTCTAACATGTTCACCAAACTGAAAAAAAAGTAAGACAAAATGATATGTCAGGTTCTTTTTACGCTCTGTTCACTTTCAGCCAAGCTGTCACGCAGATCCTAGATCCTAAGATCCGATCCGGTCCGGAGATTGATATTATGGCATCGGATAACCGAGCGTGTTCTGATACGCCAAAAAATACACCACTCGCTTCACTCTTGGTAATCACTTGTTCCATCAACATCATCGCCTTTTTTTTACTCTTTCCCGAACTTAACAAGTGACACACACACTCACCAAATAAATAAATAAACAAAAGAATGAAAAAAAAAAAAACAAGAAACCCTTCATCTTGTCATATTAGTGAGGAATCGCAAAGCGTAAAACTGTAAACAATTTGTCCCGAAGAGTTAAAAAACTGAAAAGTCACAGTTTTTCCTGTGACACTAAAGACTCCTTCTATAAAGGCCAAATAAGCATCTCGTAAATCAAAAGTTCATCAAGTCAATGATGACTTGTGTTTTTAATCTGATAACACAACGCGCCTGCCCGGTATTTAGCACAGCATTCCCTGAAGAGTGGGCCCCCTAGTGGGTCATGTCGGTACTGAAGCTTTTTTCAGATTTGCAGTTGCTTGAATGTACAGTAGAATAATTGTTTATTTATTTGTTGTGATTAAATATTTACTTTTAAAAATAAACGAGTCGTGATTGAAGGTTTGTATTTTGCAGATACAGTGCAGATTTCCCGCTTTCACACTGAGCCATGGCGTGATTTACTTTGGGAATGACTGATTTAGCACAACGTCAAGTTACAGATAAGATAATTCTTTATTATTATTATTATTATTATTATTATTATTTATTATTATTATTATTCATTTAAGGATTTTACGAAGAATATTAATTATTAAAGACATGTATTTATGAGGGCAATCCATGCAGTTTGGGAGTTTCTTTCTCTCTTTCTAACTTTCATCCGATATCATTTTCATACAATTTATTAATATTATTTATTTTTTGTAAATCTAGAGTCTATAAGGCTCCTGTGCAGGGGTATGCATGGTGCTTCTGGTTCATATCGCCGTGTGTCAGCTACAGGACATCTGTCTGAACGTGCAAGCTTTCTATTCTGCATGCTAGATTTAGAACCATCATTCAGATTAGACCATTCCAATCATTACATCATGAATGATATACATCTTTAGTGGAAGTGTTAGTTCTTATGATCTGCTATCACGACAGTTTGAACCAAATAATCCAAGAAGTTTTTTCTTCTTGCTTGCTTGAAACAAAGAGGAAATGTTAGACTAGTGAAATGTTAAAACTCCAGACATTCCTTTCTCTTCTTCTTCTTCTTGTCTTCATTTTCTAGAAGAAAAAAAAAAATCACTACATGCTTGGGGGATGACGACCCTGTTGTGTAGGTGCTCCTGGTATAGCAGGAACATTAGCGCATTAGTCATTAGTTGTTCTGGGAGAGTTCCTGTCCTGGAGTCTGATTGATTTTCCTACAGTATGTTCAAATTATACACTCTTCCGGATGTTGTTTTTCCTGCTCGGCGTACCTTTTGAAACTCTTTTAGAAAGCCGTATAAAGCGCCTCATATAGAGATATCTTATAAAACCTCTTGAATTTTCCAATCGACTATTATTTTGCAACTCTGGTACTTTATATTCATTTGCATGTTACTCAGACAGTTTGATGTTAATTATCTACTTGCAGTCTGAAGAAAAAGGTTTTTCACATTGAGTTTTTCATGCCTTTGTTTTTTTTTTTTGATCTTATGCAGTTTCTCAGTAACATGGCAAGCTGAGAGAAAGAGAACGACTGAGTTTCGCATGTGGCACCTACTGTATAGTTGCTTTTGTTGTTAGTCTTTCGGCTGCTCCAGTCGATGGGTCGCCCCAGGGGTCATTCCAGTCCGCACATTCAACTTGGCACTGGTTTCACAAATATCTGACTGTTGTGTGAATAAAGCAAATCGTTTGTGTTTACGAGAAATATATATTCGGTTGGGATTTATTGCCCCGTCGCCCGTACAGTCCTGACCTCGCTCCAAGACATTTTCTTATATTTAGAAAAGCTGGAGTTCCTGCGATGCCAGCGGTTCAGACACGAAGCAGACAGTCTGCTCAATAATCCTGAGAATAAGCACTAGTGAAACACTGGGATGAGTGCATTAGTGTAGCAGGGGATTATATAGAGAAATAAAGGGAGCTTTTATTGTCGTAACTCTGTTCCCTTATTCTGAACGCCCCATTCATTGTTGCACGTTCGAGCCTGTCCAGACTCCCTCCTCTGTTTACCTGGAAATAATTACATCTCTGTCGTTCACTGTGTCTGCCAAAGTCAGCTTTGTTAATTGGTTTTCGACTCTAAAGACATGGCCTTTTGTATCTTATATCTCACCTATTTATCTTGTCCCTCTGTGTCTCTGTGTGTCCGTTCCCTTTTAATCTGCAAACTTTGGTTTCTGATTCTGAGGCAAGATAAGCACTTTGCCACAACTGCACTTTTTTTTTTTCCTTGAGAAGCTGAAAGTTAATGAAAAAGAAAAAAAAAAAGTGATATTAAACTTGTCGGAATGGCGTGCCAGTCTCATGTGGAGTGTGAAGATGGATCCCACTGTGGCAATTAAAAGTCGTTTAAAAGCTAATTTCAGAAGCTAATGGTGTGGGTAGTGGGACAAAACAACAGCAACAACAGCTCAGCTCTTTGTGGGTTTTGTAGGCATTTGCATGAATTGTTGCATATGAAGTTGCATTTGGATTCAAGAAAATGTATTTTATCTGTAGACTAGGAGAAAGAGCAAGAGTCAAAAGGCTAATGGGAAGGTGGATCAGGTGGAAGGTGGTCTAATTGTAGCAGGTAGGTACGGTATGTGAGGTAGGACACCAGAACGTAACCTCAGAGTATTATTTAATCTTGGGTGATCCAGGACTCATTTGTGCAACAAGATAATATAGGAAACAGTAGATTTGTTATCAGAAGATAAGAGACTGCTGTTGAAATGCTGTTTTTATCTTGCGTACAGTACCTGTGCTCTGACCCCTGAGTCGTAGATTCTTGGATTGTCTTTTATACTGTACGCGTCCTGCCTTCAATAACCACAATTCATACTAGCTCAAAAGTTATATATATATATATATATATATATATATATATGAAGTGTGAAAAATTTTAAAATATATATATATTTAAAAGATTGTCAAATGTTTATGTGAAATTAATTAATCATGCAGACAAAAATCTATCAATCATCATAAATGTATGTGTAAAGTTAATTTAAAAAAATGTGACAAAATTCAAGAATTATGTGAAAAAATAATAATGTCAAATGTCAAAATCAAAGAATTGTTAAATATTTTTGCGAAAATAAATAAATAAACATGGAAAAAAAAATGTGTGGGGAAAATAATTGCGAATATGATGTGAAAAATACGGTGACCGAGAAGTGCAAACCAAAATAACAAAACCGTAAACAAAATAACAAATTTAAAAACAAAATAACAAAATGAAAACAAAACAACAAAACCAAATACAATATAACAAATCAGAAAACACAACGACATATCCAGAAACACACAATACCAAATGAGAAAACACAACGACAATTCACTCAAACCGGAAAAGGTAGGTCTAGTTGGATGAGACATCTGTCACTCAAGACATACAAGAAGTACTATTAAGTGAAGAAAGAATAATTTTTAAAGCACATTTAACACAATTTAGTTGACCAAAGTGCTGTATAATCCTAAAATACTGAAATGAATCCTTAAATGAAAATACATCTAAATGTCCGTGTGGTTGCACGATAAGAATTTCATTCGCAAACTATACCTACCTTTTCCGGTTTGACTGAATTGTCGTTGTTTTCTCATTAGGTATTTTGCATCTGGATATGTCGTTGTGTTTTCTGATTTGTTATATTGTTTTTGGTTTTGTTATTTTGTTTTTGCTTTTGTTATTATTGTTTTCGTTTTTGTTATTTTGTTTTGCACTTCTCGGCCACCATAAAAAAAAATCAACTTTTATTGTAAAAAAGAAAAAAGAAAAAGAAATCATTTAACAAAATAGAATAGTCCAAATAAAAAAATTAATGTGCATAAAATTACACACAAAAAATAACAAAAATAAATGAATCATGAAAAAAATTAAAGAATTGTGAAAAACAATGAATCATGCAAAAATAAATAAATAAATAAATAAATAAATCATAAGTTAATAAATAAGTCAAGCAATAGTAAAATGAAGGAATGAGGTAAGAAAAATGTGTGAAAATAAAAAGAGCAATTAAACATCAAAATGAAAATAAAGAAATTGTGAAAAGTTTATGTAAAAATCTAAAGATTTGTTGCAAGCCTTAATTCCAAAATAAAAGAATGATGTGAAAATCTAACATGTGAACATAAATGAATAATGTGGAAATTTTTTTAAAAAACAAATAAGGTGTGAAAAATGCACATAGAATACAATACGGTATGAAGTGTTTAATCCTCACAGGTAATAAGTCACAGGGAAACATAAGGGAAAGTGCTGAAGATCTGACCAGCCTGAAGGGGTTTTTCACTGGTTTTAGGGACCTCAAAGGAGTTGAAGGTCACGTTAAAACAATAGGAATTGTCTAGTAGGACATAGCCACGGTGTCGTTCCAACACTCATCAAGCGATGCCAAAATAACCTGAACACAATTACAGGAAGCTCTAATCGAGATGGCCGGACTAAATCACCACTGAGTCATGATGCAAAGCTCTGCCCTTAACAAGAATATGAGAAAACTTGGCAAGACTTTCCATGAAGAAGCTGCATTAGACGAGCTTGAACGAGTTTTTTCTTCTTGTTGTTTGTTCCATATTGTATTGCCTTTGTGATAATTAATGATGAGGTGATGTGATGAGTTACTGGTAACACCAAAAACAGTGATTTCTTCCAAAAACAGCACGCCTTGACGTGGGTCATTCTCATTATGCATGATCTTTTATTCCTTATAAAACCAAACCTCATAGATTTAATGTAGATGAGCATCCATGAAATGTGTTATAAGCAGCTGGAAAAATTTGTCTCCTTTTCTTCTTTCTCTTGTGGATAATAAGACAAAAACAAGAAATGTGTTTTCTTTTATATGTTATTATCTTTCTAAAGAGTCAGACTTTCTTGCATTTTTTCAGGTAGTCTTGAGGAACACTTTGGAGAAACATCTTTTGTTCTCTCATTTTCAGTCCAGTCCCTGTACCTGAGCAGTTTTTGGTTTGTTTAGCTATACAGCGACCCATGAATCATTCAGACATAATGATGATGATGACAGATGATGAAAGATGATCAGATCGGTGATTAGTATACTGGAATATACTGTATAGTATAGTATAGTATAGTATAGTCTATAGATGAGGTTATAGACTGTCGCAGCAATACATTGGTTCTCATTTCTTTTATCTGATCTACCTTATCTGATAATTTACTGTCATTTGAGATGAATTGGGCTGGGGGGTGGATTCCTTCAAAACGTCTGCGCAATTCTGTAGCTTGTCCTGGAACTGAGAAGACGTGACGGGTAAACCCCTTAAAAGTCCTTACATCCTTGCTCTGTCCAAGCAAGCGAGCATACTGTAAATTCCTCCTGTAAAGGTTATCTTGCAGAAAATCCCCCTGAATATTCTCCACAATTTAGTCTGTCAATTCCAGGATACGGCTATCATGAACTTCCTCTGAGACCTGTGATGCCAGACAAGCAAGTCTGCTTCTCAAGCACCATTATGAGACTCTGGAGGAAAGTGCTATCCACCCACTTCCACCTGCATGAGCTCTCAGATGCCCATGATTTCCTAATGTTGCTATGATTGATGTGAGAGTGCTGGTAGGACACGCCTCCTCTTCAGTGAGCACATTCTGCATCCCAGTCCTCTGGCTACGGATTTGTACGGCATTTTTACATGTAAATACCCCTACTGTATATACTGACCCCGGGATTATTTGTTAATGTGATTGCGTTCAGGATTAGTTTTATTAGATTCCAACATTAGCAGACTTTCTCCTTCTATTGGATCTTCACTGCACTGATTTTTGTCCTTTCAGATCTCAGTCGAGAACTTGGAATGACGTCCTTTTCATCTTCTCACTAAGTGAAAACAGTGTATATGTTGATTGATATAAAGCTAATATCTGTGTATACAGTATAAGGTCTACTTTATTTACTATTAAAGATGTTTGGCGGCTCAGTGGTGCAGTGGTTAGCACTGTCGCCTTGCACCTCCAGGGTCCGGCCAGGCTCGATTCCCGTCTCTGTGTGCATGGAGTTAGCATGTTCTCCCCATGCTTTGTGGGTTTCCTCCTGCAGATTAGGTTTATTGGCGTTCCCAAATTGCCTGTAGTGTGTGAATGAGTGTGTGTATGTGTGTGTGTGCCCTGCAATGGATTGGCACCCTGTCCAGGGTATACAGTACCCTACCTCGTGCCCTAAGTCTCCTGGGATAAGCTCCAGGCCCCCCGCGACCCTGAATACAGGATAAAGCGGTATAGAAGATGAGTGATGTGAACTTCCATGTTGCTGAACTTGATCTTGGTTGATGAGGCGGTCCGGAGCTCCCAAGTAGGAATTCTGATGCCTGCGATTAAAAATGCCTTGAAACAAAAGTTCAACTAATACGTTTCAACTACAGGCGTAACAGGATGTTCTTTAGAAACACTTGTACAGTAGGTGTTGTCACTTCTTTCCATGTACAGTAGATATGTGGGGTAGATTTCACCTCTAAAAGCCAAAAGGGAAAAAAGAAACAGTGCCATTATGTTGTGTTTTTTTGGCTCGGGTTTGAAAGAAAAGATAACAGTTTGTATGGGAATGTTTCTGTAAAATAATAAAGTCAATGGACTTTAGAGTGGCATATTGCCACTATTTATTTCCTTTAAGTTCACCAGTATTCAATTCCTTCCCAAGAAATGCTGGTATGGAATGGAAAATATAATTTTCATTTTTAAGGGTATGTGTTATCTTCTTTCCTCCACATGACACTGATTTTTCCCTAGAACCAGCCTCCAGGCCGAAACATGAGCTTTTACTATAGAAGTGATGACAAGCACATGTGTGTAAACCTGCGCTACTGTAAGTGCAGCGGTTATATTGCACTCTATAGTCTGCAACATTAGGAAATCATGGGCACTAAATAAACCTTCACCTTATCAATTTTGTGATTGTGACCGTACTGTACCTAACTGTACCTCCTTCTCTTCTCTTCTCTTCTCTTCTCTCACTACACATGCCGTGTGTTTTTTTCTGTTTGTGATGCAGAAGTTTGTGATCTGTTTTTGTCTGTTTTTGAGGACTTGTGACTGCAATCACTCCACAGTTCAGGACTGGAACAAACTGTCTGAGTCTGGTTCCTCTCAAGGTTTCTTCCTAAGATTTATACACATTTCATAGACATTTCCATAATTTTCTTTTGATTCTGTAAAGCTGCTTTGTGACCATGACTGATGTTAAACCTGCTATACAAATAAAATTGAATTGAATTATAGAGAAGGAACCAACAGTTTTATTATTTTTTTAAATACAAATTTTTAAAAAATCTCAAAATCTAACCGTATCACTACCATAAAGTTTTTTTTCCCTCAAAGTCAAAACAAGTTCTACGTCCAGCTTGTTTTCTTTTGTTTTAATTTCTGTGTCTGTGTTTTGTTTTGCTTGGTAACTCTCTCTCTCTCTCTCTCTCTCTCTCTCTCTCTCTTTCTCTCACACTCTTAAATCATTTGCTTTTGTTAGTGTAAGTGCCTTAAATTCCTTCATTATTTTATTAATTATCTGTCTTATGAAATCTTATTTTCCATCTCTCTCTCTCTCTGTTTGTCTTTCTGTTCTTAGTGTCTTTATTTTACTCTTTTATTAATTAACTGTCTCAATGTATTTAACTTTTTTCTTTTTTCCATCTCTCTGTCTCTCTCTCTCTCTTTTTCTGTCTGTTCCCATCTCGCTCTGTCTTTCTGTCTTTTTCTTTCTCTCTCTCCCTTTCTCTGTCTGTCTCTCAC
Organism: Clarias pachynema; assembly: GCA_030014365.1. Classification (NCBI taxonomy): domain Eukaryota; kingdom Metazoa; phylum Chordata; class Actinopteri; order Siluriformes; family Clariidae; genus Clarias; species Clarias pachynema. The sequence goes on from JAQMYL010000036.1 coordinate 35,572,102, forward strand.
ATTCTCTTTTCTCTCTCTCTTTCTGTCTCTCTGTCTGCCTGTCTGTCTGCTTGTCCCCCGCTCTGTCTCTCTCCTTCTTTTCCACCTTTCTTTAACTGTTTATTTGTCCTCTCTCTATCTCTTTCCTTTCTGAGCCTGCTTCTGATTTCTGTCTCTTTTCCTTCACTCCATATCTCTTTAACATTCTATAATGACTCTCCATCCCTCTATCGGGTCATCATTTCCTCTCACTCAGTGCTCTTTACTCCTCCACACCAGAAGGCTTTAATGATTTATAATCGTCCGACCCGGTTTGACCCAGAAGACAGTGTTTTCTGGTCCCGTCTCCTGTGGCACTGTGATCATGTCTATTGCTAACAAATACACTGTAACACAACACTGTAACACAAGAGTGTAACATTATATGTGTGATTGATCTCTGGCATCTTCTCGAGCGAGTGTTTGTTTGTTAACAGCATCGTGCGGTAATGAGCCATGTGCTGTCTCTCTCTCTCTCTCTCTCTGTCTCTGGGTCGGTCCTTAAGCCTAAATGAGGAAGGAGGATCTAAACAGCTTCACAGGCCGATACAGTTACAGGTTGTAAAGCGGTTGCATGATAATGGACAGTTTTTAACACATCCAGCTTGTTTTAAACCATAAACATGACAGCAATGGTGTCATTAATGAGCACTCTGTCCATGTTCAATATTCTACCGAGATGTTTTATTCTCTTAACGTACACAGCAGCACATGGCTAATGTATTACACAGTTTGTCTGTATATACTGTATACACTACTGTACATACTGTATATACAGTACAGTGCAAAAGTCTTGATCTGTCTTATTTCTTCATATTTTCCACCCAAAGCCCCAGAGTTTCTTATATTTTTAATGTTGTTTTGAGAAACAGTTCTCCAGGCTTCCTGAAGGCTCTCGTTTCAATCCAGTCCCTCTACCTGAGCAGTTTAAGATGAATGTTTTTTGTTTGCTAAGCCGCACAGAGACCTGTGAATCATTCAAACATAAAAAAAAACAAAAAACATCTAACTTAAGACATAAACCAGTGAGAAACAGGTGCAGATGATGAGAGATGATCAGGACGGTGATTAGTATACAGGTGATGCTGAACGTTGAGTGGTTGGAACAGACGAGAGGGGAAATGAGGTCGCTGCGGAGGTTTTTAGATGGCATATTGTTAGGCACTTTGCAGCCCGTCGCAGTAAAACATTTGCTCCCATTTCTTAGCACCGCATCCTAAAAATATCAAATGCAGCAGGAACAGGTTCAAAAGCAGTGTTTGGTGTAACGCGTTACAAAGTAACGCATTAGGATACTTGGATTACTTTTTTGATGAGCTTTCATTTTTTGCAATGGAAAAGTACTCTAACTAGTCCCCCCCCTACGCTGTAATGTAACTGATTACTTTTTAATGACAGTAATTTTGTAATGTAATTAGTTACTTTAAAAAGTAATGTCCCATAACACTAAATAAAAATGTTAATTTATCAAGTTCTTACTACTGCCTAGCCACGTCCCTGTCAGGTTCTCGATGCGTCTTTTTGTCGCTGACTTCCATTCATTCAGTTCTTTTTCCATCTCTCTCTCTCTCTCTCTCTCTTTTAGTCTTTCTGTTCTCATTGTGTGTGTATTTTACCCTTTTATCATGCGCTCATCATGTCTGATGAGATTGAACTGAGTTATTACAATGCCTGCCCAGATCACACTACATAAAGTGCATAAAGTGGTTATCAAACACTTACTAAATTGTCATTGCATCCAGTTGGTTGGTATAAATACCATGACACATGTAATGCTTTTCATCATGAAGTGATGAATTGCAAAATTCAAGAATTGAATCCAGTACAGTACGTCCCCAACATATGAACAAGTTCCGCTCCGAAAGCTTGTGTAACGTTCGGGGTGTTACAGGCTGATGCCTTGGGCATAAACAGGCAGGCATAGGCGCAGAGGGGTGTTTTCAATAAAAGAGTCTTTAATTATATAATAACATAAAACAAGCACAATGACGAAACCAAACCCAAACGAACAAACAACAAACTTAAACTATAACAAGGCGTAGTGTGAAACACATGTGATATGGTGAAACATCGGCGCTCTGGCGAGACACCGGCGCGATGACGGCACATACAAGACGTAGGCTCTATGGTGGAACACTAGCTCTAAGACATTACATACAGGACATCGGACAAATACAGGCTCTAATACCTGTTACACAAAACCTAAGCCCTATGGCGAAACACAAACTAAGCATGTAGCTGAAACGGGACAAAACAAGACTAGAGAGGCAGACGAGAGACAAGGGACATAGAGACTAGAGACGCAGACGAGAGACAGGGGAGACTAGAGACTGGAGGCACGGGGAGACTAGAGACTGGACTAGGGGCACAGGGAGACTAGAGAATAGGCTAGGGATACACAGAGAGGCTAGAGACTGGACTAGGGACACAGAGATAGGCCAGGGATACAGGGAGGCTACTACTTACCTAAATTCTAACACTAAACAACATGACACGACACTGAATCAGCTCCACACACACTGAAACACAACGAACATATAGCAGTGACCACATTAGAGCCTATATGACTAAAGAAAGAAAAAGACTTAAATTCAAACATAAATGAAATTACAGAGTAAGCAAAAAAACAAAACAAAATGCCCAGATACATGACAGTGACAGTTACAAACCAACAATGCTCGACCCAGTTTCCCAGACTAATCAGCTATTTATAGAAGATTTAATGATCTGCCTCGGAT
>JAQMYL010000036.1:35593407-35606772 GCA_030014365.1 Clarias pachynema
TTTCAGGATATCATGTTTCCCCATCATATGCGGTGCCTAGATAGATAGATAGATAGATAGATAGATAGATAGATAGACAAATAGATAGATAGATAGATAGATAGATAGATAGATAGATAGATAGATAGATAGATAGATAGACCTGTATATGTATCATGTAGGATGTAAGAAGTCTAAAACAAGCTGCATCTCTGAAACTAATCAGCGAATGCAAAAAAAAGAAGAAAAAAGCTAATTTTTGCATTTGTCTCCATATGATCCTGTCTCATGTCGGTGTTGTTGTGGCCCCTCTCAGGTGCGTGATGAGGAGGAGAACGCACGCGCGCGCGCACACACACACACACACACACAGACGTCACATGCTGCCGGTGTATAAGAGCAGCGCTGTGCTCCGGAGATGCCGCTTGTGTCCCGTCTCACCCCGCATACTGTCCGCGTGCCTGGTGCGCAGCAGGGGGTCCGGTGGCTGCGCGCGCTGCAGACGGTTCTGTTCATTATCGCAGCGGAACTTCTCGAGGGGGAGACTGCAGCGCGCGTGCTCTGCGCAAACGCGTCTAACGCACACGCACACGACGCGCGTTCAGGGCTCTGCGGGACGGACTAGACGCGGAGGGGGAGAGGCGGATGTCAAAGCGGATTCACGCGTCGCTCATCACGAATCTGGCAAAGTTGGGAGTTTGTTTGTTTGTTTATTTGTTTGTTTGCGTTGAGGGCGAGAATCAGACCGGAGAATGGAGATGATGAGGATGATGATGATGGTGATGGTGATGATGATGATGATGCGCTGACCCGGAGCCATTAGACGCGTCACCTGCCTGCCTGCCTGCGGTGTGTGTGTGTGTGTGTGTGTAAATTGGTGTTTTCCGATCGTTCACCGGGAGATAGAGGTGCGTGCAGCATGCGTTCCGCGCGCGGCTTTACCGGATTCACCGGATTATTACTTCATCTCAGGGTTTGGTGAACGGCTCGAGCTCGGACCTCGCGGGGAATAATGGTGAGGAGATGCCTGCTGAGCATCAAACCGTTCAGGTGAGACAACACACACACACACACACACACACACACACACGAATAGATCTAACGGTGCATCATAGGCATGTACACAGCAGTGGTTAGTGATGAACCGGACAGGTGTACAGGTACAGCATCACTCACTCTACCCCATCATCTGTTGCTCTGCATAAAATATTGGCACCCCACCTATATCATTTGCATCAATGCGAAGAGCTTTTGATTTTAGCTTTTGGCTATAATAATAATAATAATAATAATAATAATAACAACAATATTTATATTATTATTATTATTATTATTATTATTATTATTAATAATAATAATAATAATAATAATAATTATTATTATTATTATTATTATTATTATTATTAATATTAATATTGTATATTTATGAATTTATTTATTTATTTATTGTTCTTAGCCATTGCACTAGTAACTTCTGGTCAGTTCTCACATTCACCCTGTGTGTCTACTGACTATATGTAAGAGTATATACAGTGTGCAATCACATCTTTGTGTTACTGTCTCTATTGCTTCTGGATATCTGGAATTTCCTTCAGGATCAATAAAATATGTATTTTTCTATCTATCATGCAAAAGAAATGAATAAATAAATGGCTATTTGCATCGACTCATTATATATAGATGGGGTGCCAATATTTTATGCAGACATATTTTATGCTCATTGTCACTTTCATGCTGTCCTTTTTACAATTGCTACTATTTGTACTGTTGCCACACGAAAATTATATATATATATATATACAGTAACTGATATGATTAACGTAACTTGATATGATATTGTGATTTTCCATAGTGCAACCAGAGGTTCACATCTTGCTGTAGTGTAAAGCCTCTCTCTCTGTTGCTCTGCATAAAATATTGGCACCCCCAGGTATATACTGATAACTGCCCTTGATTTTGGGTCATGGCTGTCACACCTAATAATTTGGCAACTTACTGTAACAGACAGACAGGCAGACAGACTATCTATCTAATACATAATTTTGTATTAGACAGATAGAAAAATACTTTATTGATATAGAATGAATTTCCAGATATGCAGCAGCAATAGAGACAGTGACACAGAGACGGGTTGTAGATGTGATTGCTCACTGTATATTGTACTGTATGTTACATGAAGTCAGCAGACACACAGGGTTAATGTGAGAACTGAACAGAAGTTACTAGTGCAATGCTAAGAACAAAAAAACAACAACAACAAGATATATAAGAAGCATGTATGTAAATAAAGCATATAAGTCACAATTTAAATAATAATAATAATAATAATAATAATAAAAAGAAGAAGAAGAAGAAGAAGAAGTTTATTGCAGTGCAACCTTGATGTATAATTTTATGTGTGGCAAAGTGACAACAGTGCACATAGCAGTAGCAGTAACTGTGCAAAGAACAGCATGAAACTGAGTCTGTGTGTAGTGGTAACATACTGTAAGTACTGTAGTGAGAGTAGATTCAAGATTCAAGAATTTAACTTGTCACATACATGGTTATACAAGTACAGAAATGGTAAAACACAATTGCACCAACTCCAGATTGTGCAGATTAAAGAAATTAAAGAGATAAAAAAAAAACACTCTAATTAGAATAAGAATAAGCATGTACTGTACAACAGATTACAGTACAATGTAAGTTATACTGTGCAAATATACAGACTGCAATATAAGGTATATGTTTAAATATATACACAGTCAGTTTGGTTTTCATGGTGTAGTACAGTAACTGATATGATTAACTTAATCATAACTTAATATAATACTGGGATTTTCCATAGAGGCTCATGTACTGCTGTAGTGTGTATCCTTTATCCCAGTTGTTCTCAGAGTACCGAGGTCTCCAGTGATGGAAATCAGAGAACTTTGAAGTTTGTCACAGGAAGTTGGGCGAAGGGGTTAAATTTGCTCTAAACCTGGACTGTAATTAGTTCTATCCTGAAAAGTTCCAAAATTAAAAAATCTCTGTTGCTTTAACAGATATGCACAACAATATACTGTATATAGATTTTGGAGTCTTTCTGTGTGTCCATTCATTCTGTAGAGCATTTATGAGGTCAGGCACTGATGTTGGACGAGAAGGCCTGGCTCGCAATCTCCATTCCAGTTCATCCCAAAGGTGCTTGAGGGGGTGAGGTCAGGGCTCTGTGTTCGGGCCGGTCATGTCTTTATCATCCTTGCTTTGTGCACTGGGGCGGAGTCATGTTGGAATAGAAAAGGGCCTTCAACAAACTGGTGCCACAAAGTTGCATAGAAGCATAGCGTTGTCCAAGATGTCTTGATATGCTGAAGCATTAAGATTGTCCTTCACTGGGGATTAGAATATAACATAATTAGGTATGATATACATTTGTTTTTGGCCAGACAGTGTATTGTATTATATTATTCATTATTCATTAGATGCTGTTTTAATATAAAGCGGAGGCTGTACAATTGAATGATATGACAAAAAGTGTTTAACATTATAACATCTTTATGTCTCAAGGTGTATACAGTTGATTCAGTAGTAAACTGCCAGAAATATAAATAGTGTTGAATAAAAAAAAGGGGAAAAAAGACTATATACAACTTGGTGGTACTTATGTTATATGAAAAAAATATTTGAAATAAATAAAAAGCTGCAATATTTTAAAATCATTAAACTAAGGATAAAATTCCAGGTCATTTGTAATTTATTATGAGTTGCAGTGAAGTAGAGACTCGGGGAGTTTGAGCTCTGTTGGGTCTTTGGGTACGACCCTTTACTCTACCCCTTATACAACCCAGCCACGGCATGCAGTGCCCGTCTCGAGCCCACTTAGAAAATGGGAGAGTCGGAACAGAAAGAACATCCGTGGTGATGTGGTGACCCAAAGCCCAGGAACAAAGAAGGTCTAACAGCGATGTAAAAGGATCGTCTTAGGAGTATAATCCATCCTGATAATCACCACAATAATGGATGAGTCATAAACGATCCGTTCCTCTATACGTGACTCCAGTGACGGTGGATGATGGGCAGAATGTGGGACGTGTGGGCGTCGTCCCATCCGAGTCCTTTCCCATACCTTGATTATGTGGAAGCAGATGTTCGTCCTGTGAGTGGCTGAGCACGGATTTCCCACGATGCCGAGGGTGATCTGAAGCACGACGCTCGCTGCCGTTCCCCGAGGTGTCTGGCACAGCTGCAGAGTTTCCCGCGCTGCGTTCCAGTCGCTCCAGCAGCAGGTAGCGGCTGTCAATTCATACCTGCCAAGAGGTTCAAGGTGTGTTTGGGATTCTGCCTGGAAATCTCTGAGATTAGCGCATTAACTCTGAGCAGGCAGATCGTTTCCTCCGTCGATTTTTTTTTTCTTGCACAGCTGCTTTTGAAGCTGTTTAACAGGCTGCAGTTTATATCACGTTATAATGCCTTCATAAGGCTCCATACACATTGTTACAGTATATCATTATCCACAGTTATGCATTAGTATTATTGTTATCTTTATTATGTTATGAATTTTTAACCTAATGCATCCTTCATAACACTTTGTATAGCGCATGATGGGAAGATATCATTATAAGGTGTTATAAGCGCTACTTGTAATGCATTCTTTTGTTTTTCTTTTTTTTATAGCAATTTATAAACACATTATAAACAATGCTACACACATTTATGAGTTCTTATGATAATTACATCTTTTACATCTAATGATGCTTCATGACTTTTGAAAGCATTATAACCGTGTCATTATACTTTTAGATTGATTAGAAAGACTCAGCACTTGTTTTGTGGAGCGATAATTTTCAATTTAAACATAAATTTAAATATAAAGGGACAAAAAATATGTACAGTATAGTTCCCACATGTGAAATTGTAATTATCAGCAAATTGTTGCAGCTTAAGAGGAATAAAACACGTTACAATGTGAAAGCGAATCATCTTCAGGGTAATAAGAGTCACGCGGTGACATCACTCCACCCTGCAGCTGATTATTTTCCTCTAACAGCATGACACCGTGTGTGTGTTACTGCTATAAACTCTCTCTCTCTCTCTCTCTCTCTCTCTCCTAACACACACACACACACACTCAGAGCTTACAGCTGATAAGGAGACATTCAGCTTGTGTGGAAAAAAAAAAAATCCCCCGAAAATCTCCTAATGTCACCCTCACAGCAGTCACCGATCCATCCGAAATCTGATCCCCACTCGCCCGGAAAACCAATTAGGAGACGACGGATTTTTGCTCTGAGCCAGCGAGCAGACCGAAGCAATTACTTTAAATCCGGTAATTAGTGCTGATACAATCTCCCAGCATGCCCGCGGCCTTCTGAACACGTTTAAACAGTAAAGAGAGATGAATTACTCACACGTGACACACACTCCAAACTTCTCTGAGTGTGTGTGTGTGTTCAGGCTGAGAGCCTTGGGGTTATGAGGCTTCCATATATGTCGCTTATTAACAGGTCTGATTAAACAGGTCATTTATCTGTTAAGCCCCTGACTCGGACAGACAGACAGACAGATAGACAAAAACACAGAGAGACAGACACAGACTGACAGACAGACATATACAGACGGCCAGGCATGAACAGACACAGAAAGCCAGACAAAGTAACAGCCAGCCAGCCAGACACAGACACAGACAGGCATGGACAGACAGACACAGACACAAAAAGAAACACACACAACGTCAGGCACAAAGACAGACACAGCAAGATACAGACAGACAGACAGAAAGACAAAGAAGCAAACAGGTAAACAGTTACAGACAGTAAGATAGACAAATGTAGAAACACACAGAGGGACAGACAGACACAGTGACACAGACAGATGACAGACAGACAGGCAAAGAAGCATGTGCAAAGACAAACACAGACAAAGGCATGCTAGACACAGACAGACAAAAAGACACACAAACAAAAAGAAAAACACAGACAGACAGACAGACACATACAGTATAGATAGATAATAGATAAATAAGGAGGCACGCAATCAATCAAACAAACAAATTAATTAAAAACAAACAAACGTCCAGCTAACAGATTAAAGTAAATAAATAAATAAAGCGAATAACGTGAAAAAAGAAGCAGCTAAATGGATTAAGTAATTAATTTATTGATTAAGTAATTACGAAGCATGAAAATACATACACTCGCTCATTAAATACAAAATTAATAAATAAACCAGCAAGGCAAATAATGATTTAAAAAGATGATAAACTAATGAATGAATTAATTGATTAAGCAATGAATAAATGAGAAAATAAATACTCACACTCATTAAAACATTACAAAGTTATTTATCAAGCAGAGAATTGAAACAAAAAAAGAATTAACAAATAAAGGAGCAAACTAATTACAAAGAGCCAACAAACAAACAAACAAACAAATAAATAGACACAACAATTAAGCAAGCTGTTTACTACTATATCTGATAAACTTGTTTAAAAAAAACAAACCAAGAAACAAACAAACAAACAAACAAACAAACAAAGGAGATGAGTAACGAGCTTCACCGAGTGTAAAGTTTATCTAAACGTTAGAGTTCAATTATTAAAAGACTTTTATAAAAACAAACTTACAGGATCAACAAAGCACTGAAACACAGAGTCTCGTACACGGAGCAGCTGTTACAGGAAATTAAGCAGCACCGTTCTGATGTGCGGCTCAGAAACACACTGTAGACTGTAAAGATGTTCTGACATCATTACCCAGGATGCACTTGGTGCGGTGCTGAGTTGTGTGTCAGGTGAGCTGCAGCAGGCTCGGGGATGGGGGGGGGGGGGTTTAGGGCCGGGGCAGTTGGGGTTATTATCATACAGGAGCAGATGGTGTGTCAGTAATGACGGGAACAGAGTCTCCTCTCTCAGTCTGCCGTCCGACTTTCATCTGTCGTTCTTCATCTGCGGTTCTTCATCTGCGGTTCTTCATGGTGTGGCAGTGATGAGAGTCTGAGTGAACTCACCTGAGCTCTGTGATGTTTATTTACGCTCACATTCCTCCACCTGAGCTCTGAGCTCATTACTAACTCTAACTCCACTCTTCCTCCATTTACCTTCCTCTTCCTTCATTAACCCCTGACTTCCTCTTTCTTCACTTCTTCTTTTCTCTCAGTACAGTTTCCTTCAGACTTTCCTTCCTTTTTTATCTCTCCTTTTCTCCCACTTCCTTCCTCTTTCTTCACCAGTTTATTTTATACTCCTTCCTTCCTTCCATCCACTTTCTCTAACTTTCTCCCTCTATCTTTTTTCTTTCCATTCTTACTCCTGCTTTGACTCTTTCTTTCCTTCATCTATATCTCCCTACTTCTTTTTCACCTTCTTGCCTTCCTTCTCCCTCTTTTTCATCCCCATTCAATCCTTTCTTCTTTTCGTCTTGACTTCCTCATGTTTTCTATCCTTCTTTCTCTCTTCTGAACTACTTCATTGCCCTATTAATTTTCTTTCTTTTGTTCGTTCTTTCCTTCCTTCCTTTTCTCAATCCTTGGACTCTTTTGCTTTATCTTCCTTCCTTCCTCTTTCTTTTTTTCCCAAGTCCTTCCTTTCTTCCCTCCACTTTTTCTGTCTCTGTCTCCTTTCTCTTTCTTCTTACTCCTGCTCTCACTCTGTCATTTGTCTATCTATCTCTTTATTCCTTCATTATTTCATTCCCCTCTTCCTTTTCTTTCTTCTTCTCTTTTTTCTTTGTCCACCCCATCTCATTGGCTTTATCTTCCTCTATTTCTTTCCTTCCTTTCCTGTTTTTTCCTCTCTGCATTTTTTTCATTCTCTCTCTCTCTCTCTCTCTCTCTCTCTCTCTTTCTCTTTCCTTCAATTTTATATACAGTATCTCCCTCCCTTCTTTCCGATCTGCCTCCTTACTTCTTCCTCCTGTCTCTTCCTCCATCACTTCCTTTCATCTCCACTTTCTAATCTACTTTAGTTTTTGTTCTCTGCCTTTGTTCTTTATGCCTTCCTTTCATTCTTCCTCTCTTCATTGTTTTCCTCCGTTCTCCTTCTTTTACACGTTTCTTCTTTTTTTTCACCTATTCCTTCCGTCCTAACTTCCTCCATTGTTTCATTTTCAATTTTTCTTTTCTTTCTTTCGTTTTCTCCATCCCCTACTGTATGTCTTTTTCTTTACCTTCCTCTATCCCCCTCTTCCTTCCATCCTTAAGCCCTAACAGCTGATATACTGTATACTGTATACTCCATTCATTCAGTAACTTTTTTCTATGTATTTTTTTATTTAATGATTTTTAAAGCCCAGAACTATTGTTATTTCATATGTTTTGCACTTTATTGACCCCTCTCTCTCTCTCTCTCTCTCTCTCTCTCTCTCTCTCTCTCTGCAGGATCTTCGTGGTGGGGATCGGCTTCTTCAGCCTGTGCTTTTTAATGACCTCTCTGGGAGGACAGTTCTCGGCCAAACGTCTCACCGACTCCCCGTTCACCACCCGCACCGAAGGTAACTCTTTCGTTCAGGAGTGTAAAAAGCGCTAAAAGCGACGGTGCCCTGGGGGTTCGATGCGAGACGTGGGCGCGGGACGTACAGCCGAGGCGTCTGAGCTTGTTAAAGTCAGAGCGGGGTTTATTTCAGGTCACGACTGAAACGCTTCTGTCCTGCTGATGTGCTCCGAGTTTTAAGGTCAGCTCACATTATCTCTCTCTCTCTCTCTCTCTCTCTCTCTCTGTCTCTCTCTCTCTCTCCCTCCGGGTGTATAATGAGGAAACGCATCCCTGGAGTCTCGGGAAACGGTTCAGCCTCGGGATACGTCGTGTTTCTGCAGATTACTCAGAGAAGCAGGCGGTGAATATTATACATTTACACAGAGCGCTCGGGGCAGCGCGGATGGCGGCGGATTCTTAGAAAAGACCTTTGGGCGAAAAATTTTTTCACTAAATGAACAAGGTGTTTTGTGTGTGTGTGTGTGTGTGTGTGTGTGTGTGTGTGTGTGACATTTCATTCAGTATGTACAATGCAAGACGTTCACAAGGAACTGGTCCTGACTTGAGTTTATTGCTGGTCGCCATGGTTACAGAGTGCTGTCGGGGTCCTGGATCCTGATTGGTCAGAAGGTGTAACAGCTGCTTTTAAAGTGGTAACAGGTTTATACTGATCCGAATCTGCTTGATCACTTTCGTTTTTTCCGATGTGAATGTGTGGAAGGAGTCTCCAGTGCCAGCACTTTGTTAACAGACGTAACGGCGTAACAAAGATTCCTGACTTTTCCTGACAATCTGTACAGATGTATATTATATTTTTTCTATGAATTTATCTCTTACTTCATTTGTTCATTATTTACTTTATTTCTTTCTATGTTCCTCTGTCTTTTTATTTCTCCATCCCCATCTCTTTTGCTTTACCTTCCCCTATTCACTCCTTACTTCATCTTTCCTTCAGTGCACTTTCTCAGATGTTTTCTGTCTCTGTCTCCTTTCTCCTTCTTCTTTATTTCCATTCCTACTCCTGCTCTTATTATTTCCTTCCTTTTTCTCTATTTGTTCCTTTATTATTGTATTTTCCATATTTCCTTTCTTTCCTTTTTCTTTGTTCATCCCTCTCTCGTTTGCTTTACCTTCCTCCATTCCATCCTTCCTCCATCTCTCCTTTACCTCCTTTTCTCCCCTTCCTTCCATCCTTCCTCCATCTCTCCTTTACCTCCTTTTCTCCCCTTCCTTCCTTCCTTCCTTCCTTCCTTCCTTCCATCCTTCCTCCATCTCTCCTTTACCTCCTTTTCTCCCCTTCCTTCCATCCTTCATCCATCTCTCCTTTACCTCCTTTTCTCCCCTTCCTTCCTTCCTTCCTTCCTCCATCTCTCCTTTACCTCCTTTTTCTCCCCTTCCTTTCATCCTTCCTCCCTCTCTCCTTTACCTCCTTTTCTCTCCTTCTTCCTTCCTTCCTTCTTTCTTTTCCCCTTCCTTCAGCCCTAACAGCTTACAGTATATATTTATTTTATTTATTTATTTACTGAATTTTAAAGCCCAGAACTATAAAACTATTGTTTATAGTGAAATCCAGCTGTTCATGTTGGTCCTGGCTTGAGTTTATTGCTGGTCGCCATGGTTACAGAATGCTGTCAGGGTCCTGGAATCTGATTGGTCAGCAGGTGTAAGAGGTTTATACTAATATGATTGTGTTATCACTTTCGTTTTTCCGATGTGAACGTACAGTATGGAAGGAGCCTCCAGTGCCAGCGCTTTGTTAAAGGATGTAAGGTGGCGTAACAAAGTTTCCCGACTTTTCATGATAAGCTGTACAGGTGTATAAAAATTTTCTTCCAGGAGTTTAATCAACATTTCCCGACCAACCAGAGCTCATGGTTTGAATGATAGTCAGGACCCCAGAGCGATTTCCAATCCAGTGAGCTGTGAGCTCTCTCGGTCTTCTGAGAAAAACACGGATGGAGGGAGGGAGGGATGGAGGGAGGGATGGGGGAGCGAGGAGAGACGGATGAGGATGGAGGTGTAGACGGAGGGCTGAGGAAGAGCTTCGTCTCCTCGTGGTGGAAATCTCATTACGAGACCTGCCGCGAGGGGATTTTTACCCGATGTCACCTGTCTCACTGTGGCAGCTCGCATCACACTTTCTGTTCTCCGTCAGCCGCAGGGTTTAGCCCCAGGGTCCGAGTGTGTGTGTGTGTGTGTGTGTGTGTGTGTGTGTGTGTGTGTGTGTGTGTGTGTGAGAGAGAGAGAGAGAGAGAGAGAGCAAGAGAGAGAGAGTTCTCATCATCTTCTTTCATTTTGAACATTGACATTTGATGTGAATTACGTGTGTTCGTGTGTGTGTGTGTGTGTGTGTGTGCGTGTGTGAGAGAGAGAGAGAAAGAGAGAGAGAAAGAGAGAAAGAGAGAGAGAGAGAGAGAATTCTCATTATTACCTATCTGACAGTTCGAACCTCAGGCTTCTCATTTGTGACAGTACACCATGTGTGTGTGTGTGTGTGTGTGTGTGTGTGTGTGTGTGTAAAACAGGGAGATGACAGTTCTACTCTAGGATATACTTTTGTATGTGTGTGTGTGTGTGTGTGTGTGTGTGTGTAAATTTGTGCCCCTTTATTCAGTGAGTCATATCTCTTGAACTGAATAATTTTTATTCAAAATCAGCTTTCATGACTCATGAATCAGAGAGTCATTTGACTCAGAACCGAATCGATAATCCTCCCTCACTCTGAGTCAGTGGTTAAAACTGACCTCTGCATGTCTTAAGTCGGGGATTCCTGACGTTTTGTGTTGGTTTTTTGGACAGCGGCGTGATCGAGACGCTCGTGTGGAACATTGTGTGTCAACTCGGAATGAATCTTTTTAACCGAACCGATTCAGGTGATTCCAGGATTCATAAAGGCATTTCTGTGAACTGTTAATACCAGAGCCGAGCTGATATACAGTAGAGACGGCACTATAAGGACGTACAGACGCTAATCCGGTAGCTATACGCTGCTGTGATATTAATTTGTGAGTCGGATTAACGTCACAGCCGTGACAGTGGGGTAAAAGAAACGTTTTACACTGCAAATTGTCTTTTTAGCATACGGGTGTGTATATTCGAGGGGTCAGGGGTTATAATAGGTTGGCTCACTGCCTCTTAGCGTGTGTGTGTGTGTGTGTGTGTGTGTGAGTGGACTTGATTAATTAGCTGCTTGTGTGCTGCAGCCTGAAAAGATGTCCACTGGCTCATTAACTACAGAAGAGTGTGTGTGTCCTCCTACAGTCCCAAGACACACTCCTTTCTGAGATTGTGTGTGTGTGTGTGTGTGTGTGTTTATATATTGATGCCAATGTTGTACTGAATGTATGTAACCATATGTCACCCTGTGTAGGCGGATATAATGTAATATTTCCTCCACTCAGATCACATTGTTTACTGTCTGTCTCCAGTCTATTGTGCTACAAAAGTATTGGTACCCGTCTAACCGCATTACCACCAGTGTGTGATGATTGTTAATGACTTCGTTAAGGTTTTCTATAGTTCAGAGACTGCGGGATGTTTAAGGTGCAATTTCGAAGAATTTTGTTTGGCAGAATTACTACAGTGTGTGTATTGTTTACATTTCAGATTCGTTCCATTTGAATCAATGAGTCATGTGCATGAAAAAAAATTGTCATTTGTGTCGCTTGAAAAAGTAAATATTTTATTAAAAAAAAAAAAAAAAAACAGTTTAGGGGTGTACAACTTGTGCCAGTGAATCTATATAAAATATAAAATTTAAATAATAAAAAATGTATATGGATTTGTTCCACTTGAATCAGTAAATAATTTTTTATCGAAGTTTAGGTTTGTGCAACTTGATTAAGCGAGTCTTTTGCATCTAAACTGAGATTTGTGTTATTTGAATCAATGAATCATTTGCATAAAAGTTGAGATTTGTGCGAATTTAATCAGTGAATCACTGTCGCACAAATATGAGATTTCGGTTATTTGAATCAGTGAATCATTGAGATTAAAATTGCAGTTTGTGCCGTTTGAATCCATAAATAATTTTCATCAAAACTGAGATTTGTGCGAACTGAGTCAGTGAATCATCTAATGATTCAATCATCTAATCATTTAAAATTTGTGCAACTTGAAACAATAAATCATTTTTCAATTGAAAAATAAGATTTGTGCCACTTGAGTCAGTGAACTGGTTGTATAAAAAATATATATATATAATTACCTTTGAGTCAGTGAATCACTTGTTTTAAAACTGAAATTCGAGATTTAGTGAATCATTTGTATAAAATTTCTGATTTCCTTTTTCTACTTGAGTCAGTGAATAATTTCTACTAAACTGAGATTTGTGCAGCTTAAAGCAGTGAATAATTTGTATAGAAATTCTGATTTGTGCCACTTGAATAAGTGAATCATTTGTACAAAAACACACACTTAAACCGACGAATCATTTGTTGCCAAACCGAGATTTTACGTCAGTTAATTATCTGTAAAAGTCTTTTTGGTCAAACCCGTTTCTCTGTCCTCAGGTGAGTCATTTGAATCACTGAGTTCAGTGGAAAAACTCTCTCCAACCGAATCATTTAACTGAACAGATTGAATCAAGTGATTCGAGTGACTGAATCACTGATTCATAATTTCCCACAGTGCCAATACTTTTGTGCAGACAAACGCACAAGCAAAGGTCAGTCACTGTTCACGTATAGATGATGAAATGGCTAATGCAAGGTAAAAGTGCTTTTAAAAGTAAGTGTGTGTGTGTGAGTGTGTGTGTGTGTGTGTGTGTGTGTGTGTGTAAGTGTTTGGCTGCTCATCATAGCTAATGGTGTGTAAAGTGATAGATGTGATGGCGTCAGGAAAACAATGCTTTCCCATCTGTTCGGATTTTACCACCACACACACACACACACACACACACACTCACACACACACACACACACACACACACACACACACACACACACACACAC
>JAQMYL010000036.1:35698794-35718900 GCA_030014365.1 Clarias pachynema
ATATATATTGACCCATGCGTTTTTTTTGGATTTATCCAAAACCAGGGTAAAGAGAAGTTCCTGGAGATCTTACATCGCTATATGGAAGTACATGGGACGGTGTACTATGAGACACAGCGCCCCCCTGAGGTCCCTGCCTTTGTTAAAAATCACGGACTGCTGCCTCAACACGACCTGCAACAGCTTCTGCGCAAGGCCAAGGTGACGTTTTATTCCATCATACATCAATTATTACATCCGTGATGTCTTTTTGTCTTAGTGCTTGAGTGTTTAACATGGCTCAAATGTTTTCTATGTTTTATTCCCTTCCAGCTCTTCATTGGCTTTGGTTTTCCCTATGAAGGACCCGCCCCTTTAGAGGCGATAGCCAACGGATGCATTTTTCTGCAGCCCAAGTTTCGCCCTCCGCACAGCTCACTCAATCATGAGTTCTTCAGGGGGAAGCCAACGTCCAGAGAGGTGAGGGCATCTTATTGGCAGAGTGAATTTTTCTAAATCCTTCTTCACCAATCATTAATGAAAAATTATGAGAATAAGATCTTGCTAATTGGCACCTGATTATTTATTTATTTATTCATTTTTAAATCCTTCTCATCGTTACAGAGCAATAGAGGTAATTCTTTATTGATTTTGTAGCAAGACATTATATGTATGTATTCAATGATTAGTGACCCAATCCTAAACTGGACAAATTATAATTTTTTTATGAGCCATTTTAAATGCATACATTTAGGCATTTGGCAGACACCCTTATCCAGAGCGACTAACATCTTTTTTTGTTTATCTCATTATACATCTCAGCAGTTAAGAGGTAAATGGCCTTGCTAAAGGGCCCAACAGGCACAACTTGGTGGTCATGGGATTTGAACCTGGGACCTTTCAAACCATAGGCAAATGCCTTAACAACTGAGTTACTGTACCTCTGCAATAGCAAATATATAGTTAAAATGCTCAAGTGTAATTTTTTTGATCTTTAATGACAATTTTAATGCTGTGAGTATATATAAAAAGTTATTCAATTGCACAGGTAAATCATCTATCCATCTATCCATCCAATCATTTTCCATATAATTGTTGGAAATTCGGTTGGACTGGACCTGAAGCCTATTCTGGGGAACCGAGGGCACAGAATGGGAGACACCCTGAATATCACACGCACACGTTCGTCACCCAATCATACACTGTGAAAAACCGTAGAAACACAAATCACCCTTAAACTATTGCAGGAAACCAAAGTACCCAAGGGAAACCTTCAAGAAATCCTTCATTGTTGAAGCTCTCAACACTTGAGGTGCAGGTGCAGGTGACAGTGCTAACCACTGAGCCACATGCCATCTAAGTTGAGTCAGTTAAATATTACTCAGATGGTTATTTTCTCTTTCTCTGTTTTTGCCAGGTCTCCTCTCAACACCCGTATGCTGACCAGTACATCGGCCGACCCCATGTCATGACCGTGGACTACAACAACTCAGAGGAGTTTGAAACTGCTGTACGTGAGATTATGAGGATGAAGGTAAGGCCAGAGGGTGAAACTGTGTAAAAGGGTTGAAAAGAAAGTAAAAAAAGAAAAACATTCCAAATAGATATATTTAAAGCTCATTACATAATAACTGACTGGCAGCTTAGTAACAATGTTTTCAGCTAGTAATTCATTATAAGTTCAGGGATGAAAGCCGTAGGTGGCTGTCAAGACTGAGAAGACAAAAGCTGTAGTTGCAATTGTTCTGCAAGGTTTCATTGGATAATTTATCGCTCTTAGCTTTCCAAAGGGTTCAACTTGAATGCCTTCTCATAGTAAAACACGTTGTTGTAGGTTTTCAAAGTAAACTGTTGGAAGCAGGTTTGGATTAACTGATGAGCAAAAGCCTGGCATGCAGTGGTTAGTGTCGTCCAGAAGAGGTCTAAGAAAGGAAAACTGGTGACCTTTGATAGGCTCAAGGATTATTGTTGGGCGTGGGCAGTGATGGCTGGGCCATCTGGTTTCTAAAAACATGTATGCTTTGATAGAAAGAAGTCAGAACACACAGTGCATAGCAGCATAGCTGTGTATGAGGCTTCACAGACAACCACAGATCAATCAGAATGCTCATGCCCACCTGTGTCCACCACTGAAAGCCATTACAATGGGAACAAATGCATCAAAACTGGACCATGGAGCAGTGGAAGAAGGTGGCTTGGTCTGATGGGACCAGGATGCACTATGGGAAGAAGATGAGCCCGTCAGAGCCAGTGTAATGCACTGGGCAATGTTCTCCTGGGAAACCTTGGGTCATGCCATTCATGCAGATGTTACTTTGACACCTACTGCAGACCAAGTTACACCTCGTCATGGCAACAGTGTTCCCTGATGGCAGTGATCGCTTTCAGCAGGATATTGCACCTTGATACACTAAACATGGTTCAGGAACGGTGTGAGGAACATGAAAAAGAGTTTAAAGTGTTGCCTCCAAATTGCCTCCAAATGGACAAACAAGTCTGCGATCGACAGGGGCACTTACAGGGTCTTAAGAGACTTGAGCTAATGTTTTGGTGCCAAATCCAACAGAATAATTTCAGAGGTCTTATGGAGTTCAGGTCCGTGATCTTATGGAGTATTCGGGCTCTTTGGGTGTACAAGGGGACCTATATAATATCAGGCAGGTGGTTTTAATGCCGTGCCTGATTGGTGAATTTATAGATTTTCATAAAATGAAATAGAAAAGCACTTCTTGGCTTTTTGAAGGCACTCAAATGTGTAATTGTCCAAAATTGCACAGGAAATTGCACAGAAATTGAACGTCTATTTTTGACGTCCATTTGAAGATGAATCAGGAAAATGTGTTTAACGAAATAAGCGTTCATCAGCGGGGCAGTGAGAAAGGATGCTGCTGGTCGTCATTAGTACTCTGCCTCGTTTAAACTCCGCTCGTTTCAGAAGTAAACACATCTCAGGCTAATGACTATGATGCAGTGTTCGGTTATTGTGTGAAAACAGACTTTACAGTTTAGTCTTGTTGATTAAATCGTCTGCAGCTGTTCCAGTCGAGAACGCAAACAGACTCCTGCATTTACACACTGATTAGTGGCTAATTTGCCCTTTTTGAATGAATTATTGACTAATGAAAGATCAATTAATTAACGCCCAATTATTCTAAAAATGATTACGTCAGGTTTAGTTCAGATTAAATCTGATTACTTCGCTGTTTTTGGAATCAGCCTGAATGATCTGAAGGCTGTGTTTATGTTGGTTTATACAGAAGTACGGGACATAGTTCTAACAAAAAACACTATTTGATTGTTTTTTTTATATCAGACGTATATGGGCGGAGCTAGAAATATCACTGATCGCTGATTGGTCAAAATGTCTGCCCTAGTTTATTGAATTTTACAAATTAGTCTCATTTTATTTGATCTAACTGCAGACAGTAACGTTTTCTTGCTGCTGACAGTTAGCACAATTTTACATTTAATGTTCTTCATCCATATGGATGTTTACAGAATGTCTCGGGGTAAATAATGAACTGAACAACTCATTAGGTATTTGTTATATTTAAACATAATTACAATAATCAGCATCGACTCTTTTCTGTATTTACTGTAGTAAGACTAAAGTATTGGCCACCATGCATTTGTTTGGTTCTATATGTCTTTTGATTATAAAATATAATTATATACTGTATGTCCATCTCCTTCCCTTTGAGTTTAACTCCTCTGATATTAACGTCCAGCTCTGGGAAACATACACAGGAACATGTTTAATACAACCCAATAGCCTGATCCTTTAAACCTCCTTAATTACATATTAGTCTCATTGATGTCTTAATAGCCCCTACACATTTACCACGAACTGACATGTGTGTGTGTGTGGTTTGGAGATGTCAACCTGCTCCAGAAAATGTCTCTTTGGGAATCCCTTGTGGTTAAAAAAAAGAAAAGAAAGAAAAAAGAAATCAGTGGGTGAAAAACATTAATTAGGCGCTGTGGATTCGGATGGCTCCACTCTCTGCAGGACCGACAAGTCAATCGATCCGTGAAGCCCCGAGCGTCGGCTAGCCGCAGGAAATGGGCATTGATTTAAGCGCTACAGGGAGGCAGAGTGGAGCAAACGGACCAGTCGGAGACCTGCTGCAGGATGGAGATGTTAGAGAAGATCGGGGGAAAGTTTGAGACATAGAGCGTGAGGATTGTGCTAATGAAGGACAGACGTGTGTGTGTGTGTGTGTGTGTGTGGTAAAAATGTGTTAGAGCCACTTTGAAGGAAAGTACTTCAGTCTTTATTCTGGACAAAAATCATGTTTTCTAGCAGCCAATCAGGGGTCCTTCTCTCTCTCTCTCTCTCTCTCTCTCTCTCTTCTTTCTGTCTGTCTGTCTATTGTTTTTGTGCATTTATCAGTCTGTCTATCCACCTGTCTGTCTGTCTGTCTATTTTTTGTCTCTCTCTCTCTCTCGCTCTTTGTCCCTCTGTCTTTTCCTGTCTAACTCTGTTTGTGTATTTCTCTGTTTTTCTCTCATCTTTCCCTGTCTGTCTTTCTGTCTCCCTCTTTGTCTCACCCTCTCTTTTTGTCTGCTTGTCCGTTTCTATTTTCTCCTCCAATCTGCTGTTTCATTAACTCACAGCTTTAAATAGCGAAACAGACGAATCCGCTGCTGTCAGTCAGACGCCATCCTGATAGTCGTTACCGAGCGTCAGTGTTCTCTGGTGTTTAAATGAGCTGGGTTTATTTCTGTTCGTTGCTTCGCAGCTGCTGCAGAGAGAAAAGAGAATTGAAGTCGGTGAGTCTGATGAGGATGCAGTAGTTGAAAAAAAACAACAAAAAAAAAACAGATAAATCCCCGAAACCGGCTGCAAATCACGTCTGTGCTCACGGCGTGTTTGCGAGCGTGCGTCATTTCATCTGCTGCGAGTGTTTGTGTTGAGGCGCATCTTTCTACTCTCTCTCTCTCTCTCTCTCTCTCTCTCTCTGTCTCTCTCTCACTCAAGAGACGAAAAATCTAATCAGTTTAATCAAGTGTGCTGTTTTTTATTACAGCTCGTCATTCAGGTACGAGATCGTTTACGTCTACAGCCAAGGAAAATGAAAATGTGATTTATCGACTCAGCGAATCCCGACTGTCAGAATGCGAAGGCGATTAAGCTTGACGAGTTTCGCAATTACCGTTTTTGTCTGTTTCGAATAATACGCCACAGTTCCTTTTTAATATTGCAATTACCTTGAATAATGACGAGCAGCAAGGAAAAACAGATTTTAGCAAAGATGTAAAAACAAGTGTGTGTGTGTGTGTGTGTGTTTTCAGGTGGATCCTTATCTGCCATATGAATATACATGTGAGGGAATGCTCGAGAGAGTGCATGCTTACATTCAGCATCAGGTAAGTGTGTGTGTGTGTGTGTGTATGAGTGTGATTATAGTCTATTCAAGTACTTGAAAATTACACAATGTTTGCATTGTTGCCTCTGTACACCAACACAATGGATCTGAAATGAAGCAATCAACGCGCGATTGAAGCGTTTATGAATTACAGACATTTTTTTAAAAGGATTTTTACAGGCTCAAAATTAACTGGACAGCTGACTGGGAAAACAGTTTTGTGGTCAGTTGAGTCTATTTCTTATGACTAAAGAGATTAAAAAGAGAGAGAAAGAGAGAGAGAGAGAGCAGAAACTTTAGGAGACCAAATCAACCATCTGCTAGATTCTTTAAAAAAGGTGGAGAATCACAAAACCCTTTCATTGGTGAGGAAAAACCTTTACACAACATCTAGTCAAGTCACTACAATGTGGCGATGACGAGACGCCACGGATATCAATGAACAGTGACGGTGATGAAATCAGTGGGTAATATTGTTGACGAAAAAAGACGAGACTAAAATCTGGTTTAAAAAAAATAAAATCTACTAAAACATCTGTCTTTATTTTCGTTACATATATTTTCGTCACAATCCACTGATTACAAGCAGCGGTACGTCCCGGGTCACGGCGCGCGGCGTATAAGTAACGCGGAGTTTGCGCGTGCAGTGACGGGACGTTACAAGTTCAGTCATCTTTAACTCTTCATCATCACAGCGGTGTTACTCGGGCCAAAGAGAAGAGCCGATATTAGGGCCCGTTTTCTTCATATTGAACCGGAGAAGAAAAAAAAGGGACCATTGTGTCGTAATATCGGAGGGGAAACAGTGGGGGAACACAATCACTGCGAAAAATGCCACAAACCTGAAGAGACACATCAAGCAGACCATAATCATCACCCAGTTTTACAGCCTCTCTGTGGTGATTATGGTATCACTTCTTAACATAATTATAATGTGATTTTTGGTATTTTATTTTATTTTATAGTTAAACTGATGCCAAACACATTAAGCTAATAGGTTAGCAAATGTTTGTGACCCATAGGAGCTACAACAATCCAAGTGTGTGTGTATATATATACAGTTTAAAAACACTGTATCGCTCCTATTTGCAGTTAAAAAGAACATTGGACACACTGCAGTTGTTGTGATGGTTAAAAATAATTAGCTGAAAACATCAGATGAAAAAATACATTTAAATGTTAAGATAATTATTTTGTGAAAACCCTTTAAAAATGGTTTTGGCTAGACTACAATGACTATAGGGTAAATTAATAATAATCTTATTGCTAAAATGTTATGTTTTTATTTACTAAAACTAGACTAAACAAAAATAGATTGACTAAATATGATAAAAAGGAACATTTATCACTAAGACTAATGCTAAAATTGAAAATAGCTGACAAAATTAACATTATAGCTAAATCAAGAACACCCAGGAGTACCAGTGTCAGTGTCTGTTATTAAAAGACGCTTTCATTCAAATTGTAGACCACTGAGAACACCCAGGAACACACAGGACAGATTAGAGTTTGCTAGAAAGCATCTTAAAGTACCCAGTTCTGATACAAGACTCTTGAGACAGATGAAAGAAGAAAAGAGAAGAACATGGAGAAGAAAAGGAAGGGTTTCTGTTCTAAAGCAGATGACATCATCTGTTTATCAGTGTGTAGTCTCGGTGTTAAGGCCCAGGCTGCCGCTGGAACTGACTCACTGGTGTTTATTGATGATGTGGAAGCTGATAGGAGCAGCAGGATGAGTTCAGGCCCCGTATTCACAAAGCTTCTTAGAATTCTCTCAGAGAGCTCCTATCTTAGCTTAAAAAGTCCTAGCTGGGAGTCCTAGACTAAAAGTGATTTAGGAATCTTCTCAGAGCAGCTCTGAGGAAGGAATGGAGGTGTGGTTGACCCCATCGCTAGGGATGATGCAGAGGACAAAACCAATCACAAGGACTGTGATTGGTTAATAAAAAATAACCTCTGACCTCTGTAAAGGCCTTGAAATGTGTTCTTTGTAAAAAAATAGAATATATGATAATAGAACAGACTGTGAAATCATAATGTTTGTATATAAAGAAATTGTATAATCATGACTACAGACTACTTTATGCAAAGTTATAGGCTTAATATCTAAAAGTTAATTAAAACAACCAAATATTGAAAACGTGTCTACTTTTGAAGCAACTTCATGCAGTAGTTACTATATTTAAGTTCTTACATTTATTTACCATAACTGATTTTATTACTTGTGATCCATTTTAGATTGATGGAAGCAAAATGGCTCACCTTTTACCAATGTACATGATAGCAGGACAGTCCAAGAAACAATCCAAGAGAGATGGAAGAAAGTAAAACAGCAAGAAAACCAAATTGGACAGAAGCAGTGTTTACTTTCTTCTTTCTTTCTGCCATTTTGTTCTCTGCTATAGAAACTCTTAAGCCTCTTAAAAGTCCTCCTCTCTACTCTTAACAACTTTGATCTTAGGATCAGTTTTTAGGGCTAAGATGTTTCATGAATTATTTTTATCTTTACTAGGATTTAGTCCTAAATTTAAGGGGAAATTCTAAAAAAAAAAAGTCATAATTCTAAGAATTGTCTTAGAATTTCATCACTAGGAGCAACTTTTAGGCTTAAGAAGCTTTGTGAATACGGGCCCTGGAGTGTACAGACTGTATCTCCTCAGATTCAGTCAAATGCTGCTGAACAGCTGCTGAACAGATAGCGCTGTACAGTACAGATGGATAACGAGGCAAAAGTCAGCATGAAGAAACCCAAGGCAGAGAACTTGGATGATCTTAAAGGGTCGAGTCGGTCACCTGACCTCAACCCAACTGAGCTGCTTTTCACTGACTGAAGGCAGAAAGAACCGCAGACACACAGCGACTGAAAGCCAGGCAGTAAAACAAAGGCAAAGCAGCTCAGGGAGGGAACTCAGTATTCAGGGTGAAAAAAAAAAGGTATTAAAAACTTTAAATTCTAATATTTATGTTTATTTGGTTGTTCGATTACTTTTGAGCCTATGAAAATGGCTGTTATTCCTGTAATTGATGTAATGAAGCGATCAGGGCTATATAATTTTGTTAAACCTTTTGAACTACATTTTAAATCACATGTTTGTTCTATTTGAAATCGATATCTACAGAGAAGCAGTATATGATAATTGTCACTGTTCCAATACTAATGGACCTGACTGTGTGTGAGGTAAGAAAGCACTATAAGACATGTGATGCAGTAAATAAGAGTAGGAATGCAAGAGAAGAGGAGGAAGGAAAAAATAGGATGAATTAGAAAGAAGGGTCACTATGACCAAAAAAATATGCAAAAAATAAAAATAGAAGGAATAGAATAAAAAATTGTAAGAAACTCTGAGAGAAAAAAGGATATCAAAGAGAAAGGGATGAAGGAAAGGATAATAAGAAAAAAGATTCTTTTAAAATCAGAAAGATATTAAAGGGAGAGAAAGTGATAAAAACTACGAAGACTGAATGGGAGAGGGAAAAGTATAAAAGGAGAGATTATATATAGATTAAATATAGTGAGAAATACAAATTGGAGGTGAAAGGAACAAGGGGATGAGAAGATAATAAAACCAAGATGAGGAAATTAAAGATAGATAGGATGTATTAAAAATGGAAAAGATGTAGGCTTTTACATTTTATTTATATATAAGACCTAGAAAGAAAAAAAAAGAAATAAAATGTGTATGGTACATAGTTGACATATATTTACAAAACTGAGTCATTTTAGAAACATATTTTTAAAAAAATGTATCTAATCACCTTTCATTTACTCGCGCAGGAATTTTGCGGCCCGGAGGCTCCATTCCCCCCGGCTAACATGTCCACGGTTTGGCCCGGAGGTGTGTTTGTGGGCATGGGCGACTCAGGGCTGGTCTCGTGGGCTCCTAACTCTACGGCGCCGCCCTGCTGGCCTCCTCTCAGCGCTCTCAGACTCACCATGTCGACAGAGGGGCAGTCGTGTGTGGACGCCTGCAGGAGCTCGGACCTGGTGTGTGAACCGGCTTTCTTCCGCTTCGTCAATAACAAAGAGGCGCTGAGCAAGTGAGTGACCTTAACCTTAGTGACCTTCATGGTGACCTTCGGGATCATTAACCTACTCTGTAAAGTAATGTCTGTTGGTAGCCGATGATTGAAATTGAATATGTGATACCTGAGTGTGATACCTGATTCAGAACACAACAAACTTCCGCCGCATGAATAATGACATAATTTTACGCATTTAGTCGACCATGATGCTAAAAATGTTACTAGCAGACATTAGATAAGCCTGCTAACCACAAGTGCCTTCTAATTTTTTTATTTAAAAAATTTGTCAACGGGTTTTGTCAACAGAAAAGGATTCTTTTCTCTCTCTCTATACGATCCACTCTCTTTTTCTGTCCTTTAATACGTCACCCATTTCCTCTTTGTCTGACCTGCTCATTTTTCTTATTTCTTTTGCTTTTCCTAATTCCTTTTTTTTTTATTTATTTTTTATCCTGCCTAGTTAATCTCTCCGTCTGGTCTCGTTTCAGGCTGCAGGTTCAGTGTGAAGTCGTGGAATTTGAGATGAATCACATTTTCCCGGCGTTTTCCACGACGGCGCGCGAGTGCGGCCTCCAGAAAGAGCCTCTCCTGTTTAGCTGCGCTGGCTTCGGCGCGAAGTACAGACGGGTGTGTCCATGCAGAGACATCCGTAAAGGACAAGTGGCACTCTGTCAGGACTGCTTATGACGGATTTCTACTAAACTCCTGGATTTGTTTGTTTTTTGTTTTCCTCCCTGAAACCATGGCTGAAAAAGAACTCGTCAGAAATATAGAGAGAAGAGATCTTCATCGCCAGAAATCAGTCGATTGTCCCTGGTAAAAAAATAAATAAAAAATTTTAAAAACGAGGAAAAAAATCCTAATAAAAGATTTAATTCCAGACAGGAAATAAAAACCAACAATACGTCTTGCATCATGTGTTTATTTCCTGAGGTTAAAAAGGAGGATCAGGCAACCCTGAAGAGACGACACGCCCATCATAAATAATCATTAGGAAACTCTGCATCACAGAGAAAAACAAAACGATGAACTTTGACCCGCATAAAAACGGACAAAGATTATTTTTTAAACAAATTAAAATATTTGAATGTAGACTGTGACTTTTTATGACTACACACGTTTGTGATGTAACTTATATAACTAATAAAAGAAAGACACACATTTGCCTTTTAGTTTTTTTTAAAAGATATATTTTATGGTATTATTAATATTATTATGATTATTATTATTATAGTTCTCAAAGTAGGATCATCACTATTGAATCGTACAGGTAAATATTGGAGAGCTGGAATTATTGAATTATTATTATATGGAATTAAACTGAATTACTCATTGTTGAAAAATTACATTTGCGGCTCTGATTGGTCAAAAAGTGTTAATTAATTTTCTGTACCTGCAGCCCTGACACTAGTTCAAGTTTATATGTTCATGTGTTTGTTTGTCGTTTCTATAGTAACAATCGTATCATTCACAGGGACTGTGAAGTTTTCTGTAAAGAGAGACTTTTATTTGACTTTGTTTGACATTTTAATGGAAGGAGTCTCTAGTGTCAGTACTTAATAACAGTATAATGACAGTCTGTGTTTGTCTCATTAACACTGAGAGAAAGAGAGGCTGGTCAGAAAATTAAACGTACCCGTATAGGTGTTACAGGCTGAGGTGGAGCATTACTGTACTTAAGTACATATTTCATGTATCTTTACTTTATTTGAATAGTTGTAATAAGGATAATTTTTACTTTTACTCCACTCAAAGGTACAGCAAATATCTGTATTTCTACTAAAATGCATTTCCACATGACGTTGCGTTACCCAACCACATTGGTGTAGTTCTGTACTTAAAGCAGATTTATTTATTTATTTTTTTACTATGAAAAAGCTTCATAATTGTGAGTACTTTTCTACTTTTACTCAATCACACAGTAAATGAAGGACTTCTACTTCTACTTGAGAAATATCTGCCTCAGGGAGTCTCTACTTTTACTCAATTACAGGATTTATCTCCTTTGCCAACCTCTGGTTCTCATGAAAGTCACACTTCCGCTTCATCACCCCCCCCCCCCCCCGCCCCCCCAAACAGGTGTTTAGTTTCCTATCACAGCTAAAAAAAAAAAATCCACTTACGAGCTACTAAAGCACAAGTGTCTAAGGCCTGGTCCACACATATTATTTAAAAAGTTAATTTTTTTATGACGCCACACCCTGACATCAAACACAGCAGATACGGCTCATGCGATGCACGTAAGCCGAAAATGCTTTTTTAAAATAATTGTTTTATTTTATTTTGTGTGTGTGTCACAGCTTGTAAAACTGGCCTTCTAAAAATCTTCAAGGTCAATTTTGAGGGACCTACAACATAGTTTGCATCAGGATGGAATGTCAGGAAATGAGAGATGGGAAAATACAGACTAAATAAGTGCATCTGATTTTTTTTCCTACTAGCTAAAATATCATAAAAAATTAAATAATAAACAAATAAAAAATTCTATCATGTTAAATAAAAATTCATCACCTTTAGAGTCAAGGGCATGTGTATGTGTGTGTGTATGTGCGCATGTTCGAGAGTATTTTCAGCCCTAAATTTCTCATGTGTTGAACCCAGTCTTTTCCTGCCTTTGGGGAGATTAAGCACCGTGTTGGGTCAGACAGACAGGTAATAACTTTGCCGCGCTGGACGCTCGAGTGCCGGGCCCGCTCCAGGTCACTCTGACCCACAGCGCTAATGCAGGTGAGACGGCGAGAAACTTCCCGTAACACGCAGAGCTACTGAAATAACCAGGAATGTCCTTGAGCTGAGAAAGTGCTATGACTCAGACAGTAAGACAAACGAGACGTATTTGGAAATCATACTAACAGCCACGCTTAATGTTCACGTCCGTCATCTCAGCTATTCAGGCTAGAGGACGACTGCAGGCTGATCAGGTGCAAATTCATCTTTAATTAATGAATTTTAAAAAAGTGCAGTGTTACAGGAGCAAGGAAAGAACGCATGACATGTTTACATTCCCAAGAGACTCAAGAGACATTATGTGTTCTAGTAAAATCCCTTCTGTTAGCATTTCTGTTGCCGCAGTTGATGATTTCCCTAAAACATCATGTCACAGAGGTCATTATTCTTCTTAAACACTGCTAGGGAAAAAAAAAAAAGGTCCATCACTCTGAGATTTCATTCAGTCTCCTTCACAATGTGGTGTCCAGTTCATGTGTGAAAATGATTCATCACGCTCTCAGAACCGCTCTTTCACACTCTGAATCCTGGAATATGTCCGTGCCATCAGGGAAGAAGAAACCCTCCATAGATGTGATAACCTGGAAACCAGTAATTTCAGGTTGTCAGCTGACTTCATTTTATTTCCATATAACGTTGCCGAGTCTCGACCTGAGTAACTGATCAACCCCAGATCATAACACTGTCTCCAGAGGCTTGTACAGTGGACACTATGCATGATGGTGCATCGCTTCATGTCCTTCGCTTCTTACCGTGACACGTCCATCACTCTGGAATAGGGCTCAATTTGGACTCATCAGGTCACATGACCTTTTTCCATCACTCCAAAGAACAATCTTTATGCTCTCTAGCTGATTGATGAGTCTCTCTAACCAGTGGTTCTCTTATGGACACACAGCTGTTTAGTCCCGATCCTGTGAATTCTCACTGTGTGTCTATGGAAACGCTCTTACTTTCTTTATTAGACATAGCTCTGATTTTAACTGTTTTTTTTTAAAATCATGCACCAAGTCATCTCCATCCATCATTTTTTCCGACCTCATTTCTTCCACAAGGTTGACGGTTCAGCCCAGGTTTTAATAATGTGTTGAAGATAATATAATGTGCTGGAACCCAGTTCCAGTCATTTCGAATGGAGACTCCTTTCATTAATGCCAGCTCACCATCACTATTGCAGTGTACTCATATCTGTTACTATAGAAACAATACCATTCAATCAGATTGTTAAATAGAATAAACAATATGTTGTGACCAATCAAAGTCAAGAATTTCAACAGCACCAATTAAGTTGGTGCACTGACTGAAATTGCATATTTAAATCAAATGATGTTCTATTTTGAGAAATCCAGTCCAATGGAAATGAAACTCACTCTGTACAGACCATAGTATTAGATCAAAAAGACCACCTCTACCATGAGGTTACAGCCGATGACTAAAGGCTTTAGTATCTATTTATCTAATAGAATTTAAAGCCTCTCAGTTTCCATGCTCTTGAAATCATGCACACATCTGCAGATCAAATTTCTATAACTCTATAATTGCACAAGTAAAGAAAGCAAAACTTTTTTTCTTTCCTTCTTTTTAAAAAAAAAAATTGTATTTGATTTCCATCCAGAGTGAAAATCGATACCTCAGTAAGGAATACGCTCAGCTGCAGACACACCTCGGGTTTTCCTCTGTGCCGTAACTAATCCTGAAACATCCTGTTTGTGTGTACTGATGCAAGATTTCTAATATCCGACACTATTGTTTGTTTATATCTCTAGCCACGAATTTAATTATTGTAATCTGTGCCAGGAAAACCCTGCCAGCTCCATTGCATCCTGGGTAAAAACAAACAAACAACACACACACAGATACACACACACACACAAGAACTACTGTATAGATGAACCCAAAAGCAAAAAAGTTCTCAAAACACTCTGTTTATTATATTCTTATATAACAACAACAACAACAACAACAATAATAATAATAATAATAATAACCAAACAATAGATACATTACCTAACA
Source organism: Clarias pachynema (assembly GCA_030014365.1). Classification (NCBI taxonomy): domain Eukaryota; kingdom Metazoa; phylum Chordata; class Actinopteri; order Siluriformes; family Clariidae; genus Clarias; species Clarias pachynema. The sequence goes on from JAQMYL010000036.1 coordinate 35,712,906, forward strand.
ATATTTATCACTACATAGTTCTTTCTAATTCTCCAATCTGATTGGTCAGCAGGTGTTGATTATATTAATTAATTAAAATAAATGCTTCTCTAATAGCATCTCTTTTAAGGTTTAAACTTCCGTACACTTTATGAGATCAGTTAAGTTACTGCAAAATTCTGCTAGGCAGCATGGTGGCGTAGTGGTTAGCACTATCACCTCGTCCCTCCAGGGTTGAGGATTCGATTCTCACATTGGGGTGTGTGTGTGTGTGTGGAGCTTGCATGTTCTCCAGTTTCCTCCCACAGTCCAAAGACATGCAGATTAGTTTAATTAGAGTTCTCAAATTACCTGTAGAGTGTCTGTCTCCTGCAATGGATTGGCACCCTGTCCAGGATGCACCCTTTTAAGAGAGCGGTATTCAACTCTTCAAATCTTCTCTCTTAGATGAATGAAATTTGAGCATATACGTATCTCCTTAAGGTTTCAGGTCCTTTTTAGCTTTCCTTGCTGTGCATGCTACAGTAGATCATAAAACTAGCTTCATAAAACATAACACTGATACACAGACCAAAGAGCTGCCAGATGTTTTTAAACAGATGCCACAAAACATGGCTATAAACATTAGAGAAATGGAATTGTTGTATTGAATACGGAGCGGGAAAACTAGCTTTAAATTTGGATCCCTATTTTATTACCCGTTATACGATATTGAATTCGGCTGAAGAAAACCAGAAGAGACGAATGCTGACTGTTTCTTTCTCTGCTTTTCAGTTGTTGTTGTTCTCTCAGGCACAAATTTAGATTTTAAATATGTAAATCAGCAGTCTCAAACTGAGCTCGTCTGTGTGTGTGTGTGTGTGTGTGTGTGTGTGTGTACAGGCTTTCATTTGAACGAAGCAGAAGCCACACCTGAGTCCACCTGTTTAATTAGTTGTTCTTGGCTTACAGTTGACTATCAGGTGTGTCTACTTCATCATGGGAATAAAAAACCTGCACACACACACACACCCTTTATGGATTGGGTTTGAGACCCCTAATTTAAATATATAGGACAAGCAGACAGATGGAGTGGTGGTTTAGGGGTTAGTGCTCCAGGGTTGGGGATTCGAATCTTACCTCCAGTCTGTGCGTGTGGAGTTTGCATGTTATCCCTGTTCTTGGTGTGTTTCCTCCAGACATGCCAAAGACAGATAGACGGATTGTCTTTTCCAGATTGTCCACAGTGTAAGATTGGGTGTCTGTCCGTGTCCTGCAGCAATGGGTTGGCACCCCATTCAGGGTGTACCTTGCCTTTTACCCTAAAATCCCTGGGTTAGGCTTCAGGATAAGTGGTATACAGTAGATGAAGGATATAAATGTTACCTTGAAGATCTATTTCAGGATCTATTGTTTTAAGATTAATCACCAAGAGACATAAGTCAATACGTGACTTAACACTGCCATCTCTTTTCCATACCACTTTCACTTATTCATTGTCTATACCGCTTCATTCATTCTATATAATTTATTCTGTATTCAGGGTCGTGGTGGCCTGGAGCCTATGCCAGGAGGCTTAGTGCACAAGGGAGGGTACACCCTGAACAGGGGGCCAATCCATCAAATCCGACCCTGGAGGTGCAAGGCGAAAGTGCTAACCCCTACACCACCATGCTTCTCCTTTTCTATACCAATAAACATATATTTCTATACAGTACTGAAGCTTGATCAGACAAAACCCCGTTCCACTACTAGGACCCTGCTGGCCAGAGGTGGGTAGAGTAGCCAAAAAATGTACTCAAGTAAGAGTAGCTGTACTTCAGAATAATATCACTCAAGTAGAAGTAAAAAGTAGTCATCCAAAATATTACTCAAGTAAGAGTAAAAAAGTATTTGGTGAAAAGATACTCAAGTACTGAGTAACTGTTTCAATCGTAATGTCTGATTTATTTATTTATTTATTTTTAGAAATTATAATAATTATATATGCCAACATTGCAAAATTCAACGAAACGATTGAAACTGTTTTGGCAGATAGAGAAGACACTGCCGTATGAAGCTATTCTTTTGCAAGTGAAAGATGCTTTGTATATGATACCAGAGATGCCTGCTGATAGAAATTACTCAAGTAAATGTTACTCAAGTAAATGTAATGGAGTAAATATAACTCATTGCTACCCGCCTCTGCTGGTGGCTCAGTGGTAGGTGTTTCGCCTGCCATGCTGAAGGCCCAGGTTCAATTCCCAGCTAGTGGCCAAACCCCAGCCATTGGATGCAGTGCTGGTCCTAAGCCTGGGAGGGATGCGTCAGGAAGGACATCTGGCATAAAGCCTGTGGGATGCTTGTGTGCAGACCAGATGGTTGTCTAACAAACAACATGCAGTTCCACCAATGATCCGAATCCAGCCCAGAGTTTACTCACCTGCTTCTTGTTTTCTTCCAATTGCCAATTCTGTTTTACTTTCCTAAATCACTTTGCTTGGGGTTCTGCTTGTCGATTTGGCTTTTCGTCAAAGGTCAAGATTGAGATCAAGATAAATTTCACTCTAACAGTGTTCCTCCAGCAACACGATAGTGTAGCAGTTAACACTAGCCTTGGACCTCCTGGGTTAGGGTTTGATTCCTGCCTCAAGTGCATGGAGTTTGCATGTTCTCCCCATCCTGGTGGGGTACTCCGGGTACTCCGGTTTCCTCTCACAGTCCAAACACATGTAGATTAGACTGATTGGCGTTCCCAATCAGTCTAAGTGAGAGAGTGTGTGCTTGTGAGCCTTGTGATGTAGTTCCACCCATCCAGGGGTGTCCCTAGAGGGCCAGGGGATAACCTCCAGGCTTCCTGCGACCCTGAACAGGATAAGCAGGATATTCCTCAAACTTCATCCATCCATCCATCCGTCCATCTAGAAACTGCTGTAGTCCAACTAGGGACCGTTAAAACCAATGGTGACCATTATATTTATTATTCTTACACCTGCTAAACTGATACTAGATTCTGGGGCAAACTGCGTCATATACTATGTTAGCTTTTGATGCAGGAAATCTAGGTTTAGTGTAGGATTTAAGGACCAGGAGAAAAAAACAGACTTTGGCTAAACACCAATAGAGATGGAAGCTAATTTAGTTTTCTTCCTCCTACATTCTCTCCGCCTCTCGCTCGTAGATCTCTCAGGCCTTTAATTTTTCTCTGAAAGTGTTGTTATTTGCAGAGCGCTCCATTGTTACTTTGCTGCTACTATTTGTGGACTTAATTGCTACCTTCGCCAACTTTTAAGTAATTATATTTCTTGGCCGTCAAACAGAACAGCCTTTCTAATGCTTTTTTGTTGCTTTTGTCTCTCGTTAGGGGATTTTGAGCCGGGAGCTGCGTGGCACAGGGTCGTAAACCGCTTCCCGACGAGTTTTAATGTTTGTTTTAATTTATTAATTCTTTTTATATGCTTGTTTCCCTCGCTGCGGATCTGCTGAGCAGCTTTATTAGAGAGGACGCAAGACTAATAACATCATCAACAAGACGAGCTCTTTAACTCAACATCTGTTGCCTCAGACCTGCTCATATTGTGCCGTCCTTGTTTAGTCATTAATCTGTGTGCGTGTGTGTGTGCGTGTATGTGTGTGCTCACGAGTGTTACCAGCAACTCCACTTATCTATGCCCTGAAATGGCATTTCCATCCTTATTAATGTTCTACATGGCTGAACCGAAGGCAAGCTCGACAGCACAAATATGAAGATTAGCACACACACAATGCACGTAGCACCATTGTTTCCTCTGTGAGTGTGAATGTGTGTGTGTGTGTGTGTGAGTGTGTGAGCTCCAGCGGTGGATTCAGCTGCATTTAGGAAAGGCCGCTGCTTATCTCTGTGCCTCTGCCAGTCACGAAATGCATCGCCCTGTGTAAACAAGAGAGAGTATCACTGGGCCTCGAGATATTTCGAAAGGGAAAGAAATCAATTGCAGAAATGCGTTTCCAGATTTCCAACGAGCCTCTGATTTGTGTTTGAGGGGCAAAAAGCTCAAGCAGAGGGGCAAAAAGCAGTTTCTGCCCTGATGCAAAAATGGATGAGTAGATTTCGTGATCATAAAAAAAAAGGCATTAATGCTCTAACGTGCCTCTGGTGTGAATTTAATGTAGAATAATAATAATAATAATAAAAAATCACATCCCTCAGGTCATCAATCCATCATTAGGGAGTAATCACTGAGGTTTGAGTGTGTGTGAGATCCTCTGGTCAGGGTGTGAGGATGGGAGCAGAGAGGAACCTCATGAGGACGTGATGTGGATTACTGGACGTGTGCGTGTTAATGTGGGTCGCTGCCATCCAGGCTTATTTATGAATGTACTGTGTATAAGCTCTGTTCCAGTTTATTGCTGTAACTATATGATCTAAACCCCTGTCCAGACACCAGATCTCACACTCTCTCTCACACACACACATACACACTCAAACACACTGACACAGACTCCTGGGAAAGATGAAGAGCTCTTTCGATACTGATAAATGTGTGTCGCTTTCACTTTATTCATCCTTCTCGGTCGCTGACATCTGTATCAACCTTGAACCTGCTTCCATCGATCATCCGGCACAAAAGAAGGAGAGCGAGGAAGCGGAGAGAGATGGAGAGAGAGAGAGAGGGAGAGAGAGAGAGGAGGAGCGGCGAGTGAGGAATGAGGCTATAATTTAAGGCTAATGGATGTTCTCGATGACTTTGGCCCCTGCTCCTGACTGCAGATGAGAAAGTGACCTGTGTGGGAGGAGGAGAATAAAGCACGGCGGAAAGGAACGGATGAAGGCGACAGAAAGAGCTTTCATTTTTCTTTTCCTTTTTTTTTTTTCCTGTAGAATGTTGCAATCTTTAGTAATACAGAATGCTAGAGAAGTCAAACCTGTTCCGAAACTAGGATGGAAATTATGCTTCGTTTCTTTATTTCTAACATCCCATAAAGTTCTGTTGTATCCCTACTAAAAGCATCTGGAACTCTGAAATGTGAAAGTTTACAACACAGATTCGATTATGATTGCGATCATGTGACCTTGGAAAGATATTTAAACAAAGTGTACAATATATCAAGAAGACACGCCCACTTCTGATACTGAATATAATAACAAAAAAAAACATCATTATTTTGTTAATTGGAAATACAATTCCATCCTAATAGTGTTTATGATGTATAAAAACTAATTATAAGTGAATTTTAATTGTTGCTTCCAAATATCTTCTGTCTTAAGACAAAAAAAACGATGGGAAGTGTTTGCAGCGATTTTGCATCATCCCTGCTGTTCCAGCGCTCATTAAACAGCGTGCAGTGTTAAACAATGCACGTCAATTATGCTGCTGCTGCTGCTGCTGCAAAAAAAGGATTTTTATAAAAAATCGCTTCATAAAACACGAACACTTTCAGTGTAAACACGGATGTATAGAGTGTATCACTTCTGGTACCGCAATATTGCCCCGTCCAACATGATTGGCTGTTAGAGTTTATGATGAAGTGAAGCAGTTCATGATTTTTTTTGGTGTGTAAAATATTTGATACTAGTTTTAGTACGTGTTGGTGACAGTTAAAGAAAAGGTTAGAAATTATTAAAAGGTTAAAGTTAAAAAAATAAGCCTCCGAGTGGCGCAGTGGTAAAGCGCTCGCCCTATCATCCGGAGATCGCTGGTTCGAACCCCAGGTGATGCTGTTGCCTCTCACAGCTGGAGGTCTAGAGAGAGCTGACTGGCCGAGCTCTCTCAGGGGGGGGGATGAGAGGTACTTTGTGCTTCCACATTAATGACGGCTCTACAAGCCAATCAAGGGCGTCTGTGAGCTCGCGTAAGCGGAGGGAGCGGATAGCGCTGTCCTCCGAGTGTGTTACGCCGCCCCAACGGTGCGTGAGCAAGCAGTTCGAAAAAAATGGTCGGTGACGTCACATGGGTCGGAAGAAACACGTGGGCGGTCTACGGCCTTTCCTACTGAGTGGTGGTATGAGCTTAATGTGGGAGCCCCCTAGTGACTGGGAGGAATTGGACACGACAAAATTAGGGGAGAAAATCGGGCA
>JAQMYL010000036.1:35848179-35858939 GCA_030014365.1 Clarias pachynema
GGAGCATTGACTGCTTCAGTTAACTGCAGTGTCCATTGAACTGTACATTCTCCATTGAGATGTCTCACCTTACCTTTCCCACATTCCACTCCTCCTAAGTTTATATATTTTTTCTGAAAATCACTATAAACTCTATTTGCTTTTGCTATATACTATTGCTGGCACTGGTCTTGCTGCATTTGGGATCCATGGTGCACTTCATGATAAACTTTTGAAAGAATGTTGCAATTGCATTACAGATGACATACACGCATTGATGATGTTGCATTAACTAAGCATTTAATGCTCACAATGTCCAGTTGCCTTCACTATGACCTTTCTTTCATTCAGCATTTCTGGACTCTTAATATAATTATAGATTTTTATATATGACATAAATATAAGACTTATATGCAGTAGATAATGATTAAATGAATATTATACAACACATACCTTTACTATGATAAGAATGTGTCATGTGGATGAGTGAGTTTGGTATGGAAGAACTTGACTCTCCTGACCTGATAGAACACCTTTGAGAAGAATTTGAGCAGAGACTGCGAGCCAGGCCTTATTGTCCAAAATCAGTCCTTTCTTTTATTCATATAGATTATATAAATATAAGAGGTATATGTGATCCAACAATGAACAAAAGAAGCTTACAGTATATACTGTAGCTCGTACCTGTACTGTGATATGGCTCTTTCAACAGTTACAAAGTAAAATTGAAACTGATTGAGAATCACTAATTTGGAAAAGGATCATCCCCCTCCTAAAAATTATTTACTCAACGAGGTGAAGATAATAACTTTTGCAAAGGCACACAAAACTTTGCACATTTGGATTTTGTAATAATTGCCCACTCTTTTTTGCAGAATTAAATTTGATGGCGACCGTTTGTGGACTGCAGTTTTCAAGTAATTTCATAGATTTTCATTGGGGTTCTACCTACAGTATGTACACACACACACACACACACACACACACACACACACACACACCGTTTTTTAAATAGTTATTTTAATTAAATTAATTTGCAAAGTAACATTATGAGAAACACAACAGCAGACCAATTTAGCAATTATAACAAAACAGTGGAAGGTGGAGTTATAGCATTTTGCAAAATAATATAATATTCACACTGATAATTTTTGTTTATATTTTGAAGGTGTGTTAGGCTGTTTAAAGGAGCAGTGTGATGTGTAATAGGCCCTAATAGAGTGTGATTAAGTAACAGTTAACAAGAATTTAACAAGTTAACAGTTAACATGTCTTATTTAGAATTTTTCTCATATAATTGGTTGGCTTTTCTCGCAGTATGCGGGAGGACTTTCCATGGGTGGACTGCTCATGGCCACAGCATTCACTGCACTGAGCCCCTGTTTAGAAAAGGAGAGAGAGAGCATACTGTATTTCATCTCATCTATACATTGTAATGATAGCATTTGTATTTGTATGTCAAACTAATCAAATGAATTAATTTTACACTAATTAAAGCTTTATTAATGAGTGCCAATATATTGGCAATTCTTTCACTCTTTTCAATCAAACAAGCATACTCACAAAAACACATCAAAATACAAAAGTTGGATTTCTGTATGAATGCAATTTTAAACTTTTAATGCTGAAGCGACCTTACCAGTTGTGCTTGATAAGCTGGGATGGAACTGACCACAGGAACACCACTCTCAGGGTTCGGAACCACATTGATGATGTTCAGCTATACAGCACATAAACGGAGCTTCATAGTTATACAATATTTTGACAACAGTTACAACACTCTAAATTGTTTACTAAAGTTACAATGCAATCCCGTAGATTGTTCTTGATTCTTCACCTTTTCAATGGCATACAAAGCTTTGCACATCCAGCCATTTTAATATTTGCCCACTCGTCTTTGCAGAAATGCTTAAGTTTAGTTATATTTCATTCATTTTAGTAATTTTGATAGTTTGTGGACTGCAGTCTTTAAGTCATTGTATAGATTTTCAGTGGGATTTTAGTCTGGGCCATGTGAGGACATTTACCTTTTCCTTCTTCAACCACTCTGTGGTCAGTTTTGCTGTGTGCTTTGGGTCATTGTCAAGTTTAAAGGCAAATCTTCTTTCATTTAACAACTTTCTGGCAGAGGGCAGCAGATTTTCAACAAGAATTTGATTTAATTTTGCCCCATTTCCTTTTATCCTGACAAGTGCTTTTTTATTATTATTATAATAATATTATTACTCCCATACTTTACTGTAGAAATGGTGATCGGTATTGGACTTCCACCAGACATATTGATTGGTGTAGCGGAAATAATTAAATTTTAGTCTTGTCTGACCATAACATTTTTCCATGTGGCCTCAGAATGTACAAGGTGCATTTTAAAAAGCTTAATCACTCAGGCTTTTGTCTTGCAACGCTCCCATGCATGCCACATTTGTTAAGAATTTGTGATCCTGTTGTCACATGCACACAATGACCACATTTTGTCATAAATTCCTGCAACTACTTCAGAGTGGCTGTAGGCCTCTTGGTAGCCTCTGTGACCAGTTTCCTCTTGGCTCTTTTCATCGAGTTTGCCGCGACCTCCTGATCCAGGGAGTGTTTTTGTGTCAACCACCTTCGACTTCTTAATAGACTTCGCTATTTTATTTTTTGTATCTTCTGATTTGTGCCTGTGCATAACTAATGCAGCTAATCAAAATGACCACAGCTGATTACAGTAGAAAGTGAAATGCCCTTGTGTGCCATTGAGAAGGTGATGATAATTTACTAGTCATTTTTAGATAGGGGTGAACTTTTTTACATGAATGATTCTTTTTTTTAGTTTTTTTTCTATTCTTTCTGACATGGTGGTGTTATACCTTTTACTTGGATGTTAAAAGTTACACTGTGTAAATACAACTGGATACTAAATTATCTAAATTATTATTTAAATACTAAATTATCTAAATACTAAATTATCTTAAAGCTTACTTGCATATACAGATACCTTTGCAATAATATTATTATTTTTTTATTTTATTTTTATTATTATTATTATTATTTTTTATATGTAAAAATATAAAAAGTTTATGTAAAGTTGGGGAACACGGGTCTAAGAATTTCATTACGGTAATGATGCCTCATTGTTATCTGTGACAATAAAACTTGAAACTTAAAACAAACAAACAAACAAAAAACCTGTGTCTGTCTTCATTTCAGGCTGCAAAGCAATAAAATGTGATCATTTTAAATGGGGATGATTCTTTTCCCCACTTTAGATATAAAGAGGGCAGTAGTTAAGGTCACATTCGCACTGGTTGCTTTCAAGTACTCAAACAGAATGTCTCGCAATCTCACAATATGGCCAAACCATATTCAATCAGAGAATCTGAATCTAAAATAAATAAAAATAAAATGTTGCTTACAGTAGGTTGATAGGAGCATGTAGCTTTGCAGGTGAAGGCTGAAATTATGATAGAGATGACAAAATGGAGCAGAGAGAAAACCAGCAGAACACCACTGATTCCATTGGTACGGCTCTGAAAAAAATCCATCATGACCAATGCATGTAAAGGAATCGTGACATTTAAAGTCACTCACTTTTATTAGTCACTTTGTTTATTTTCAAATAAACACAAATCATTTTACAGATTCATATTTATTATAGCGAACACTATTATATTCTTCTTATATTTATAGTGGTACCTCGGCATAGAAATGTAATCCGTTCCAAAGGCAAGTTGTTAAGGTGAAATTGTGAAACGCATTTTCCCATAGGAAATGTACCAAAAATTTTTGGCCAGCCACCACAAAATATTACCAATATATACCTATTTCAAACACTATAAACATATTTTTGCATATAAAAACATCCAAAACGTAATTACTTAAGCCTGCTTCGCTTGGCTTTGCAAAGTGTTAGTGATGCAAACAAGTTCTGACCGGTTCCCAGACATACCCGCGACTTAGTTGCCATTCATTTCGGCTCGGTTCGTCCACTCATATGCTGAAAGTGCTTCATATGGCAAAAATGCTTTGTATGCTTTTGTATACAAATTCTGTGCAAAATTTCAGTTCTTGTAAAAAAAATTTAAGGCTGACATTCATATGCTGAGGTACCAATGTAATGGTGTCTTTATTTGTCATGCCTCATGCTAAAATATCAATCAATCAATAAATAAATCATACCACTGCAATTTCGTTAGAGCCACAGGTATACCGTTCATCATGAGAGAAGCAGGGTCTGCCCAACGGCCCAATCACCAAATCCAAAGAAAAGAAAATGATGGCAATTCCTGCAGCTATTAAGCTAATAATATTCAGCACCATTGCGGCCTTCACCTGAGAGATCAATATGCAATTAAAACAGACATCAGAATCAAACCAGCTCTTAGTTATATCCATAAAGTTCTAGAAATAAAATCCTAATAGAAGCTATTAGAACAAGCACAGGGTTCTGTCAGAGGTCAAGTGACTGTGTGTCTCTAGTCAGTCTGTGCTGCTGCATTTCACCGTGTAGCTTATCATTTCATAAAGCTACATGAAAATACTAGAAAATATGTTTTGGTTTTTATTTATATTGTAAGCTCACATGGCAATTTCCTGAAAGCATGTGGTGAATGCAAATATCCCTGACTCTCACACTATCACAGTGTTAGTCAATAATTATTATTATTATTTTTTTTTTTACAAGATTACACATCCTAATGAAATCCTAATATTTCCTCTACATAAATATTTTAAATGATTATTTTGGAACATTTGGATTAATTTTAATTATTCATGTCTCAGCATTTGTACCCTGTATGTTTATTAATATTGAATAACTAGTGGTATATATACCACTATTTATATACAGATGTAAATAATCAGTTTATTTTTTCCACTCTTTTTGCAAAAAATGCAAACAGCTCAGCTTTGCTATATGAAAACAGTTAATAAATAGGATTTCATATTTTCCATGTTGATAGTACAGGCATCAGCCACAAGAGGCAGCACAACGGAAACAAAGATGGCTTGACCACTTGACTGTTCAGGAGCAAGCTAACATCGCAGCATGCTATGAAGTGTGGAAATATTTTCGTGCAGAGATGGTGTCATACAGTGAAAGCAAGAACTGCAGCACTATGTCTGGAGACAACAATAAATGAACGATGTAAGAAGAAGTGGCCGGTGCCTACGTTGAAATTTAAAGATTTGTTTGCATTTTCTTAAGTAATAAAGTACATGTACAATTTGTTTAAATAAATTGTATTTGAAATATGGACTTTATTAACAATTTTAATGCCTAGTTACTTTTCACCCATGCTGTACATACAGTAGAAGGGGTCTAGAGAAAAATCTTGGTGTTTACATACCGCACAGGCGTGAAGCTTGTTGCTCGCGGCAACAGCCAGAGAACCAGCGATGATGTGCTGCAAATGAGGTTTTATTTATTTATTTTTACTGAAACTGACTCTGAAGAATGTAATTATATTCAAACCAGTGAAGGTGAAGAACACTTACAAGCAGCGAGCCCCAGAATACGACTCCAGAGTACACGCTGATGGTCCAAGGATGGACCGCCATCACGATACCAAACAATACCGTCAATAAACCAATCATTATTTGGACAGTCTGTGGCACACACAAATAAATTTATATATAATGCAGGCCACATTACGATACGTTTTATGGCACATAATTAAGCCACTATTTCATTCATTCATTCATTCATTCATTCATTCATTGGTGCTGTAACTGTGTAACTTACTCCCAGTGCTTTTGGTTCTCCTTTCAGGAACTTCTGCAGTGGGCTTTGCACCCGAGAGGAATTTGGTTCCACTGTAGTCCCAGCTGTTGATGAGGGAATAACCTGGGTGACGATGGTGTAGCCACCTCCTACATTATTCAGCGGTATAGGAGCGCTGGCCATCTTTAAAGCTCCTCTGTGTGTTTTTTTCTCTTTTAAACATAGTAACAACATAATGATCATCGTCAGCAACAACAACAACAACAATAATAATAATAATAATAATAATAATAATAAAAATAATAATAGAGTGAAATAATAAAATTAGGGAAAACACTGAGTAATTGTTACGAGACTTAAGTATTATATTTGAAATGTAATATTAATACTCTAATTGAGCATTATTAGAACTGAATACTTGTAATATTACTCAATCTTAACTTTATTTAGACATTAAAAAAATTACTCTGTAGTCTACTAGTCTACATCCAGTCCCATATGTGGACATGCCATCCTATTATTATTATTATTATTATTATTATTATTATGATTATTACTTTTAAGAGCCATTGGGTTGTATTGTGGTCTCCAGGCTTATAGTGCTGGGCTCTTATCTCCCTATCTCTCTGCAGCATTCAATGTACAGTAATGGCCAGTGATTAAGCAGGAGCAACAGAAGGCTATGGTGCTTAGGGCAACTCCCAGTACTGAGCTCTAATGAAAGATAACCGCACTGAATGCAAGGTACTTGCGATGGGTCCAACAAGGTGGCTTCTAGCACCACATTTCAAAGAAAGGTTAAAGCTAATAGACCATGCCAGGTACAGTATGTTTCATGCCCTGCTCAATGCCATATTTTGCCTAATTTATGCCATGATATGGGCAAATTATTATCTGCTTTGACTGAATTGTTTACAGATCCATGCCATGCTTTGATAGAATTATGTCTGCTCTTGACCCTAGAACATCCCACCTCCTTGGCAAAAAGGTTTTGTCAAGCTGCAGTCTGGCACTCATGCAAGATTCCTCCTTGTCATCCATGCTAAATTCAAGGTCACCCAGGACCAACCTGCTAGCCACCAAACACTGATCCAGCTGCCATACTGATGTTCTGCAGCCATGGCTAATTGGGGTTAAACCAGGTTCCAGCCCCATTGTATACTGTAGTCAATTCACTCAAAGAGCAATGACTATGCACTTATTGCAGGTCTTTTTTTAACCATCTGAGACTTGGCTATTCTTATGCAAAATGCCTGCCTTCCTTCATATGTGTGGAAATGGTAAATACATTAAAACCAGATATTCATCTTAGTGTTACAAAGAAAAACATAGTGTGTATATCCATCATTACTGTATATATAATCTATGCTATTTTGTCAATTTTATTTACACTAAAATAAAATGTTGCCATTTAAGGTACATTTACAGGATACAAAAGGGTCATTTCAAAGCATTTTTTATGCAAAATAATTTAGTTCAGTAAATACAGGGTTTATTTTACCTCCTTTTCACAGTTCTTCCTCTCTCTGCCTGTGTTTATCTCTCCTTCTCCTGTGCTTTTGTATCTTCAGTATGCCGTTAAATGAAATCAATCCTGTTTTTCTGTAAGAGTGTTTACCATTCCAGTGTGGCAAATACTGTTGTCCAATGTAAAGATGTAATAAACATAACAGAGAGCTTCAGGATCAGAGCACAACCTACTCCTGTTTTTGTTCCTCCTCACAGAGCTGATGCACTGCATTCCCATAAGGACAGAACACATCAAAACATGTTGCCTAGAAAACATGACCTGGAGTAACCTTTAAACAGCCACAGCAACAAGACAGCAATGAGAAAAACAACTGATTTGTGGGTTCAAATAATAAATAAATGTTAAATAATAAAGACCTGTTTGTAAAATTTTTAAAATGTACCATAAAAAATGCAATTTTCACACCATTGTATCCCATAGAAAATATTTTCTGACAATTTGTTATACTTGTTAGTTTTTTTTTTTTTTATCTGCTAAAATGAAGTTAATCCCATTTGGAAATCAAATTGTTAATAGTTAAGAAATTAATGATTGACCTGCTAGATGACCTTTCCAATGTCCAGGGACTAGGTTTGCAGGTTCGATTCCTGGCCAGGTTTGATTCCTGCCATGTTCTCATTTTCCCATAGTCTCCCAGTGTTTGGTGGGTTTCCCGCGGGTACACTGGTTTTCTCCCACAGTCTAAAGACATGTAGATTAGCCTAATTGGCGTGCCCGAAGTGTGTGAATGAGTATGTGTATGTGTGTGTGTGCCCTGCACTCTGTCCAGCGGGGGGGGGGATTTTCCCCCAATTTTTTCCCTAATTTAGTTGTGTCCAATTCCTCCCTGTCACACTAGGGGCGCTCCCACATTAACCTACTACTACCACTCAGTTGGAAGATCACGTGTTTCCTCCAAATGAGGTGACGCCAGCCAACCGCATCTTTTCGAACTTATCGTTCACGCACCGTAGGGGGCGGGGTAATGCACTCGGATGACAGCGCTATCCACTCCTTCCGCTTGCATGAGCTCACAGACGCCCCTGATTGGCTGTAGAGTCGTGATTAATGTGGGAGCTCTAAATACCTCTCATCCTTCCCCTCTGAGAGAGCTCGGCCAATCAGCTCTCTCTAGACCTCCGGCTGCGAGAGGTTACAGCATCACCCGTGAATTGAACTTGCAATCTCCGGATGATAGGGTGAGCACTTTACCACTGAGCCACTCAGAGGCCCCTCTTGTAAATATTAAATTTTTTTTTTTACATGTTTCAGATAACCAAAAAAGACAAAAGAGCAATGAATTGAAATCATATTGATGGGCGGGAAGCAGTTGCATGGTTGCAACAAAATTTACCAGAATTTTGTTTACTTATATGTTATGTAGAAAACAATGGTAACGATGTAAAGCAAATTATATGAATAAATTGTTCCTTATAAAAAAAAAATGGAAACTTGTGACCTAGTGACACAGAGTTTATATGTATTTGTACGGAGAACTTTTTTTTCTTATTTTCTTACAGGTGCATGTATTGGTGAGATGAACAGTTTTGTTATTTGTTTTGGAAACTGCTGACAATATTTCATCTACATTCAAAATTGAAAACTACTTTTTTAGTGTGTATATTTAAAGGAAATGACATCACAACACATTAAAATAACCCAAGATCATGCAGTATTTGCAGAGCTTTAATAACTTAAGTAAAACAAAAGGAAAATATTTTGTAAACAAATTGTGTTAATGCTTTGGCTAAAGAACATTAAGGATTCAGTATTTGGTGGAATAACCCTGATTTGCAAATACAGCTTTCATGCTCTCCTGCATCTTTTCACATTACTGTTGGGTAACTTTATACCACTCTTTTTGCTTAATGAGATTCTGAGCATCCGTCTTCCTCTTGATGACATTCCAGAAGTTTTTGCAGTACATTGCAGTGGAGAAAGAGAGATGGATGGATGGATGGATGGATGGATGGATGGGGTTGTGGGGAGAAAAAAAATCCAAAGTCTGAAGTTTCATAAAAAGCACATCCATAATTGTAGTAAAATGTACTTTGTAAAAGGGCCATGAGATTTACAGTATATACTATCAAAATTATTTAGAATATTGTATGCATACATGTAATCAGTGTACATATATCATGTTAAAGAAACAGATGTGATTCAAATGTTGCATGTGTGTTTAGCTGTTGTGATACTGTATGTATTAAGCACGTATGTCTGATTGTTTTACATTTTGTGTTGAGGAACAGTGTTATATAATAGGTAATAAGAATATATTTTTCATTTAGAATTATTCAACATTGTCTGATTGGCTTTTCTTGCTGTCCACAGGAGAATCTTCCAGTGTTGGACTGCTCATGGTCACAACGTTCATTGTACTGACCCCCTGTATAAAAAGAGAATTAATTATTTATTTATTTAATTTATTTTAAAAAATTGTGTATTTATTCTCACCTATATCACACCTTAATTATGGTCTAAAAAAATAAATATTAAAAGTGCTTGCTGAGGAGGTGATCTTTGGGAATGGCTAAAAGAAAACATCCCATGAGCATACTGTACTCCAATGAGGCAATTTTTTTATTGACGTATTACCACATGGATATTAGCAACAAAAACATTATTCAAACTTTACCTTTGTAAAAAAAGGAAAAAAAATTTTTTTTAGTGGAATTAGTGGAATGGGTTGCAATTGACAATGGAAATCAAAACTATGTTTAATAGTGAAAACAAGCAAAAAAAATATATATATAAAGATTGGACTTTGGAATGATGGAAAAAGTCATGTATTCTGATGAGTTCAGATTGAGCCTATGAGCGAAGGATGTGTCAGAAAAAAAAAAGGAATGAGTATGAATTTATGCACCCATCATGCATGGTGTCTACTGTACAAGCCTCTGGAGACGTGTTATGATCTGGGGTTGCAGCAACGTTATGTGGCAATAAAATAAAGTCAGCTGAATCACCAGGTTATCACTTTTTTTGTTTGTTAGGCCATTCAGTCTATTGCTCTTTAAAGATGTTTTTTTTTTTTTTCGACCAAACACAGAATGGTGAGATTTTACTCAATTAATAAACCAACATCTTCAACATTTTTTCATGTGATTTTTAAGCACCTCAGTTTCATAAAGACATACTGCAGGTTTCTCTTACCAGTGGTGCTTGATAAGCTGGAGTGGAACTGGCCACAGGAACTTGACTTTCATGGTTTGGAATCACATTGATGACATTCAGCTATAAACACCAATAGATATTGATTAGAAAAGCTAAACTAAATATTTTTACTGAGATTAGTTAATATTTTTACCACTGAAATAACAGGACTGAAATGGTATAATTGAATTTTAATGCCCTGGAGTTGTTTTAGGACAAAACTTATTTTTTATCCTATCTACTTTTTTGGGAGTGTATTTGGGTGACGACGAAAGAAGTACAACCTAGCATAAACAAACCATAAGACTTAGCATAACTCAGTGCTTCTCAATTATTTTCGGTCATGCCCCCCTAGGAAGAAGAAAACATCTCGCGCCCCCCGCGCGACTATAAATAGTATCATTTGTCTATAAAATT
>JAQMYL010000036.1:35859039-35874774 GCA_030014365.1 Clarias pachynema
CCGAGGTCAAACGCGCCCCCCTTGACGGAGCCTCACGCCCCCCCTGGGGGGCGCGCCCCACTATTTGAGAAGCACTGGCATAACTCAACCTCATAAAATGTGATTTCTTTATATTATAATATTAAGTTAAGCAGAGAGTTTTGCCATACAGGAAGACAGGCAGACATGTACATGAGCTTTAACCTGAAATAATAATATCACTGATTACATTAAAGCTGATCAGCTTATTAATAGCTTTATCCTTTAAAATATTCTTAATGACGAGTAACACTAGTCTAAAATACAATAAAATGTAATACAATTAAATTAAATGAAATGAAAAAGATACACAGAAATGCTGTTTGTTAAATTACTCCTTATGTGTTTTCAGGTAAGAGCCTTTCTCAATTTCTCAACCTCTTGAAGGATGAAGAACTCACCTGGGTTACTGCAGTGTGGTTACAAGAAGCTTACTGTATATCATTGTGCCTAATATTCTTTAGTCAGCTTAACATTAATTTTTACTTTCCTTTGTGCTCTCACACATTTTTACAAGGTAGGTTGATAACAACTTTCTTCCTGTAACATGAGGATCTAAATCTAGCCCTAAAATAAAATAAAATAAAAATAAATTAAATAATTAAATAAAAGTTCCCTACAGTAGGTTGATCGGTGCAGGTAGCTTTGCAGGTGAAGACGGAAATTAGGATAGAGATGGCAAACTGGAGCACAGAGAAAACCAGCAAAACACCAATGATTCCACTGGTACGACTCTGAAATGAAAATCCTTATTTACCAAAATGCACATCAAAAAGGCCTGACATTTAAAGTAAATCATTTTAATTAATTAATTAATTTAATTCCTTGTTTGTTTGTAAATAAAATATCCATTTACATATTTTTTCATTATTATACTACAGTTTTTGTTCTTTTTTTTTTTAAATGTATTGTATTTTAATTACATTTTTGTTCATCATGCCTCATGCTAAAATATCAATACAAAAATTAATCATACCACTTCAATAGAAGAAATTCTGCAACTATGCTTGCCATCATAGTAATAGCAGCGACTTTGGTACGGCCCAACCGTCAAATCCAGGGAGAAGACGATGATGGCGAATCCTGAAGCTACTGTACTAATAATATTCAGAACCATCGTGGCCCTTACCTGATAGAACAACAGAACAGTAAAACAGACATCTGTATCAAACCAGCTCTAAGTCAGAATCCATACAAATTCTAGAAACTAAATCCTAATAGAAGCTACTAGAGCAAGCCCAGGGTTCTGTTAGAGAAGTGCAGCAACCCATGTTGCTGCACTTCGCTTCTTTGCCACATGTTCTTGTGTTCTCTAAAACACTCGGCCAGAACCTACAGTATCCCCTGAATACGATTAAGGCAATAGATACATTTTGAAATCTGAGTGCATGCTGCCTTTAACAGCTCCCTGTCTCAATTTTTTTGATAATCTGTGTAATAAGTGAATCAGTTTGCAGGAGGGGTTGTACTGACAAAATGCTTTCTCTGCCTCAAAGCACCTTTGCTGAAAAAATGAATATAAACTTGTTTAGGCTCTGTAAAGAAAATACGTTCCAAATTGTGACACATGAATGTGAACTAGTTCATTTTGATGCATTTGTTGACTGTGCTAGCTTTTGTAACGTGTGGACATTTCATAATGCTGCATGAAAATATTGGAAAAGAAATTCTGTGATTCTTTAATATTGTAAGCTCACATCACTTGTGGAGGTAGATGGGCATGCAACACATCTAGTAAAGTACTGTAGCACATATAACTTCATTTTAATATAGACAGTTTAAACATGACTATTTAAAGATTTCAAGAATCACAGTTAAAATCATGGGGAAATGTATTAAGACCGTAAACAAATACTCTTGGAGTTTGACGTACCACACAGGTATGAAGTTTATTGCTTGCTGCAACAGCCAAAGAACCAGCGCTGATGTGCTGCACATAAAGATGTATTAATTTTATTTTTATTGACACTGACATTAAAAAAAAAGAAATTACATTTAAACCAGTAAAACTGAAGAACACTTACGAACAGTGAGCCCCAAAATACGACTCCAGTGTACATGCTGATGGGATAAGAATCGACTGCAATCACGATACCAAACAGTATCGCCATCACACCAATCATTATTTGTACGGTCTGTTGTTTAAACACACACACACACACACACACACACACACTTAAAACCTTTTAAATAAATATATATTTTGTGCATATATTTTGTATTTATGCTTATGCAATGCATTTGTAGTGGAAAACAAATAAAAAATTGCACCCATTTACATGAATGAGACAAAAATTTATGACCAATTACAAATGATGCAAGTAACGTTGCTGGCCTCCTAACAGTGATTCACATCACTGTGTGGGATGTTATACAGTACCATGTCTATAGATGGAAAGTTAAAGGTTGAAAGTGTTGAACGTGGGACAGGGTATCGAGAGCACTAAACATGAGGGTAATGATTATTTTCTGGTCCAAACTAATCAGAGAACTGTTGAAAATTTTAATGATGATTTAGAGGACCAGATACACAACACACTGCTGTGTATTTGGTCAGAGTATCTAGGCTTACCCCTGTACACAGTAAAAGTACCTACGTATAGAAAGGGTCTGTTTGTATTTTAAATTAATATAAAATGTTGTTTAGTCATGTAATATTAATACATTCATTAAAATTAATATTACTATATTATAAAAACTAAAATATGTTTATATCTTTGTCTCATTTCCAGTTACAGTGGCTTTATAGTTCATAATACATGATTAGTAGTACTGTACCTATTAAATGTAAAAAATGTATCGTTATTTCATAATTACATATTAACCACCATATTATTTAACCATATTTGTGTATATATTTAAGAGGTTATTTTATTATTATTATTTTTTTTTTAGATATTTAGTACTTTAATCTGAAAAATAATACAAAAAGTCTTATTTTAAAGAATGTTAATATAAGTTAATTATTGTATTTTTTTTAGATATTTAAATTTAAAGTAGGCATCTGTTTTTCATTTATTTATTTATTTAGTTTGTGATGTCATTATGTATCTTACTCCCAGTGCTTTGGGTTCTCCTTTCAGGAATTTTTGCAGTGGGCTGATCATCTGAGACGAATTTTGTCCTGCTGTTGAGGAAACAACTTGATTGACGATGGCGAAGCCACTTTCTACATTAGTGAGCGGAACAGGAGCGCTGGCCATCTTTAATGCACCTCTGGGTTTTTAATCTGTGAACCAAAAAAAAATAAAAATCACTGTCAGCATGATAATGTAAAGTGCCTGTCTAATGCCCACACCAGGTCCTGACCCAGATTTAGGCAAAGTTTAATGCCAAGTCTCAGCCCAGTGCCTATGGCATAGCCCAGCTTTGCTTCTTGTCTTACATTGTATTTATTTTGTATTTCCTGCATGTTCTGTTGTGTTATCTTGCACAAGTATTAGAATTTTGTCCACAATATACTGTAGATAATCTTCAGCAACCCAGGCTCAAGTCTTGTTTGTTTGACCTGATGTTTGATATGCCCACACTTGCATCTTTCTTAGTAATCCAGAATATAAACTATTGCACCATAGCGAGCACTATTTATCCAAATGTGTCTGAAGATTAATGTAATTATTATGCAGAAAAAAACAAAGAAGGTACAAACTCTAATCTGATCTGTACAGCACAGCGCTTGTTACATTTCTTACTTTATTGGTAAGTGAAACAGTAAAACTTAACATACTTTACATCACCTTAATTTTATCAGTTAAAGATGTTTACTCTTTATAACTGAGCATGTTTAAAAGCTTACACTTTAGACTTTCACTAGATTTCACCATTTTGCACAAGTACTTCTGCTTTGAACAAGGATTTTGACATAATGTACACCTACACTACAGTATCTCCTTAATTATTTAATCCACTTAGTTTATATAGTCATTTAGTTAAAATGAAAAAAAAAAATGCATGGTCTATTTTACCTTCTTTTAGAAGTACACTCTTCTCTCTCTCTCTTCTTTTTCTTTATGTTTGACTCGGTGTGTTTCTCTCAACCCTTTCTTTTTAGTTTCTTCACTGTGGCATTGGACGAAATTTTCAGTTTTTTTCTGAAAGGGTGTTTACAGGTTTAGTCACGCAGATTTCCTGTGTCGAGATCAATGTCAAAAAAGAAAAAATTCTCTGTTGAAACTGCTTGCCTTGACGTTGCACAGAGCTACAGTGAGGATCTGAACTTAGTCTGTCAATGCTTTTGGTCCACCTCACAGAGCTGAAAAAACCTCTGAAAAACACATATTCCAAGATGCTGCCGGTGAGGTCGGCTGCCATGATGACTGCTCCAACCTCTTTTTCATTTTCCTTGTTTTTTAAGTTAGTTTTCAGTAACTTGAAATTATTAACAACTGATGGAATTGGGGAAGTCAGTAGCTCCAGGTTGGTGGGAGTCACACCCAACCTGTTGTCCTTTTGTTCCTCCACAGGAGTTTACATTGATCATAACATTCACCTTAGGTGGACATGGACACTGCCTTAAGTGAGCTGTATAAGGCGCTCACACAGCACCAGACACAACACTGGGATGCTGCACTGATTTTGGCCGGAGACTACAGGACACACACACACTCATCAGGAAAATTAACAAGAAAGATCTGGAAACTCGAGTGTGTGCGCACACTAACGGACTCGCTGCTGTAAAGTAAAAATAAAAAAAATTGAGCTGCACTTAAAAAGAATCGCGACGGAACAGTGGCTCCTTTAGAGTGTGTGTGCGTGTGTGTGTGTGCGTGCGTGCGTGTGTGTGTGTGTGAAGGCGAGAGGAGAAGGGGTGTGTGTGAAGGGGCACGGTGTCCAATGATGCGCGCACACACAACAGAATTAGTGCATGCTGAGACAGAGAGAGAGAGAGAAAATGGATCTTTAACCTCTCTAATGAGACTTTCTTTTGCTTTACACGCACACACACGTGTGTTAAACAGTAGGCGCACGGTGTACACACACACATATAAACACAAAATAAAAGAGGCTTTACACGCACACACACATGGTCACAGTGTTATAGTAAACAGTATATGCTCACACAGATGTTGATTATACAATACGTGTAATCCGAGGATTCGCTATATCTCATTTTGCATTTAAGCTGCAGAACCTTGGATTGTGAGTAACTTGGTCTGCGAGCATTTTGCAAGACAAGCAAAATATTAAAATTAATTTTAACTTAATAAACGAGTGAGGTCTTTATATACGAGTAGTACGTTAGCACTTTGTCTGCCAAACTGAGCCAATGGTTCTTCCCTCGTGCACACTATGGGGTTATGGGTAATCATTTTCCATGCTCAGTCTCAGTGCTTGTGTCACTGATATAGTCAACATCCATGTGAGTGTGTACTGTTTATTATAACATTGTGACCACATGTGCGTGCGCAAAGCAAATAAAAAAGTCACATTGAGGAGGTTCCTTGTTTAAGATTTAGTTTTCAGTCTCTCTCTCTGTCAGAAAGCAGAGATTCCGTTACACACTAATGAAATCACTGCTGTAAAGTAAAAATAAAACCAATTAACCTGCACTTTACTTTTGAAAAGAATCATGACAGTGCAGTGTTTCTGTTAGAGTGTATATGTGTGTGTGTGTATCCTACACAGTAACCTCCTCTCCTCTCGCCTTCACACACGTACGCGCAACCAAACACACACACACACACACACACACACACACACACACACACATGAACACGTATACGCACACAAACATACACTAATGGAAATACTGCTCTGTCTGGATTCTTTTCAAAGGTAAAATGCAGGTTAATTTGTTAAATTTTTACTTCATATTTTGATTAATTATTGCTTATTATTATATAATATTATAAAGTATTAATTATATTATTATTATATTAATTATTAATTTATGGGGGGGGTTGTGGAACAAATCTTCTGAGTTTCTATTCTTTTTTATGCTATATACACGCAATCTAAGGTTTAACTGTAGACACGGTTCTTGTTTGGTAACATAATTGTTAAATTATTTGTTTATATAATGTCAATACATTTGTCCTATATATGTTAGAAACCCACAAAATAATTTTTAGTTTGTTTGTTTTTTTGTTTGCTTGTTTGTTTGTTTGTTTTACAATGCTATGATTCAAGTTTTTGATGATTGATCAAAATATCAGGCACTATATACCATCATACTGTACATACAGTAGCACCATAATACACAGTCCTGAAATTATTTCTAAAGAAACTAACATACACACTATTAGCGTGTTAATTTACCATGGTATGCGTAATGTACGTAGGTATTTGAAGTGTGCCTCATTGCCTCATTGTAGACAGTGTTCACATTGTTCACACAGATTCGCAGTTCTCGGTGGATCTTCACAGAAGTACACACTCCCTACAAGTAGGCATCAGGAAATATTAAAATTGATGTATGATCATCTATATATTGTTACCTAACACTGTGCGTCTGCTTCTTTCTGGCAAATTACATCTTACTCCTTGCAAAATTCAAAGCCAATCAACTTTCCCAGTTTGCTTGTTCCCCAGTATGAGTGCAAGGTGTTGCTCAGAATCTAACGCAAGTTTGCGTCATTTCGCGCTGTTCGCATTTTCTCAATGACCAAGAATAGATTTCAAGCACAGCTTTTGACTTATTTTAAAAAAAGAAGAGAACTGAAGGTACGATACATGTGCACAAATCCTCTCAGTGGAGACGTGATGAAAAAAAAAAAGGATTCAGTTTAACATGGAAGTTTTTGAAATGACTGACAGCTTTAATGATTATAAAAGACGCATTCTTCACACAATTTGTGTAATTTTATTCTCAATTTAAAAAAGAAATTTAGCTTTTTCATTAGACTTTGTGGCCTCACCTACATGCTTGGGTACAAAAGGGTCCAAAATAGATTGCCATAATTTTGATTGCCATAATAGTAATTTGATTATTTGTGTATGTGTGCATGTGCGTGTGTGTGTGAAAGAGAGAGAGAGAGAGAGAGAGAGAGAGAGAGAGAGAGAGAGAGAAAGAGACTGGCGCGAAGTCATTAAAAATTGTAGCACGATTAAATTATTTAATTACTAACATATATGTAGATTTTTATTTAAATAGTAAATACATTTATTAAATTTATAATAATAATAATAATACTGAATAATAAGTATTCATTTATTTTTGGCTGGTATCTTCCACTTTTAATGAACATTTTGCAACATAATTTACAATGTCACTTCAGGTACATTTGATAAACAATAATAATTTTCTTGAACTTTTGTTTGCAAGGCAAATTAATATAAGGAAGCCATTTAAAAAAAAATAAGTTTAATAATAAGGCTGATTTAATCTCCTGTCCTTTTAGCAATGCAGTTTCTATGTATTTCTAAATCCCATAGGAGAAGTACATTATTTAAACAACTACACGTCAAAATGCACAAAACAATAAAATCAGACATCCTACTGGGCGGAGATAACGGATGATGCTGGTAAATTTCATTGTCTTCTGAAAAAAAACATGTACTGTATGACTACAAAATTTGGTATATGGAGATGAAACTAGATCATCTAGCCACTCAGTGCAGGTGCCCAGTGTGCCAACAACGGCGGCCTAACAAGAGGCAGGTCAACGGGACTAAAAAAAAGCTTCATAAATGTGCTATGAAATTAAAAAAGCTAAACTAAATGAATGACAATTTGGCATTTATTTATTCATTAATTTATTTTCATTTTATTATTTCATTTATTTCTGTAGAATAATACTTAATATTTAAAAAATCTTTATTTCAGAAACATTTTACCTTCATTTTCTTTACAAAAGAGCAGCAACCATTAAATATCATTGCACCTTTAATATGCTGCATGCGTGAATGTCTTCATTGCACACACAGTGTATTTACTGAAATGTTGACTGTGTAGTTATTTGTTAAAGCAGGAACTGTGAAGTGTGATTGTTACTGAACACGATATGGAAACAGTATGCTATTCAGTTAAGAATTATCCTCAGTTGACTGTTTAGATTTTCTCGCAGTACGCTGGAGGACTTTCCACAGGTGGACTGATTATCTCCACAGCGTTTATTGTACTGACCCCCTGTAAGAATAAATAATCAAACAAATAAATAAATTTATTTATTTATTTTTGCAGAATGCATTTCCCATAGGAAATAATGTAAATCCTATTACCAGTCTTAAAAAATATAACCAATATTAGCAATTCTCAACACTATACTCATATTTTTTGCATATAAAAACAATCAAAGTGTTTAGAAAAGACATGTAAACGAAGTAAAAAATAAAATAAATAGACATTAAATCTCAATTAAACTTAATGTATGATTCCTCTTGGCACCGGCTGCTTTAAAAATCAAACTGAAAGTGACTTCTTTTTTTTCTTGCTACCGTCCTTGCTAACATTCTTGGGATCCATGGTGCGATGTCTTCACTAAATCTGGCAGAAAATGTCCCCCGTCCCCAAAAAAATTTTACTTTGTTTTGCTTGGCGTTCAACTGACGCCAAGCAAGTCTTGATTGGCTAGCAGAATTATGTACTGTACAATCATATGTACATGCAACCAAAAGTACGCGTAACCAGCTCGATCACTCGTGTACCGAAAATGCTTCGCAAGCTTGCAAAATTGTTGTTCTTAAGGTGAATATTCATGAGGCAGGACGTTTGTATGCCGAGGGTTCTTGTTGATATTTGCTAAAACTAAAAATGTAAGAATCTCACTCAGTCAAAATGTATAAGTGATACATAGCCACAATTCCTTCCTTTAAGATTGACTTTTCACCTGGTGTACGATAACAATTTTATTCAATTAACGTGTGTGTGTGTGTGTGTGTGTGTGTGTGTGTGTGTGTGTGTGTGTGTGTGTGTGTGTGTAAATGTGACTTCAAGCTCTTCACTGATTTGGGGTTTTAAAACAACATCCTGCAGGTTTTTCTTACCTGTTGTGTTTGATAAGCTGGGAAGGAACAGACCACAGGATCAGCATGCTCAGCGTTGGGAATCACACTGATGATGTTCAACTATACAACACATACAAAGAGCATTATAGTTTTAGTACATTTAGATCTTAGCTAAATAAACACAGCAATAAACACACGCATTACTCACACGGCCATCATGACAACTGAAAACTATGAACGTTCTCAATTTGGAACTGCTTTAAGCATTTACTTGAACTAATCATTTAAATGATTTAAATTCATAACATCAATATTTGTGAACAGAAACAAAAAAATGGTGAAAAAAAATTTAATCACACTGTTGATTCTTTTTCTTATTTTTAAAGTAGAGCAGCCTCCGACTGTACATGTTGAACTGATACCACAGTGTTGCAATTGGGAAAAGTCATAGATTACACAATATTTGACTTCCTGAGTCAGAGAGCCAGATCTGTCCTATCTTGCGTACAGGGTACGTCTGTAATTTCCCAGTCCCACAATGATGACACAATGCAAAGGACCTTTTTACAGTGTCTCATGTTTGTGTTCTGATTTTATAAATTGACTGACAGACATCCGAATTTGACTTCATCTTTGTTTTATGAATTACCGTAAAAGATCATCTTGTTGATATAAAATTCTCCTGTGCTTGGATTCATCAAAAGCAACGCTGTGATCAGGGAAATTCTGGAGGAAAGACTGTTGTCTCTAAACACCTGATGATTTTGTCTAGTGAATACTCTTTCACCAGGTAGATGTAATGTCCCAACAGAAATTTTTTGGATGATGAAATGTTGTAGCAACATTAATTAAGCAACCTTACGGACATTGGGACATTGGTGGTATTTGGTTGTTTTTGAAAGTTAGAATTGACTTGATGAAATGAAGCATAGGATCGACATTAACTACATGATTTTGGGATAACATTGATTTAACGACATGAGCACAATCTTGTAAATACAACCTTAAAACACTATTTATTTATTTATTTATTTATTTATTTATTTATTCATGGCTTATTTTTTTTTATCTCATAGCTGAAATACATCCACGTATCCATGATTTTTTCAACTATCTTTGTTTTAGCAACTATCTTTGAACATTGTTTTAATAACCTTATGTTTCAGTTTCGAATTGATACTTCTCCTTCTTTTGTTGCTATCACTAAGAATTGTTTGCATTTATGAGCCATGATATACTCCAAGTATGGTTGCCTTGCACCTCCAGGTTTCTGGCTCGATTCCCACCTTGGGTGTTTGGGCATGGAGTTTGCATGTTCTCCTTGTACTTGGTGGGTTTCCTCCAGGTACTGTGGTTTCCTCCCACAGTCCAAAAGACATTTAGGACAATTGGCATCCCCAAACTGCCCGCAGTGTGTGAATGAGAGTGTGTCTGTGTGTAAGATGGATTGGCACCCTGTCCAGGGTGTACCCCGGGTGTACAACACGCAAGAGACATGCATTCACTTTGTGTACAGCCTGTCTGCTGGGATCTATTGTGTTTGTTCTTTTCAGGATTTCAGGGATCATGGATGTAACTCAGACAGGTGTTGTGTGATGGTCCTTAACTGGCATAAATGCTGTAAGCAAGGATTGATATTCTGTTGTTTTAAGGTTGCTATGCAATTTTGTTTTGGAGCCTTTATTCAAAGTTATCCCAAAGTCAGTTTTATGAATCCTGTGGTTCCTGCTGTTTGAGTAAGATGTGCCTGAGTGTTTAGAGAGCTGAAAAAACAGAGCTACTGTTAGAAATGTAAATACCTACAGTAATGTCATTAGTGGAAACAGCTTTACAGCTGAAGGCTGAAACTGCAATAGAGACAGCAAACTGGAGCACAGCGTAAACCAGCAGAATGCCTGTGATTCCATTGGTACGGCTCTGAAATAAAGATTCACTATTAGTAAAATACTGTACACCACCTGTGTGTCAACAAACCCTACCATGTAAAATAAACCCTTTTTTTATTATTTGTTTTAGTTATACTATACAATGTAGAAAATATACAGTACTTTACAATTGTTTTTGCCTTAATATGCCACATATTTTTAATACTTTTCTATTTAATTTTTTATTTGGTTATGATTTATAAATTTTATACCCATCTCATGCTAAAATCACAATTAATTAACAAACCGTACCTCAGCGAAAAAGCTAGGTCTGCATTGAGAATAGTCATCGCCTTCGTTAAGGCAGGGGGCAGGCAAAGGCCCGATCCCCAAATCCATGCCGAGCATGATGATGGCGATTCCTGCAGCTATAGTGCTAAGGATATTGATCACCAGAGTGGCCTTCACCTGAGAGAAAAGCAGTTATTAAAAAAAATCAAGAACTTAAAACCTAAAGCAGCATCAGAAGCCTTAAAAATTAGATGAAGCAAAATAAAATTCTAGATTCAAGAGTAAACTTTTAGCATAAATGTTCATCTATGTACTCCAGTCTCTCTCTCAGATGCAAGAAAACGATCCCTCTGATCACTCCCAAATTGTACTCAATTAAAACTTCACAATTACACTATATCTACTAAAATCCAACATAATTGTTTATTATTGTCTGTTTCCTTATTTTTCATACAGAAGAAAAAGTTTTCAGTTTTGGAATGTTGGTTTCATTGTACAGTTTGCTTCCACACCTGCTCCTCTGTATTCACAAAAATGTTTCAGCATTTTTTCTTTTGTGTTACTGTAAATTCCATTTCGTGTGTGTGTGCATTTCTATAGAAGTTTACGTACCACACAAGCATTAAATTTGTTGCTTGCTGAAACAGTCAGAGAACCAGCAGTGATGTGCTGAAATGCAGTGAAGTTTTTTTTTTAATATATAAAATTTTTGATACGTTTTACTGACACTGAATAATGTAATTAATAAAGTCAATAAAATTTCAGAACACTTACAAGCAGCGAGCTCCAAAATACGACTCCAGAGTACACACCGATGGTCCAAGGATAGACCGAAATCACAATACCAAACAATATGGTCATCACACCAATCATTATTTGGACAGTCTGTGGTTAAATCACACACACACACACACATTTTTTTTTTTTTTAATAAATGGGGTATTTTGTTATATACTGTATACTGTATATATAAATTGATGTAACTGTGTGTAACTTACTCCCAGTGCTTTGGGTTCTCCTTTCAGGAATTTCTGCAGTGACCCTTGCGTCTGAGTGGAATTGTGTTCAGACGTTCTAAGAGTTGTTGATGAGGGAATAACTTCACTGAGGATGGTGTAGCCACTTCCTATATTAGGGAACTGGATATTAGGGATGGAGTGGGCCATATTTAAAGCACCTCTGTGTTAATAATCTGTGAACAAAAGAAAAGATTTTACTATCATCATGATTGGTATAAGGTGAGAAAAAACTAAATACATCACTACATAAGTGCTTCTAATTTTGTGCAGCTTTCAAATACTGTATGCTCCATGATTGTTCATTCTTTTTTGACACCATATTTAGACAATGTGATTTACGCATAATAATAATAATAATAATAATAGTAATAATTACATGAACAATAATTAGAGGCAATTCTTGGATAAAGTAGGGACACACATATGCATTATTTTACTTTAGCAAGACAGTGAAGATGTCTCCTTTCTAGGCCATAGGGTTCCTGAGATATTGCCATTCACATATCCTGGGTGTGTGGGTGAAGGGGGTGTGGTTTAGCCCCTGTTCTCACAGAGAAAAATATTGATGCGATTCCTTGTGTTCACAT
This sequence comes from Clarias pachynema, assembly GCA_030014365.1. Taxonomy (NCBI): domain Eukaryota; kingdom Metazoa; phylum Chordata; class Actinopteri; order Siluriformes; family Clariidae; genus Clarias; species Clarias pachynema. The sequence goes on from JAQMYL010000036.1 coordinate 35,871,706, forward strand.
GAATGGGAAAGTTACTGTACTGATTCTACATTTCCTAAGGACCGTTAGTGCTAGAGCATTCACTGTTTAATAGACTGAAAAAAGAAGCTTGAATTTTGGAAGATGTCATGTTTGGTGTGTGTATTTCAAATGTTGAAATGGGATCAGGAAGGCCATTTTTCTTAAGTGGTTAAGTTGATGTTTTTTTTATTTAAAAAAAAGAAAACAGAGTGTAAAGTCTATTCATTGTTATGAAGACTTTTTGTTTGTTGTGTTGCAAATAAACATTCATAACCCCCAAAAGGTTTGATGCATCATTTCCATTCTTTTTAACAGCAGGCAGGAAACCCACCTCTCCAGCTAACATGTGCAATGTAAGTGTGTAAATTTGACTGCCCTGTCTCAAAACAGAAAGTGTCAGTTGGATTTCTTAGAAAACTAATACAGTGGTACCTTGGCATACGGACGCCCTGCCATAAGAATGTTTCGCCTTAAGAACTGAAACATTGCAAAAAATGTCCTCAGCGTGCAAAGCATTTTCAGCATACAGTACGAGTGAACCAAGCACCAGCTAAATTACTCGCACGTCCGTAAGCTGTTCTAAACTAGTTTGCATCCGGGCGTCATGTTTGCATCATTTTTGCATGTGTGTGTGAAAGCCAAGCAAAGCATGTTCATTTATATTTTTTGTGGAATTTTTTGCATTTTGTGCAAGTATTAGTAATGACACACCATGGGTTGCAAAAATATAATCAAGGGCAGTAGCAAGAGGAAAAGGAAACCTTAATCATAAATCAAGGTTAAGTGAGATTTAATGTCTATTTATTTCATATTTTACTTCATTTACCTGTCTTTTCTAAATTGCAATTTAGAAAAGACAGCATTTACATTATTTTCTGTGGGAAAATGTGTTTTACAATATGACATTTCGCCTTAGGAACTCGGCTCTGGAACAGATTAAATTCTTATGCCAAGGTACCAGTGTAGTATTGTTGTTGGGGAGGAACAATTGGGCCATCAGTATGACTTGCACAATTGCATTAATTGTCAAAGTCGTTGCGCTTAAACAAATGCAATTACAATAGTAGGGTAATAATAATAATAATAATAATAATAATAATAATAATAATATTAATAATAATAGTGTTGAAAAACATTCCCCATGGAGTTTGCATGTTCTCCCCATGCTTGGTGGGTTTCCTCCGGGTACTCCGGTTTCCTCCCACAGTCCCAAAGACCTGCAGGTTACATGGAAACTTCCACAACCCAAAAATATTTATATAAATATAATTAATACAAACTATTAAGTAAAAATACAAAAATTAACCCACACTTCACCTTTGAAAAGTATCCAGACAGAGCAGTGTTTCTATTAGTGTACAGTATGTGTGTGTGTGTGTTTGTGCATGCATACGCGTCTGTGTGTGTTTGTGCACGCACATGCGTGTGTGTATGTGTGAAAACAAGAGGAGAGGAGGAGGGATGACTTTCATACACATACACAAACACACAAACACACACACACACACACACACACACACACACACACGGATGTTGACTATACGAGTGACGCACGGCCACTGAGATCGAGCATAGGGGACAATTACCAATAATCCCGCATTATTCAAGCACAATAAAGTTATGCGTTTTCAAGTCTTCAGCCCTTTGTTGTTTTGGTTTTCTCTTTGTGGTTTAGCTGATCTTACATAAGATGTCTGTCTTTAGATATATGGGACCGGTGAACTGGTCCAGACATACTGTAGGTGTGTACTGTAGTTGGTTATTTGTGTACTGTAGATTACTCAAAGCTGGGAAGCGAAACAGTAGAGTCTGAATGCTGTTTAATTTTGAAGATGCAGAGAGAGACATTGCAGTGCTGTTTCTTCATTTACTTTAACTCATAAACTTTAAAATAGCCATGCACCACGGCCCTGAGTGAAACGAGCACTTTGGGGAGGTTTGCCTGTTTTGTAAGAAAAACATGAAAAGGCTTTTTTATTTTTATTTTTTTATATCAAAACATGTTACACTCATTTTTCTCAGTAAAAACATTTACACAACATTTTAACTTTACTTGAGTACATTAGTTGACTTGTGTTTTTCACAATTTTTTAATGATAATAATCCTGAAAATAATAATTTTGTTTACACGGAACATGATATTTAAGGCAACGCTATTAAAATGGCCCATAAGCACCCTATGTGCAAGGCAAAACCACAAAAGGAAGCCAGGTTTAAGCATTTTCACTCCTCAAACCCTCTTTAAAACAAACTCCGATCCTGTTACTGTATCTACAGTATCTGCAAAGACAAAAAAGGCCATTTACCTTCTGCCTCTCTCTGGTTTTCTCTCCGGCTCCTAAATGCTTCTGTTTCTTCCACATGCAGTTTTTTTTTTAGCCCAACCCTTTCCTTCAAAGCGCATGGGTTTCCCACACAGCTGTTGCACAAACACATGAGTAGACTTTCTTTTCCTGTAATCGCCTGGGGTCATTGAACAGGCATGAGCAGCGCTGGATCTGTTCCAACATACCAGAAAATGAGCTCAACAGTCCGAGAAGGAAAAAAAAATAATAAAGGAAACATGGAGCGATGTGTGGAGTGAACTAGTTGTATTATTACTGCACTTAATGCTGCATGCAGAAAAACAAAGAACTTACAGTGCATCGCTAAAGTATTCATACCCCTTAAATACTGCCACATTTTGTCACATAAAATCCACGAATGTAAATGTATTTTATTTGTATTTTATGTGATAGACCAACAGAAAGTGGCACATATTTTTGAACAAATAAAAATCTAAAACGTGTGCATTTGTATTCAGCCTCCTTTTTCTCTGATAGCCCTAACTAAAATCCAGTGGAACCAATTGCCTTCAGAAGTCACCTAATTAGAATCCACCTGTGTGTAATTTAATCTCAGTAAAAATACACCCCATATCAACCCTCAGAGGATTGTTAGAGAACATTAGTGAACAAACAGCATCATGAAGCCCAAGGGACACCCCAGACACGTCAGGGATAAAGTTGTGGAGAGGTTTAAAGCCAGGTTAGGTTATAAATAAAAATATCCCAAGTTTTCAACATGTCA
>JAQMYL010000036.1:35965225-35977777 GCA_030014365.1 Clarias pachynema
TGTTACATCTGAACCCCCTCTGCGCATATGCCTATATCTACACCCACAGTCCACCATCACCACAGAACATGACAGAAATACATTTTACATTAAAGATACTATATTTATATACTTTTTTTACTAAAAGATTTTCATTTTGAGCGACTCACTTTAAAAGTACAATATTTCACTTTCTTCTCCACAACAGGATAAGACATCTGTTGCTTTCTTAGTGAAAAAAAAATCAAGCTAAAAAAAAAAAAAAGGCACAGAATTTTCTATTTTTAGAAAAAATTCTATTTTCTATCTATTTTTTTCTGATTTGCTTTGACTTATTGGTTGCACCTATTACAGTACTGTCGATGCTTCTCCAGATGGGGCCTGTGTAGGTGTAGAATTTCATTCCAACCCACACCTGATTCTATCTGGTTAAGCCACACCTGATTCCATTTGTTTAATTAGTAGTTCTTGGCTTTCAATAGAAAGGTGTGGCTTCTGCTTGGTTGGAATGAAAACCTGCACACCCATGGGTCCTTTCTGGAGAAAATTGAACACCACTGACCTATTTAAAATATCTGCATAAGAAGAAACAAACAGTAAAAGTAAAGAGAGGAACAATAATCACTATGTTCCTGACAGCCTGCAAGAGGGAGAAAAAGCAAATGAGCACTTTATAAAACAAGTCCTTCCAAACATCTTATGGTGGGATTTTTTTATTTATTTTATTTGATACAAGGTTATTTACTGTACTGTACATGCTTGGTGAAGTTGAAAAGTAACAAATGGCTTGTAGACATTTATGTTTAATGACGAAAGTAAGAGCATTTCCACAAACACACAGTGTGATGACAACTCACAGGATTGGGACTAAACAACTGTGTGTGAATTAGAAAACCACTTCTTAGTGAAGGAAGAGGAAGAATAAAGGCTTCAGTTGTCTAGGGGCGTCAAGATTGGACTTTAGAGCAAAAGCTTGAGTGCTCTGATTATTCCAGATTGAACCTGTTCCAGAGTGAAAAGCATAGGGTAAGTCAGGGTAAGAAGGGAAGTGCATGAAGCGATGCACCCAGCATGTATAGTGACTTACACTATACAATAATAAAAATACAATAATCATTTTCTCTAAGTCTCTTTTTTTTCTTTGAAAAAAACAAAGGTAACTTGTCATGTTACCAAGTTATAACAAAGGATGAACTTTTCTTTTCTAAAGATACAATAAAACTTAGCTATAGTTTTAACTCTAAGTGTCAGCAGTGGAGATTCTCGTTTTCTTTATGAATTTGTATGTGAATGAGTGCATTAATCTAATCCTGTGATTTGCAGTTGCACTAATGCTACTCAGAGCTACAGTTGAAAAATAAAACAATACCTTCTGACCAATCAGAATCAAGAATTTGACAGAACAGTGGTACTGTATATGTTTAGTATGTGTTTGTCTTTTTGTCTTCTGTACCTTGTAAATGAATGAATAAGTTTCTTCGAACTAAAAAACAGATGACATCTTAAAAAAATATCTGCACAGCTGTCTAAATACGATATTTAAAGCCAGAAATAATGTTTTTTTCTTTTTCTGTTTTGTTACACACACACACACACACACATACACACACACACACACACACACACACACACACGTGCGTACATACCGTAAGGCATTTACTTGGAAAAACCTTCACCTACTGTATGTATTTTGGCAATAAGCCATGAAGCAAGGCAGAACACAAACACAAGAGAGAGTGGAGATTGATGTGAGCGAAAGTGCGGCATAGTGGGAGCTGCAGGTCTTGGCATGGGACTAGAACTTGGTGTTGTGGCAGCAGAAGCACAGTGACAGGAAAAAACAAATATATAAAGTTAGCCGGCTTACTGTGAATATTCATGATGAATTGAGTGTTTGTCATAAGCTGTTTACTAGAACCCAGATTAAAGTGTTTATTGTTAAAGTGGATGTGATAGAAAATTGGTAATAACACAAAAACTGTGTGAAAGACCATTTTGATTTAAATGTGACATAAATAAAAGTTACACTTCAAAACAAAGTAGGTTTAAAAAAAAAAAAAAAAAAAAACAATAGCAAAAAGTCATACTGTAGCTTTGAGTTTCTGTGTAGGATAAGTCGGAGAGTCATTTCATTTCACAATTAATTCCCACTTGTTCAGAAATGCACAGTTAGAATTAGCATGGAGATTTTTTGCAAAGACTACGCAAAGTAGCAGCAATAAAAGAGAACCACCTTGGAGTGTTAACCGTAAGGGGAAAATAGAACACAAAATGTGTACAGAGGTTAGAATATGATAGATTTATGGGACAATTGTTAAATAAATAAATATATTTCCTCATATTCTAGTTCTTGTTCTTCTTGTTCTTCTTGTTGTTTTTCAGTAACGTCTTCCTCTTCTTCTTCTTCTTCTGCTTCTTCTTATTATTATTATCACTTGTTTAAACAAAAATTTTATTATTCTACTCATTATTTGGAAGGTTTGTGTGTGGGTGCTTTTTATTTAAAAAAAAATAAAAATAATAATACACAATGTGGTTACACAATGGAGAAAGCAATGTTGGGGAAAGTTCTGGGATGTCTCTTGTTTCCAAAGTTAAAATTCATTATATTGTAAACTAATAATAATTACAATAAGGACTAAAAAAAACAAGTGGAATAAGAAGTTGAAAGAAGAAGAAAATGTCACTTTTTGAATATTTTAAATACAAGTAGCCTAAAATGTTTAAAACGACCTTATCATAAGCTTATAAACTTAGAAACTCTTATTACAGTAACTTATTACAGTAAGAAAACATGTATACTGGAGACTTTTTTGAATGAAGGAATTCATTTTATTCATGCAATCATGTACTTTGACTTTAGTACACAGGGTTGTGTTTTGACTCAAATGTCTGATCGTTTTATATATATATATATACACTACCGTTATATATATATATTTTTTTTTTTATTTATTTATTTTTTTTCTGATGCAATCCTCCAATTATATACATGCTACAGTACTGGGGGTTCACTGGTTTATGGAATGGTGCACTGGCCAGAGATCTCTGGTCAGATTATATAGCCTTATACATTACAGAATCATTTTGCTGCTTTTTGTCACATCATCACATGAATACAAGAGAATAAGCTCCACTGGCAGTTATATGTGAACACACCATAAGATGAGGTTGTATGCGTCAGATCATGAGCAGTTCCATTCCTTCTCCAAACTCCTCTCTTTCCATCATTTTAGTAAATGTTTAATATTTTTAAGGGTTGTTAAACATTTACATATTCAAATTCAATAGGCCACAGGCGGAACCACACACAGTTGTTTTAGAGGTTATGTTATGCTTTATTGTTTGGCTGGGGTAATATTATTGATTTAGTTTTGAGTATTCCTTGCGACAACTGACAGTCTTTTTCATCTGATTATATTTTAATTTAAATGAAGCTACTCACTCCGGCACTCCCTTTCACTTTCCAAAAGGCAGCGTTTACTTTTAGATATTTTATTGTACGCTCGTCTGGGGTATTATTATTGGTTTTACATTGTCTATGAATGACTAGAATGTGCCTGTGAATATGACTTTTAGCCACATTGTTCTGTAGTGCATTGGAATTGGTGTTTTGCATAAAAGTGTGCCACTGGCTAAAATGTACTTGTGAACCGGCCAGCTATTAGCTATTATGGCTGTTTTATTTTGTTTGTTTGTTCTTGTGAAATTGGCAGCCATTAGGCAGATGTGTGTCTGTCATATCATTTGGAACTCTGAAGACGATGCTGATGTGGATCCTCCTGACATGATGTTCAATCACATCTGGCCAACAGAAGTGCTGCTAGGTTTGGTGGATTGCCACACACACCACTGGAATTATTCAAGATGTTCTTCAGCAACGATTGTGTAAAAACAATTTGCAACAACACCAAGTGTGCAGCCCATCATATTGCACAAAAAGGCAAATACAAATGGACAGACGTATGACTATGGGACTATGGATGAAAAGGCACAATTTTTTTCCAAGCCTTCCCACCAACTGCAATGAGCAGAAACAGGTACAGGACAGAAGGTTAATTCAAACTCCAATATACATCAATCGGCAGCTAAAATAACAATAACTTTGTTGTTGTCCAAATATTTATGAACCTGGCTTTATATCAACTGAACATGTTATTAATGTTTTTAATATTTTTATTTATTTCAAAATTAGACATCACACTTGTAAAGACATTATACATACATCATGCATATAAAATAATGTGTGCTCTTAATCACATTAACAACAAATAATACATACACATAATTTGACATGAAACGCGAGTATTCAAAACCTTAAATGCTAAATATTTTGCCTTATTTTAGCTAACTTTCTTGCTATCTGCTGGACCATTCATAGCTGTTTTGCGGTGCTGGGCTGTTCATGTTCACATGTGTTTGTGGGAATAACATGACACTCTGGGGAAAAAGGAAAAAAATAATTAATTAGATGGTTAAATGATTCTGTTCACATGAAGTACGTTATATATCCTGTTTGTTCCAAAACATTTTTTTTTACATTTGTTTCATTACTTTTATTCACTGATGGTATAGCCATTTCACTTACATTTGGGTTAGCTCTGCCTGCCTGGTTGTTATACATTGCAACAGGAATCTTGAGGAAAAAAAGAAAAATGTGAAATTTACACAGGAGCTTTGTTTCTATGCAAATGTGTTTATGTTTTTTCAAGAAATTATTTGTGCCACACATAATGCACTGTGAGCAAACACGAAACAAAGACTTTTTGTTAGTAAGCGAAGATTTATTTAGTTTCTGATCAGATATTCATGTTTTTTACGTGACTTTGCTTGCACCCATCCTGTAACTGCTTTGTTATATTTCTGGTTTGTTCATTTGTATCCTCCTGCCATATTGTATATTTGGACTGATTCAGAATAAAATTTATCATTGCACCTTCATCTTTTAATTACATAACAGCAGTTTATCCACAGGGATGTTTAGGGTGGATGCACTACAAAACCACACACACATACACAGATATATGACATGGTATCAAAAAGTTTCGAGATACGCCAGTGTCTTATAACATGCCAGTTTTGTAGCATGCCAACAGATGTCAGCACAAGGTGGCACACACAGTCACAGGGAGTGCTAACCTTTATAAGCCAAACAACATCATCCTGTGTACATCGGGAGCTGTGCAACTTGTCCTATTCTGACTAAACGTGCCACCACGCCTGCTATTTCATCATGGACAGCAATTTAGAACAAAGCGCGAGCACGAAATTCGACGTGAAAGTGGACAAATCTTCCATAGAGACATTTGACATGATTCCGCAAGTTTACGGTGATGCTGCAATGAGTCGTTTGAGGTGTTTTGAGTGGCATGCACGCTTCAAGAGCAGAAGAACATCAGTGGAAGACAATGAGATATCAGGAAGATCTTTAATGAGCTCAACCCCAGAAAATGTCGGAACCATGCGGCTACTTGTGCATGATGATTATCGGAGAACAATCCACAACATTGCTGCCATTATCGGTGTGTCATACGGAACAGTTCAGGCGATCCTCATGTGTGATTTAACATCCATCATGTTGCTGGAAAGTTCGTCCCCAGGCTGCCGACCGAGAGCAGAAGGAACATCACATCGAAGTCTGCCAAGGACTCCATCAGCATGCTGTGGATGACCCGTCCTTCATGTCGAGGATCATTATGTTGACGAAACTTTAGCCTATATTAAAGTTGATGTACCCTGAGACGAGGCAACAGACTTCACAGTGGAAGAGCCTATCATCTCCATTACTGAAAATGGCAAGGCATGTCCGCAGCTCGACCAAGTGGCATGCTCATCATTTTTCCAGACATTTCGGCATTGTGCATCGAGAATTTGTCCACAGAGGCCAGACCATTAATAACAAATTCTACTGCCAGGTTTTAACTCATGTTATTTAATGTCCCTGAGTAAAACTTTTTTTCTTTTTCTTTACTTACTTGTGTATTGACAGTAGCACCATGGTTAGCGTACATTACAGGCACCTTGTAATGAAAGAGAGAGAGAGAAAGAGAGAGATTAACCTGTTACCCATAATGCACTATGATTATTTTAAAGATTATTTCTTTTGGTTTTAAACATTATAATCAACTTAAAATAAAGTCAAATTTAACTTCTTATCCTGTCATTTATATCTATGTTAAACGTGTGTACAGTATAACACTCCTGTGCTTTACAGGATTTTAAGTGTGCTGAGTGTTTTCATCAGTCCCTGTAATTTGCAGGTTGGATGCATTCAGGTTAAAATAATAAGGAATAAAGTAAAGTCTGAGCATTTGAGAAATTGATACTTTTAAAATCATGATATTGATTAAGCAGATAAAATGATACACCCATCATGTATTATGCCTAAAGGTGGGTGGAGTGTTACGGTCTGGGGATGATCATGTTTGTCAGGTCAGGGTCAGCAATGTTATGTGCTAAAACAAATTAGGTCAGCTGATGACCTGTACATACTGAATGACAAGATTTTTCCATCAATAGAATTTTTTTGTGCTTGATGGCACAGGCATATTCCAAGATGATGCCAGGATTCATCGGGCTCAAATTGTGAAAGAGTGGTTCAGGAAGCATGAGCATCATTTTCACACACTGATTGGCCACCTCAGAGTCCAGACTTTAACCCCATTGCGAATAGATATAAAATTGATGATATATGATGAATGTTTTCTGTTGTGCAATGTTGGAAATGTGAATGTGTTGCAGTTTTTCCTGGTAAGCTGTTATGGAATTAATTATCAACTTTGTAGGGGTTAAAGTAACTCTTGCATAGTTTGTAAAACTTTTTTTTTTTCCACTTACTTGTGTGCTGACAGTGGCACCCTGGTTAGAGTACACTACAGGCATCTTGTAATTAAAGAGAGAGAGAGAGAGAGAGAGAGAGAGAGAGAGAGAGAATTAACTGTGATTGTTACCCATAGTGCACTATGATCAGTTGTTAGTATTAATTAAAATGCATTTTTTTTTGTTTTTAAACATTATAATCAGCTTCAAATAAAGTAAAATGTAACTTATCCTGTCATCTCTATCTATGTTAAAAGTATGTATGTATACCACTCCTGTCCTTTACAGGATGTTAAACTAAGTGTGCTGAATGTTTTTATCAGTCCCTTGAAGTCCTGTTTAAAAAGTTTAAAAGTTTTAATTTGCACAGTGGATGCATTCAGGTTAAAATAATAAAGAGAGTTCTAAGCATTTGAGAAATTGCTACTTTTAAAAAATTATGGACTAGATAGCGCTTCAAAATTATCAGTTTGTTTTAATTAATTTAATTATTTTATTTATTCTGAGTGGTGAAATAAAAAGCTTGAATAAAGTGGAATAAAACGTCTGGGACATGACATGGGGCAAAACCAGAGTGAATTCAATGTTTTGATTAAGCATACTGTTAATAAATCAGTAACATGTGTATCAATCGACTAATCTATGGTCACTGCGTAGTGGCTTGGCAAAGGTTTTTGCTTTTTTGAACAACTTCGTGATTCTCACCATTGGTTGAGAGTTGCAGGTGGCTTTGCAGGCGAATGCTGAGATGGTGATTGAGAGGATGAGTTGAAGAATAGTGAAAACCAGTAGTACTCCACTGATCGCTTTAGAACGTACCTGATATCAAATAGATAAATACATTATAAATATGACTAAACACAGAAATTTTAGATTTCAAGCAATAAATGTAATATAAACATGACATAGTTAGTTGGCAATTATTATTGTGGGTGAAATCAACAACTAAATCTACAATTTTTTATTTCTTTATTTATACATTAATAAGGACAAAAAAAATGAAGAACTTATTATGACTGTATGACTAATTCTGCCCGTCATTCCATCCTTTGGATGGACGTGCCAATTTTTTTTTACAATCCCCAAGTCAGGTTTTATGACCAGGAAACCTTACCTCAAACCTCTGACAATCTTGAGAGTAGCAGCTGTAATATAAGAAAAGGTCTGTTGTCAGTAAACCAATGCCTGCTGTTGAACCTAGGGCACTGACGACATTCATTCCCAGAGAGCCCTGCACCTAGAGAAGGAAAACAGTGAGCAAAACATGAACAACTTTCTAGCAAACCTGAATTGAGAACTCAATATCACCTTCAGGGGCTCCCTAACATGCAGCATGAGAGTTAATGAAAACACCTTGCAAACAATTTACGATTTTTAAATGTATTTGAATTGAGGTTTACGTACCAGACAGGAATTAAGGTTGTTTGCTGCTGCGACTGACAGAGAGCCAGTAATGATGTACTGCAATGATAATGTTATTATTATTATTATTATTATTATTACTATTATTATTATTGTTATTATTATTATTATTATTATTGCATACATATTTAGCCATCTAGTAACCTTTTATCTTATTTCATATGACCACTACCAACTAGGAAAGTTAAAGCAAAAAAAAAAACTAAATTAATAATAATAAACAAATAAATGAATAGTTTCCAGTCAACCACATCTTTGCAAACTGCTGCTCATGTAACATCACAGGTGAGCATAAGGAACTCAGAGAAAATCACTACACACAAGCTCAAAGATGAATGCAGTTGTGGTCAATTAGACTAACTGTGACTGTGATTTACAGGAGCAAAGGTGTACAGTATTCCCCTCCCACCCAGAGAGCATGGCCAATTTCCCTCTCTTGGCTCCCAGTCAAGGACGGCTTTGACATCATCAAGTTTCTAAATTCCATGTTTAGTCATGTGTTAACTTCATCAGCTTTTTAATTTAACTATTGTTAATAGATCACTTACGAATATTGTTCCCCAAAAAAGATGTCCACTAACAACAGATAACGGGGCATATGGAGGATCAGTCAAGAAGACAATCCCAAACATTAAAGAGATAAGTCCAATCATTATTTGGACAGTCTGTGAAGAAGAAAGTAGGAAACAAACAAACATATGGCATATGTTGACACCTCTGGACAGGATTGACAGTTATGTGTAATGAAAATCTAGAATACAGGACATCATATTAAAAAAAGGTAATCAATTAAAGCTAGCATTCATAAGAAAAATATAACAATAATACTGTAATAAGAGTAGCCATATATTTTCAAAACTAAGACGCATGTACGCTTTGCATCTCTGTGTGTGCTACGTGTAATGTGTGTTATGTGCTATGTTTTTTTAAGCTGTCAGTGGGAATTATTATCATTATTATTATTATTATTATTATTATTATTATTATCATAAACGAAACTATTTTCTAGAATACTGGTGTTTTGTGGTCACATTTCTTTACCACAGAAGTGAACCCGAAGGAGACAAACCATATTAAAAGGTGTGTGTGTTCTGCATTGTAGCTTTCTGAAGAGGATGTACTTATCATAATATCAGCAATTTAATCATATTCTAATTCAACATTCTAAATGAAAAGCATTAACCTGTCAAAGTTCTTTATCTTTATCTGGCTAAGTGATTAAAATGTATTAAAAATGCATGTTTTGAAAAATGTGTTTTACCCCAAGTGCTTTTGGCTCGGCTTTCAGAAAGCGAAGAATTGGCGAAGGGGATGTGGGAACCACATTGAGTCCAGATGGGACAATGTGTCCATTTGCTGCCACTTGTGTATTCATTCCAGAATGTAACTAATAAAGGGCACAAAAATAAATTGAATAATTCAGTAGATTTGATGAATTGAAAAATAATTTTTAAGATTATTCAGTATATAACTTGCCTAATATTTAATTATGACATCATTTACACAATCTTTAAGAAGAAGTATCATCTAAAATATAATGAGGCATTATTTATATAATAAAGACTGCTATAAATACAATCAAAACACCTGATTAGGCTTATAATACAGAACTGTTCATGCAGAATATACATTTATCCAATAAATATAAATCTTTAAGTTTTAAGACTTCTACTTTACCTTATTATACAGTGTAACACAGTTTATTCTTTTAGACAGCAGAGTGTCACCTTATGGTCTGGGACATGATTCACATGCGCAGACTTTTATACAAGCATTTACCACTTTATGACCGTCAGAATTATTACACAACATTGTATGTAGCAATTGCCGGGAAATGAGATCTTGTAATTGCATGGAAAACATTTTTTTTTTTAATGTGTATATACTTTATATAAATTATAAAGACATCACATAAATGTATTCTTAGATCTTTAATCATTAACATGGTGACTTTTTTTGCTTGTTTGTTTTTTCGTGGTAAAAAAAGTAGTAGTTGAAGTTGCATTTTATGCATCACATACCATAAGCAGTGGTATTAATGTTTTCATTTATGTAACATTTTAAACAGTTGCTCATTTGCTATAAAGAAAGTACCTGACTGTAAGTCTGGACCCCATACATTACCAGATGCAGGGTTTCTGTCCTTTACTGCTGTATGAAGCAAAATCCAACAATTTTTAAAGATTTTGTCTGAATCAATCAGATAATATCTACAGTATATAGATATTAGATCAGATAACATGATGGACATTCAAGTCAACACAGATCTGAAAGTAAAAACTGTGTACATGTTAAAATGAGGTTGTACCACATAAGGTCCCCTTTTTCCATACTATTCTTTTCTCATCATTCTGGTAAAAGTTTATCTTTGTCCCATAGGCTGTTGTTTGAAAACCGCTATAGGCATTTTTGATATTTATATTAAAACACTATATTATGTCTTACTAATAGTTCACATCTTATGATGAGCCCTCTGCATTTACTACTGTATGTTGAAGTCTTCTCTTGATTGTTGCCTTTGACAGTGATGCACCTACTGCTGTTAGGGTATTCATGATAGAATAATGAATAATACTCATACTTATAGTATTTTTGGATAATAATTATACAATATTTTTATATATTAATGATCCTGACTGTATTCACATTGAGATGGCTGGTTTATTTGTATATTTCAAAAAGAAGACAATGTGTGATCATGTGTTCTTGATTGGATTGATATAAAAAAAATTATAAACTAGCAATCAGGTCATAATGCTACAATTACAATAATCTACAATTACTTTCTTTGTCACTAACAAATATCTTGTAACAATAATATCTATTTTCATGATGATGTAATTCGTGTCGCTATATATAATATAATATAAGTTTCAATGAGTTAGCTTTTTTGTTGTAGTGTGGAACATTTCACATGATAATTGAATGACATTACACCAATCAGTTATAGTATTCTAATAACTTCTAATCCCTAATCATTTTTATTTTATTTTATATGTGTACAGTATGTGTCACAAACGAATGAACAGTTTACTGTAAGCAGGAGAACTGTGGAAGAAGGTGTGGTTTTATATGAGCTTTTCCTGTAATCAGTGTCATGAGAAACAGTTACTCTAATCAGCGAACATCCAGAGATAAAGAGCAACCTTGGATGTGTTATGACAATCCAGAAAACAAAACCAAGCTTCAAGAAGAAAATGGTTCAGGAGTATGGGAGTAGACTGGATTTATGACAACTGAAAACGTAACAATTCCATTCCCCACTTGAACATGAACACAGCTATGGAGTTTGTAGAAACCCATCATAAACACTGAAGGTGAAATTATGTTTACAAATATGTTGTTGTTTTTTTTAAGCTGCATTAGAAGCAGAAAAAATAGACGAGTGTAAGAATTTGACTAGACAACTAGGGTCAGAGCATCTCTTAAATTGCAGCTCTAATGGAAAAAGTGGTCCAAGGAAGGAAAAACCAGTGAACCGCCAACAGGGTCATGGGCAGCCAAGGATCACTAAATCACGCAGGGAGTGAAGGCTGGCTCTTTTAGTTTCAATTCAGTAGAACAGCGACTATAGTTTGTTGGCAAATGGGGACAACAAATAATAAGTAAAATAATTCAATATTCAAATAAAACATTGCAACAAAAATTGCATGCGTGATGCAACGTATCTAAAATAATATCTAGAATAGAATATTGAACCCTAATTCCAGTCTGGAATACAGAAATGTAATGATGCAAAATAAACATTTATAAATAAATATTAATATCTTATTATTTATCTCATCATGATATTTAAAAAAATATTTATAATAATGATAATAATAATAATAAAAATTAGTAGTAGTAGTAGTAGTAGTAGTGTAATAACTCAGTCTCCACTTCACTCAGTCTCACGTCATGTACTAGGTCACATTTTACACACAGATACCGGGCAGTTTTCTGACCTTTGGAATCATTACATGCTTTTTATGTTACGCGACATTTAATATCACTGTGAGTCATATGGTTACAGTATGTGTTTCACAGTCTTAAGTTCTCTTTACCATCGCAATGAAAATATGTCCATGTTTCTGTTTATGTTACTGTTACCATGACAACACATTTTGAAACTAGCAATGCTTTTTCAGAAGTTCAGAATTAATTTTTTGCATTATTTTAAGTCTCATGAGTTCTTATTAACAGCAACTCACATATAAGTTCAATTTAAGAACTGATCATACAGAACTATTATATACACTACCGTTCAAAAGTTTGGGGTCACTTTCTAACTCCATGATGGTTCCTGATTGTTATTTCTTTCTACATTGTAAAGGAATGCTGAAGGCGTCCAAA
>JAQMYL010000036.1:36104236-36117201 GCA_030014365.1 Clarias pachynema
GTTGTTTCGTTTCACTGTGTACTAACTGTATATGGTTGAAGTGACAATAAAGCCTACTTGAACTTGAACTTGATTTTTTTTCCCCAGGCAATTTACCTCATGAACAGTTAAACATTCTTCTCACTGTGCAATAAATATATGTGAAATATTTTGTGCAATACCACAGATATTTATTTAACATATTTGATAGAATCCCACACCCTACTCCATTTGTTGTTAACTTTTTCTTAAAAAAAAAAAAAAAAAAACACATCCTACTCCATTTGTTGTTAACTTTTTTGTGTGTGTCTGTTATTTGTCATAATGTTTTATCTTGTTATTTGTCTTGTTCTGGAAGCTCTGTCATTAAAACTAATTCCTTGTACAGTACCCTGCAAGTGTACTTCGCAATAAAAATCTTTCTGATTCTGATTCTAAAGGTCCATTGATAAAAGTGCTATACAAACCACAATTAAATTTAAATAAATTTAAGCTTTGTGACTAATTCAGACTCATTCAGTTTTTCGGTTATGGTTTTATAAATGTAGTTTTACAGGTTTAGCAGTCACTTAATTGATATTCAAAGTACATTTGTTCTTTCTGCACAAGCAAATAAATGCTGATAAAATGTTTAATTTTAGTAAAAACTTCACTCACCTGAGGTTCATTTTTCCACTCTTCATTTCGGCCACTGTGTTCTCCATAAGAGAACTTGTACGCTGAGTACACTGGGATTTTCTGCTGAGTGTCAAAGAGTGTTGCATATCTGTATCTATTGTTCCAGCGCTGACAAATCATCTTATACTGGTTTCCCTTAAACACGGTCGGGGTGATGATGGTTTTTGTATTTGGTCTTCGAATGAAGAATTCAGAGCATTTACATTTAAAATTTTGTACAACCTCCATCAGGGTCAGTGAGAAGAAAGCAGAAAGCAGGAGCACCCGAGCAATGAGCTTCATCCTGACACAGTGGAGGAATGTGTGAGGAGTGTGGAGAGAAGAATTCTAGCTGAAAACAGTGTAACATCCGTACATATGAATTAGTTACATAACACAAATATTTATGAGCTTTATTTCCACACATCACAGTGTGCAACCATTAAAAGTTTACAATCAGTACAAAACTGAGAGAGAGAGAGATTCTCACCACAAGCTGCTTCAACTTGATGTTCAGTATAAGGTGTGAGATGATCGCAGGAGGATATTTTAGTTTTTTTGTTGAGAGATTTTTATTTGTAGAAGAACAGACTGGTCTCTCACTGTCCAGTCGCAGACTCTTGTCTTTTTATAACTCTCATGTCACATGGTTAGTTTCCATCTAGATGTGTGTGTGTGTGTGTGTGTAGGGGTGTGTGTGTGTGTGTGTTTGTGTGTGTGAGAGAGATGGTCCTTTCTGTTAAATATTTTTACTTCCTACTTTTTAAGCCTTATACTGTACATAACTTGTATTATATTATCACATTACATTTTAGTATCATAATAAACATAAGTAAACATAATAAACATAATAAAAGAATAAGAGAATAAAACCTGTTTAGCAAACGTGGCTGATGAACAACTCTCATCCATGCCCACTTACCCAACCGCTGAACTGCGTTTATAACTAAACTTGAATATGTTTGAAAGAGTAGGCTAGATCATATTGGGCCTTATCCTCAGTGTAGCAATCAGTTAATCAATCAATCAATCAATCAATCAGTAGAAAACGACAAACAAACTTGAAGATGTGGTGGTCCATATAAACTATGTTTTTAGTTGTCAGAATTTGATTACAGCATTAATAAATGGGGGGGGGGGGGTAAACCCAAATATCTAAGAAACAGATAGGTCTTTAGTCATTGCTTAAAGATTGCCAATGACTCATCCGTACGAACATATTGAGCAAGTTCATTCTACCACGTAGGTGGCTGTGAGGTATGTGGGTGCTGGGCCATTTTTAGGTTTGTAGGGAAGCATAGCTGCAGAGGATGAATGGTCAACAGAAGCAGTCCTGCCAAGTGTGAGTTGTAGTAGTCCAGTCTTAAGATAACATGGGACTGAGCAAGCACCTGTTTGGAGAGAAATGGACAAATTCTTTAGATGTTATAAAAAAGAAATCAACAAGAGTAAGTAAGGTTAGCAAGGTGTGGGGAAAATGACAGTTGATTGTCCAGAGTTACCCCAAGGTTGCGGGCAGTGACTGAAGGAATGATCTGATTGTTGTCCAGGGAGATCCTGACAGGGAATGAAAAATCTAGGATGAACAACAGTTCTGTTTTGCTAAGATATTACGTTTCAGTTGAAGAGCTGCCATCCAGGATAAGATGTTAAGATGATAGCTAAGATGATAAGATGTTAGATGTTAGCTAAGTGTCTATGGGATATAAGGAGAGAATGAGTTGCTTGTCGTCTGCATAAAAATGATATGAAAAGCCAGAACAATGGTATGGCCTCAAGAAGAGACCAGGAATAGAGGGAGAACAGAACAGGACCAAGTGCTAAGCCATGTGGGACACAGAAATTATTTTTTTTTTTTTGGGAAAGTTTTAATTACCTGAGATATTATTAGTTGAAATGGGATCAGACCAATGTTGACTACACAACATTGGAATAACATTGAATAAATGACCTCAACACAATGTTGCAAATGTGCCTTCAAAACAGTGTTTAATAGTAGCAGTAGTAGTCTATTTTTTCATCTCCCAACTACAATTTATCCATGGAACGCTTACATTGCTAATACCTGTAGCAGATGTTTTTTCCCCTTGCATTTGGCAACTAAGCCAATGCCTTGGACTCGCATATTACCATAATCACACATTTCTCTAGAATGAGATAATAAAGTTGCAATCATTTCTTTATTACTTCTGCTGTTGTGTATAGACACTGAGAGTATGAAGTACTCTCTAGTGCTCTATATACTCTCTGTCTGCTTCAAAATGGTAGCAGTGCTTTCAAATCAAGTCACTCAATAAGAGACCTCCTGAAACACCTACTCCCTAAGAGCACTAGTGAGGTCAGGCACTGATTTTGAATGAGGGGGCCTGGGATGCTATGCTTTGCAATGAGTTGGATGACCTCATAAGGCACCAGGATTGAGCTCCATTTATATTAACACTTTACAAAATGGTCCTGACAAATAACCCTACCTCCATAGACAACACATGGTTCTGCAACAGCAATGATTCATGGACATCATCCTCTGTTTCTATCATTTTATAAAATAATCATGTATTGCTGTTGAAGTGGAGTATTTTCCTCACCTCACACTGCTGGGTTTGTTAAAACTGCAAGTTTTAGTGGGGAAAAAAACACTAATCCAGTGAAAAAACTCACAAAAGTGGCTTGCTAAAGCTGTTTGAAGGTCATATGGTGCTTATTGTGATTTGGAGGTGTGAACTGACTATGGAAAACATTTCGAACTTCAGTAAGGTAAATAATTAGTATTGAACTTCAGCAATAGCTTAACATCTATTGCATTACGGTATGGAATAAAATGCAACACTATGTATAATTTCAGATAAATAATCCACAACATGGGATGAAGTACATTTAAGTAGAATTACTCTTACCACCAAGAAGATAATTATTTTCCCATAACATCACATCCCCATATATTTTATATATAGTTACCATTGTTGACACTTTTCAATTTATAAATGAACAACACATTTTCACTTCTATGCTGGATTGGCTTCCAATTACACCACCTATAAAACCACATGGCACAAACACCATAAACTATAACTTCTATTTCCCATGTTCCTGCTTACCTGTCTACTGATTATTGTTTGGAAATTATCACACATTGTTTTTATTTACTCTCATCACTCTATGCTCTCTATTTTTCTAGCAGTCATTAAGGCTATATTGTGTCGTGGTCTTTTGTTGTTTTCACCTAATGTTTACTGTTCTCATAATTTTCATTGTCTAGCTCAGTTCATCCTGTTTGCATGTTGCCTCTCCACTGACCTTGTATCCTGACTTTGTTGCCCGACCTTGTACCATGACCTTGTTCCCAAACCTTGTTCCCTGAGTGAGAACACAACCTGCTGCCACCATCAGGTAAATATATATGATAAAGTTACATCAAGGACCCAAGGTTTCCCAGCAGAACATTGACCAGAGAATGAATGTTCACATTCATCACCAGGGCATCCTGGTGCCATCTCTTCCCCAAGAAACCACATAATGTAAAAGAACAGCCTGATTCATCAGACCAGAGAACTTTCTTCCATTGCTCCATGGTCCAGTTCTGATGCTCACATGCCCATTCTAGGAGTTTTGGTGGTGGACATGGGTCAGCATGGGCATCCTCATGGATCTGTGTATTATTTTGTGGGATCAGACCAGATGGGCTAGACTTCACTTCCCATAATTAGCCTTGGCCTGTGGTCTTGTCACCAGTCCACAGTTGTCCTTCTTAAGAGCACTTTTGGTAGGTGCTAACCACTGAATCCTGAGAACATTCCACAAGACCTGTTGTTTTGGAAATTCTCTAACCCAGTTGTCTAACCATTACACTTTGGCCATTGTCAAAGTCACTCAGGTGCTTATGTTTGCCATATTTATGGATCTAACAATAAGTGTATATTAGTACCGAGCCTTCTGGTATTTAAATGTTGTCAAAGCTGCCCTGTTGTAAAAGATGCCCCTGTGTTTGTCTTAATGTAAAAGCATATGTGTTTTCAGCTGGTCTTTCAACGCCCATGGTCTAATACATTTTAAGAAAAAAATATATAATAAAATAAGTTTAATATGTGACAGGAAAAAATAACACTTTTAGAATTTCTCACACACAAGACTGAACAGCAGGAAACAGATGTGACAGACCTATGATTATCAACGTAATTGTGTTCCACGTGTTGAAGCATGTTTTATTCTTTCCAAAATAAGATTTTATTATTTTGACATGCAGCTTCATGTACTTCGTCTGTACACAACACTAGTAATAGATAGTAATAGTTATCCAGTCTCTATGCTCTAAACGGGACCTTCTTACAGGGGAGATGAGAGAACAAAAGAAAGAAATCTCTGACCACGATAGACGATTAGTCGTGCTTGAGCAACAGATGGTGGATTTACAAGATCGCAACAGGCAAAGCAATCTACACCTGGTTAGATTACGCGAAGGATCCGAAAAAGACGACCCGATGGGTTTTCTGAAAAGACCGTTATTGTCGTGGCTTCTGTCCCTGGCAGGCAAAGAGATAGTAGTAGAACGAGCACACCATGTGTACACGAGAGTCTCCTCAGATCGCTCTAAACCACGGGTCTTCCTCTTTAAGCTGTTGCGGTACACAGACAGGGATCTCTTTCTGCGGGCTGCTAGACTTCATGCCCCAGTAAAAACAAGCGATGGAGCAGCGCTATACTTTTTTCCAGATTTTTCTCCTGTAACAGGGAAAAGAAGAAGTGCATTTACAGCAATACATAAGAAAATGAAAGAAGCTCGCATCCAGAATTTTCTCCTGTACCCTGCAACTTTGAAGGTCACCCTCAATCAAGGCAAACCTAAACTGCTGTACTCCCCAGAGGAAGCAAGAGGTTAACTCAGATCCCATTCATCTACTAACCCTTAGTGAACCCTTAGCTAACATTTGCTATAAACGTACAGTGCATCCGGAAAGTATTCACAGCGCATCACTTTTTCCACATTTTGGAACCACTCCATTCAAAATAAAAGGGTCAAAAGCAGCATCCACTGACGAAAGCAAAACTGAACTTTCAGCATGCTGCAGTGGTACATGTACTAAATCCACACTCTTAGCGTTCTGTGCTTTCCGGCGGTTCTTATGTATTAATGCGGGACACTTAGCGATAAAATGTCCAGACTCATGGCAATAAAAACATTCATGAGACTCACTACCATTTTTAGACGCACTCGCAGAAACTTTAGAGTTACGATTAGTAATATCGCGGCGGAGAGGCAAAAAGACTCCTGAATTCATCAGCTAAAACAGCAGCATCAGCAAGCGACGAAACTTTCTGTTCATTTCAATAAACAACGATTTTGTTGGAAATACAGTCTTTAAATTCTTCTAACAATATCAGTTCTTTTAACTGATCAAAGGTGACGACTTTACTGGCTGCACACCATTCATCGAACAAAGCAGATTTTTCACGAGAAAATTTTTACAAAGGTTTGGCTGGCGGCTTTGGCATATTTTCAAAACTTCTGCTGATAAGCTTCTGGGACAAGTTCATATGCCCATAACCTAGCTGACTTAACAGTTTCATAATCAACACTTTGTTCAAGTGTTAAGGCAGAACACACTTCCTGAGCTTTAGGACCAAATACTCCGAGGCCATTGCAGAGTGGCACAGGAAAAAATGTGTCCACCTCATTTTCCTGGAACATAGGCACTAAAGCAATGTGCTTACTAACATCAGAACCGGGATGGGTCCTAGCACAGGCGACGGGTGCAGGCACAGGTGAGGATGCGCGAACAGGTACAGGAGGCACAGGTGCACTCGGGGTAGGCCCAAACCTTGAGTCCAACTTCAGCTCCAGCTCTTTCAGCCTTATCTCTGTCTTAGTCTCCAGCTCCAATGTTTGGAACTGTAGCTGCTGAGCTTTGTACTGATGGCGACATAACTCCAAGTCAAGTTGTTTTAACTGCAGTGCAAGCATCCTCTGAATCCAAATCCTCTGAATCACCTGAGTGAGTTGCAACACCCGCCTCAGAATGATCACAAATAATGTGCTGTTCAAGAAGCTCAGCGTCCAGCAGCCTCTTAATATCACGCTTAGTAGCACTCCATGACACTGAAATCTGATAGAAATCAGCAACAATAAAGTCATCTCTATGGTACTGCTCAAATTGCTTGTAAACTGGTCTAAATAAAACTTCATGGCCATTTCTAAGAAAAAAAAAACTAAACACTCCCCTACCACAAAGACAAATGCCGCCAGACAAACACAAGCATACTGAAACAAATGGGACGGAGCGAGGAAAAGCAATGGACAAGCCTCCAATTCTGTTATGCCTTGGTCTAGGAATGGAACAGGAATGAAAAGAAGAAAAGAAAAAAAGAGGGTGAGACCAAAAGTGTGTTTGCTTAGTGTCTATTTTACAAAAGTGTGTAAGCAAATCCAAAAAAGGAGGCTGTAAACTCCAGAAGCCGACAAGGCCAAAACAATAAACAAAATTTACCTCTACCTAGTCCCGAAGTGAAACAACTAACCTGCACCAAAAGTAAAGAAATGGAAATACAAGATACTTCCCTTACGCCCTTCCTAACCACAAACCAAGAAAAAACAAGGTGCAAACAAAATGGCGTTGATTCTCTACTAAGCTACTGAATACAAATACAAATATATACAAAACGTATTTCCAATCAAGTAACCAAAACCAAACAAGGGCATACACAAAAACGTAGTCAGAAACGTAGCACGATGTCATACACAGTGTAATTTTACGAATGGTCATCCGATAAGCAGTAAGCAAAAGCATGGTCTGTAGTATTGTGGTCTAAAGGCCCTAAGTAGTCCTCTTGGTCTACTGGTTACCCAATTAGGCAGGAGGTGGGACCAACAAAGGACAGGCAGGGCAGCAACCAATACATTTCAGGCTGATGGCACACTGAAAAGCAAATAAATCCAATATCATAACACTATCAAACAAAGACGTTTACTATTAGCTGCCATTACAGCAGCAAATAAACTGTTAGTCAACTGCTGGAATCCTCCTCATACAATGGACAGACAAACATGGGCTGTGTACTTGTTGGACATTATATCAATGGAACTTTCAACTTCTCATATACATGGATCTAGTATGAAAACCATGAGTTTATGGCATGCCGTTTTTAATGTTGTGTCAGCTATTATTTATTTATTTATTTATTTATTATTATTATTATTGCTTATTACTATTATTTCATTATCATTGCTTTTTAAAAATTAATGTATTTATTTATTTTTAACTGATTTAGTTTTTCCTTTTTCGTATTTCATCTCTTACTATAGACCATATATTCTATAATCTGGATTGGGTGGGTTTGGGTTGGGGGGGGGGGTCTCTAGATCAACAAAGTTGTTTCTTTTTGTTTGTGTGTTTGTTTTGTATTGTTGTAATAGAAAAAGAAAAATGCAATAAACAGTTGTTAAAAAAAGACAAAAGGGTGCAGATTTCACATTGTATATCTTCCATATAGTCAGTATACATAGAGTAATGTGAGAACTAAAAGTTATTAGTGCAATGTTAAGAACAAAACTACCAGATATAAGAAGCATATAAATAATATGAAGTTAATTGCAGTGCAGCCATTGATGTGCAGTTTTATATGTGACAAAGTAGTGCAAATA
The DNA here is from genome assembly GCA_030014365.1 of Clarias pachynema. NCBI lineage: Eukaryota > Metazoa > Chordata > Actinopteri > Siluriformes > Clariidae > Clarias > Clarias pachynema. The sequence goes on from JAQMYL010000036.1 coordinate 36,112,506, forward strand.
GTATTAATTGTTCAAATACCTAAGTAATTGTGCAAAGAGCAGCATGAAAGTGACAATGAAATTTAGTCTGTTTGTAATGGCACAAGATCCAATAGTGGGAGTAACTGGGCAGCCCCTGAAGCTAACAGATGAGCTTATTGTAGGAGTTTCTGTTTTTAACACAGTGATGAGAGAGTTATGCATGTAACACAGTGATGGATATAGCAGATGAGCCCTAGCCTTTTCTAACCTGTTGTGCTGTGATGGTAGGGGGCGCGAGGCTCCTTGCTGTTCTGTGGGTGAGGACTGAAACAGCAGTTTAGGGGGAGGGGAGGTGATAACAGGACAGACAGTCATTGGTACAGTAAAGAAGTGAGGCAGTCAAACCTGTTGAAGACCCATTTAATATTATCATAACCTGTTCAATATTATCATATAAACAGAAATATTATTATACTGAAACAGAAATTACCCATTTTCAAACATCTTCAAACACCAAAAAGGAAACAAACTTTATCCCCAGTAGACGCCCCAGAAGTTTCCTGACTGGATGACAAAAGTGTAGCTGGTTCAGTTTTATAGATGTTACATTAGAAACATGTGGTCTGCCAGCAGATCAACATGGTGTCCATGTGCTATTGACCACAAACGCACGAATGTCAGAGTACAGCTGTTAGAATGTTCATTACTTCCTTTTATCACACCAACAACATTATTTTCCATTATTGATCGAATGCACAAATCAGGAAATATTTATAATAATAATTATTATTATCATTATAATAATAATTATTATCATTATAATAATAATAATATTATTATTATTATTATTATTATTTTATTTTTATTTTTTTTTTATTATTATTATTATTTTATTATTTATTTTATTATTATTATTATTAAATAATTATATATACAGTGCCATGAAAAAGTATCTGGATCTTCATGATTTTTTTGCATATGTTTTAAATGATTAAGATCATCAAACTATTAAAAAAATAACACAAAGATAACCCAAGTAAATACAAAATTTAGTTTTTAAATGATAAATGGCCCTATGTGAAAATGTAACCCCCCTTGCTGAATCATAAATGAACTGTGAGTTTTGCAAAGTTGAGTTAAATTTCACTTGCCACATCTGGGCCTGATTACTGCTAGACTTGTTGAATCAAGAAATCACTTAAACAGAACCTGTCTGACAAAGTGAAGCACGCCAAAAGATTAAAATGCAATAGAATCTAAAGAAATTCAGAACAGAAGAGATACAAAATAAGTTACATGTATCAGTCTGGAAAGGGTTACCAAGTCATTTCTAATATAATCAAGGTCGTTAGATGTTGTTCTGGGTTCTTGAATGAGCTCCCGGATGAGTCACCATCGTGTCTTGGATTAATTTTGGTAGGCTGGCCACTCCTGGGAAGGTTCACCACTGTTCCAAGTTTTTTGGGTCTAGCTAGTTTGAACAGCTTTTGTTCCCCTTTAATTAATGGAATAATGATTTAAAAACTGTATTTTATGTTTATTCAGATTATCATTGGTAATCTGAGTTAGAAAGAGGAATGATAACTTCCCAGAGAGAAGCAGCATATATAATTAACCAAGCTCTTTAAAGACTATGAAGACACTCTGTGTAGAGAGTACAGGGAGGGCGCCATCTTGTGTTTTAGGTACTGCGTTTATATGTGCCTTCTACACTGGTTATCTGCATGACACTTTGTTTGTTTGTTTGTTTTGCTGATGCTTACAGAAATAACAAGAAGTTTAAACTTAGACCTCAACCACCAGATAAAAACATTGGCTTAATTACATTATTGATTACCAAAACATACTGAAAGACAGCTTTATAACACTTTGTGTATGTGTCAGATGTGGACAGAGAGGAAAATTTCCTAACAGGTAACGCTTGATTTTTATCAGCAGTTATTTGTGTCTTTTTGTGCTTTTAGTGACTCCTATAACCAGAGAGAGAGAGAGAGAGAGACTTTAACTCTAAATCTTAAAAATTACTTATTTATGAAACATTTCTTAAACAGTACAATATGATTGTAGTTTTTAAAAAGGCAAATTTAAATACTGTTTTCCTCAAAATTATGAGATCAACTTACATCAGGGAATTTTGGGACAAAAGGATAAAATAAAATAAAATGGAATAAAGTTTAAAACTTAATTTATTTAATAACAAAAAATTAAATTTTCTTTTTAAAGTGGCAGATGTAAAATTCATACAATGTTTGCAATTAGATTTAATAGCCACCTATTATAACCTTTGGAATACAAATTTGTAAAATATTTTATCTCTTTCTGCCCGGTATCAAACATCGTTGTGTGCCCACATTTTGCCAACCTGCAGTTCATCCTTAAAAGTCCACTTTCAGCTTTAAGTTGAGGTTTAATCAACGCTATACATAAACATTCTGCCAGCGTCCTGGATACCACTTACCTCCATTAAATTTTCTAGGTAAACCAGACATCAAGCGTTGCTTGCCTAATTGTTAAATTTGCTTTAAAAAAAAAATAAAAAAAAAAAAATATATATATATATATATATATATATATATATTGTGTGTGTGTGTGTGTGTGTGAGGGAAGTTTGGGCTGAGGTAAATTTGTGCAATTCTGTTTGTGGCCATGATCCCATGGACCCTCATGGGGAAGAATTCAGTGTGAGCAACCATGACAAATGCAACTCTATCAGTCCAGCCCAAGAAGCTCTGTGTATAACCATGACATGTGTTTCAAACAGCAGTTTTTAGAGACATGCATAGCTGTATGTGGATGTGAGATCTGGCAGGACAAAAGGGCTTCTTCCTCTCTCTGATGTAACTCCACCACGGCGAGACCACAACCCAGGAAGCAGTCTGAAAAACTGACATACTGAGTTGTGAAGCAATGGCTTTTCTTCTAGGGTTGGAAAAAGTTGTAAATCATCTCCATCCTGCTGACTCATTCTCTTACTCTCTCTCACACTCTCTTCCATTTTCTGTTAATGTCTCAACATCACTCTCAGTGCTTGATTCTAATATATGAAATACCCATGAAATGATACATAAAGGAATATATTAACTTGAATTAACATCAGGTTGTGACTGAATTTGCTTACTAACTATTTCTGATCTGAATGGTAATTATTATAATATCGAGAAACAGTGACTCAGTATGATTCTATCATGACTTATTACACTTATTTCCTCACTGCTCTCACCATATTTTTATTGTGTTCCAAATCTGAAGAAACTGGCAAATTTCACTTGCTGATTCATAATTAAATAATCTTGTTTATTTAATAACTTCATAGTTCAGTTGTAGGTAATAAATCTGTGTTACAGAAAGCCATTTTTATGTCACAACTTACAATTCTGAATTATGGCTTAGCCCTGGTTTACTTTACTCTGTTTCTGAGAAACTGCCCCAAACATGAGGGAATGCACAACATGATCTAACTTTATTCACTTCAGGTTCTACGAGAGTAATCATGCTGATGTGTAACATTCAGACATAAGTTTCTTTTTCATCACCACTACATCATGTGACGAGGTTATGTGACAGCAGTGGTATCTGAGACAGGAGAGCGAAAGACCAGACGATCCTTGCACAGATAAAGACCTCTCTAGAAAGATCTTCTCCGTCGATCGTCTCACACCTTCTACTGAACCTCAACATCAAGTTCCAGCAGCTTGTGGTGAGAAACTCTTACATCTATTAAATCTTTCACTTATACAATTTTACACTGTGTTTAATATAGTAAATATTTATTCTATGTTACAATTTATTGTACTATCTTAAGAACGGAATTCTGGGATGTTCATAATATCTTCTTCAAAAAATTTAGCTGTGTAGAAAAAACATATTTTTTATTACAAGTTAACTGAAATAAGGCAGTATTTGCAATTTTCCTACATTTATTTATTTTTTTATATATATTCACTAATAGAAGTTTATAACCAACATTACCATAATATTGTCTCATGCACTAATTTATTTAAAATTAAACAGTTTACATGCAATCGTGCACCTCTCAACAAACTTATTTTGACAGCTCATTGTCAAAGGGGTCATGAAGGGTAATGAAGAATGCTGTTATATTTCGTTAAAATAATTGTTTTGACAGGTGTGTGTCAAAATGTCATGACTTGTGGTCTCTTTTATAACTGTTTTGACAGGTGGAGATCTAAGGTCATTTGAATAATGTTATAAGTATTAAAACCATATGTGTAAAGCAAAGTCAGTCACACACTTAAATAAGTGTTTTTTGTTTTACCCTGTGGTCCAGAGTCTCACCAACACACACACACACACATAATCAAAACCCCACATTTCAACCCATTCTCCCTTTAAATGCAATAGTGTTATGGACAAGAAATAATGCTGGTTTTTGCATGTTTAAGCTGTTCATGTTGTGAGCACAAGGTTACATACACTGGAGTAATTCTACCTGAAAACATAACTTTTGATTAGTTTAACTGGAAAAAGTTACATACTGTAAATGGTGTAAAATACTTAAATACTATTTTGAAGGGGTATATTTCATCAGGGGACATGGGAAGGTCAGGTATAATTTCCATGAGCAGAGGCTTCTCAACTCGGACCTCTGCAGTGGGGATCTCCTGGACACTGTCTCAACGGGCTGCTAGGGCTGAGGGGCAAACCAAGGTGACCATACACCCAGAGTCCTAAAGGGCTGGTGTGGGCCATTAATTCAGCTTGACAGTGTGGGTGA
>JAQMYL010000036.1:36130607-36145166 GCA_030014365.1 Clarias pachynema
CGGTATCGGTATCGGCGAGTACTGAAATTCAAGTACTCATACTCGTTTTCCAAAAAAGTGGTATCGGTGCATCCCTACAAATCGGTAATATTTTGGTGTGGCAGGAACGGATTATTCGAGTTTACATTATTCCTTATGGGACGAAAAAATTGTATTGCAAAATCTCGACAACGAATACAATTCGTATGACGAGGTTCGGCTGTATTTTTACTCTAAGGTTTTATCTTCAGCTAAACTAAACCCGCCATGTTGTGTGATCACGTGACTGCGCGAGCCCCTCCCTCCTCCATGGCTCGCTGACGTACGGTTCAGTCCGAGTCCGCTTCACGCACTAGCTAGGGACGGAGTGTTGATTTGAGACGCGGCCCCGGTCTGTCGGTTCAGTTCAGTGTTGTGGAGGAGGAGGAGGAGGAGGAGGAGGAGGACGCGGCGGAGCGGCAGGACGGAGCAGCAGAAGTGCCTTCAGCTCGGCGGAGGAGGAGGATGAGTCCTGAGCGCGGGGCAGAGCTCCAGCTGGATGGAGGAGAACTCGCACTCAGCTAACGCTAACTTCACCCGGAACACATTAATAAATATTATAATACACACACACACACCCGGCCTTTAATCCGACATTAATCACTGTAACCGGTGAGTAATTCTTTTACTTTAACTACACACACGCGCACGCACGCGCGCCTAGCCGGTTTAGCTGCTCCTGTTAGCCGCTCTGTTCGCCTCAGCGCCGTGTGTTTATTAGCCTCAGTGCTAACACACACTCTGACTCTAACGCGCGTTTAATACATTATTTATCATTGATTTATCATTAATTCTACGTTTTGTGTTAATGTAGCTCACACTCCACACCGACATGACCCGCTCTGTGTGTGTGTGTGTGTGTGTGTGTGGTTAGCTTTAGTAGCTAGGCTAACACGGTGTGTTTATATTATTAATGTTTAATGTTGTTGTTTTGGAATAAATCCGCTCATTTATACCTGTTTAGGACCGGATTTAATTATCTGTGTGTGTGTGTGTGTGTGTGTGTGTGATGCTTTGGTTTGTTTTAAATTTTACTTAAATGTCGGTTTGTCTCTCTATCAGATCCTGTCTCTCTCTGTCTCTTCCTTCCTGTGTCCCTCTCTTTCTGTCTCCCCGTGTCTCTGTCTCTCCCCTGTCTGTCCCTCTCTGTCTCTCTCATCTTGTCTCTCTGTCTCTCTCCCACATCCAGTCTGTCTCTTTCCCACCTGGTCTCTGTCTGTGTCTCAGTGTGTCTCTCACTCTCTCTCCTTCTTCACTCTGTCTGTCCCTCCTGTATTTCTTCCTCAGTTCTCTCCGTATCTGTCCATTTATTTGTTAGTTTGTCTGGGTGTGAATGCTGTGTTCTTGTGTGTGTTTTTCCGAGCTCTGAGAGGAACCGGAGTTCCTGGAATGTCGTTCCTGGCTCCACTGCAACCCCCCTTCCTTATTTATAGCAGTGTATGTGTATGTGTGTGTGTTTATTCCTGACACGTTTATAACATTTACACTTTTCTCGTTCTTTCGTTCCACTGAGTGAAGCGCGCTGCGGCGCCGTGTGTTTCCTGATGATAAAATTATGACATCACCCGTGTGTTACACTGTATTCTTGTGCTTTTCATTTCCATGGCAACAGCTACAACACGGGGGCTCGTACTGTAAAGGGGATTAAAGAAGAGAGATCAGTGTTCTCTCTCTCTCTCACACACAAAAACACACACTTTCACTCTCTCTAGATTTCTCTCTCTATACCTCTCTCTCTCTCTCTCTCTCTCTCTCTCTCTCTCTCTGTGTGTTAAGGTGTGTTTTCCTGAGTCACGGTTTTTGTACCAGCAGCCGATGGAAGGAGCCGTCAGTGTCGGGCTTTCAGAAAGTCTCTGCACTGCGGCTTCTTCCAGACATGGCACTGTGTGTGGTGTTTGATTTATTTGTCATAGAAACTCGACAGAGAAAAACAGTCTGAGAGAGAGAGAGACAATGGGAGAGGGAGAGGACGACAGACAGACAGTGAGAGAGACAGTATGCTGGTTTTTAATGAATGAGTTTCAGCTGCAGTCTTTCATTCAGCTCTTATATTTTTTCTGTGTATTGATCGTGAAGCAGCGGTGTATTTATCAACGAGACCCCCCCCCCATCCCCCCCCTTCCCGCAGTATATCGTTGCCCGGGCGATGTGCCAGCCCTCGGGGCTGATGAACCTGAGAGGGGTTTTAATGATGTGTAAAAGCCCCTGGTGCTGCCTGGACTGTTCCACCTCACATCCTCTGATTTACCCTCTTCTGTGGAAAGGAATGAATTGAGAGACAGGAGTGTGTGGGTGTTACAGACACTGCAGAGGTTGATTAAACACCACAGCGTTAGGTTTATTACACACACACGCACACACGCTGCAGGTTTTATACAGCGTATAATCACTTACAGTAGAACTGCAATAAACAGTCGCTCCTCCTCACCTTTTATTCTCTCTCGCTCTGTTTCTCTCTCCTGTTGTCTCTCTTACACTTTCTCTCTTTAGTCTTATTCTGACACGGGATATGTCAAGCTACGTAAAGCCACGTCTTTGTTATTCACGCACATACACACACACACACCTCTTCTTTTCTGTAAGCGCCTCTTGATTGTGTGTTAAAGCCTCAGAACATTTTTGATATTTGCCGTTCTCGCGAAATTCTATAATACATAGTGAAGTACATATAACTAAGGAAGGTTGCCAGATCAACAAAATTTCTCAAAAACAATCCACCCCACCAAACCGAGATGGAAATATTTTGGGAAAAAATATACAATCAGTAAATGAAAACCTGATTCTTGTGTTTATTTGTACTTTCATTTTTTTGTGCTTCACCCCATAACAAGAGAGAGAGAGAAACACACACACACACTCACACACCCCACACCCAAGCTTGAGCTGCTTTACTCTTTGTTTATTTTGAGTGTGTGCTGCAGAGTGAGCGCCTCCCTCCTGAAACACGGTCCTGTGGATTTTAAACACACCTAGATATCCTTATTTCCTCACATCTTTATTTCACGCTGTTTTCCGTCACCATGGCGAACTCTGTGACGCTGTACACAGCAGGCTTCGAGCTCCATCATCAAGGAGGAGTGTTTAGTCGAGCCCTGAGTTCAACATTACAGAGCTTAGGAAGAGACAGACTTTTCCAGTACTAGACACGCTTTCACCCCGAATTTATTAAAAAACAAACCAAACAAACACAAACAGGTCAAATCGGCCAATTTGGCAACATGCAGCTTAACAGCATCATTCTCTCAGCGGCTGCGTGTCTGTGCTGATCTCAAAGTGTTCCTCGTTCAGCTCAGGGGTCGAAAGTGATCCGTAAAATGTCTAAAGTCGGTCCAGAACAGATTCCAGGTCAGTTTTTATGGGTTGCAGACACTCGGGTATGAACCTCACCCCTTACGTTTGAGTAAAAGTTCTGGAGAGGGCTGTGTGTCTGAACATCTCTCTGTTATGCAATTTTATTTATTTTTTGCACTTTCTCTGTCTCGCATAGTCTTCCTTTCTTTCACACTCTCTCACTCTGTCTCTGATGCTGCCTTTTCTTGCTTTTGTACACTCTCTCACTTCCTTTTTTTTTTTTTTTTTTTTTTTTACATTCTCATCTTCCTCTATGCCTTACATTGTTTTTCTTTCTTTCTTTCCCACTTTTTCGTTCTCTCTCTCTCTGACTGCTTTAAGCAATACAGTCTTTATTTAAGGAATGGACGTTTATTTATTTTTATTTTATTCAGAGCTTCTGTTTTTGTAATAATAATAATACATTTTATTTATAAGCGCCTTTCATAACACTCAAGGACACTGTACAAAACAATCAACAAACAAATATGAAATACAAAAAACAAGCATGTACAACAAACAGTGAATTCAAGGAGAATAAGCTTGAGGGTAAAACTGTTGACTTAGGATAGTAAAGATTTGGTGCTGAAGAGAAGGATTTCTGTTTCATCCGTATTCAATTTAAGGAAATTGTGGCTAAACCAAGACTTTATTTCATCAAGGCAGTTAGTAAGGGAGGAGGGTGGAAGTGAGAAATTTGGTTGGCAAGAGAGATAGAGCTGGGTGTCATCAGCAAAGCAATGAAAATGAATATATTATTTACGAAAGATTTTACCAAGCGGGAGACGATAAATGATAAAAAGAAGGGGCCCCAGGACAGACCCTTAGGGAACACCAGTAGTAACAGGGGAAGGCTGAGAACAGAATGATTTGAGATGTATAAAGAGAGCGGCCAGAGAGATAAGAGTAAAACCAGTCAAAGGGTGTGTGAGAAATGCCAATAGATGACAGTCTGGTGAGAAGAATGGTGTGAGAAATGGTATCAAAGGCTGCAGTCAGATCAAGAAGAATAAGAATTGTAAGTAGGCCAGAGTCAGCAGGCATAAGGAGGTTGTTAGTGATTTTAACAAGGGCAGTTTCAGTACTGTGGAGGGGACGAAAGCCAGACTGGAATTGTTCGTAAAGATTATTCAGTGATAGGTGGGTGTGAAGTTGAGCAGCAACAGGTTTTCAAGAAAATTTTAGTGACTGTAAATGTATATAAAAATAATTATTTAAGAAAAAGTAAATGCTTGCGTAAAGCATTTTTTTTGTTCTGTCCTGTGTGTTTCCAGGAGGGTGTAAGATCTAAGCCACGATGGTGCAGCAGTATCAATCCCCCGTCCGGGTCTATAAGCACCCCTTCGAGCTGGTCATGGCGGTGAGTACACGTCCACACATCTATTTTTACGCTATTGCTACGATGCTAACGCTGCTAACAAGCAGTAAAGAAAGAGGAGCAAGTCGAATCACTTTGTTTTAGACTTGTATAGGGGGCGGGGCTTAGAGTCAGGGTGCTGATTCTTAGACATGACATGATGACATTTTCAGAAGAAGTGCATATTGAGGATGTTCACAGCTACAGTATAGGCTAATAGGGATCTGTCCAGTTTATTAGGAACATCTTTAATTAGCTTATTCAATCAGCCAATCACGTTGCAGCAGCACAGTGTAGATACCAGAGCTGAAAAAAAAAATAATTTCCTGATCTTATGAGTTCACACAGAATGGTGCAAAAAACATCAAATGACTTGTGGGACCAAAATAAAGTGCGCCGCTAAGGAGATAACCGCGTGTATGTGCAGGTGTTCCTAATAAACTGGACACAGCGCGTGTGCATCTGACAAAGCCACAATGTTTTGTTTACCCGCTGCGTCGCGTGTACACCATCGCAGCTCCCTGTGTATGTGTTCATGTTCAGACTGCAGCATCACACCCGGGCGCTGAGGTTAGCGGAGCGCTGCGGCGCGTTAGACAGGCCACGCCCATTTCCTGTCGTCTGTGATGAACTGATTATATTTTCATTCTCATAGTGATGTGAATCTGCTGATCGTCTCACTTTCTCTCTCTCAACACTCATCTGCTTTCTCTCTAACAAACACCTTCCCTGTTTTCGCACGCGTGTGTGTGTGTGTGTCTGTTTTTGCATGTGTGTATTTTCATCACCGCATTCCTCACATTAAACACGATCCCGTGTTGAAGCCTGCGGGTCTCCAGGTGTGAACCTCAGCGCCGCTCCACGCCTCGCTCAGCCGGAGAGAACACGCGGAATGTTCCTCAGTGTCCGGCGTGTCGCGGCTCGTCCTGGAGATCGCTCTCTGTCTCTCTCTGTCTAACCTCACGTCCTGCTCTCCACTCGATCTGTTTGTTCCTTTACAGATTATTTAGACTTGAGACCAGTTTGAGGTTAAACCTACGTTAAGGCTGAGCGCTGCGATGATCTCGGTCACATTTGTGGAGAAATCGTCACTGACGCATCGTTAGAATTTATATAATAATCACAATTTGTTTGTCTTATACATTTTTTTCTTCCTGGTTTTCCACTACTAAGTAATAAATTTTTATTCAAATATCATAAATGTTAATAATTTATTATTTTTGCAGGTTTTTTTCCCCTCTGTGTTCATTTTTAATTATTCTTCCTTATTTTAATTGTATTATCTTTAATCTCTCTATATATTTTTTTACACTTTAACTATGTTATCTAACGCACGCGTCCCACATTTTCACAGTTAAATCATCAAATGTTGTTTTATTTTTATAATTTATTTTTCCCTTATTTTTATTTTTTTTTTTGTCTTGTTAATATCAAAAGATACTTTTTTTTTATTTTGTAGAATTTAATACCTCAAACATATCAAACACACCTTTTTGAAGTGTTTTTTCCCCCCCTTAAAATATATTATTTTGGTTCTTTTTCTTTTAACGATTATCTTCTTTTTATTCATGGAAGGACAACATACCTTTTGATCCCTTTACACTTGGCTACAGCGTTGCCTCTGACACTGGAGACTCCTTCCATGAATAGTTACAGAGTCGTTACCTCTTTATGGTGAGAGAACCTCAGCTTCTCAACAATGAGTTGTTTTTGAGGGTGTGTGTGTGTGCGCGCGTGCTCCACTAAAGGAGTTCCCGAGAGGCCGGCGTTTCAGACAGTCCTGTTTTGACTTGAACGCCCCCTGTAATTTATCAGTAGTATTAAAATATGCGGTTAAGATATAAACAAAAACTTTTAAACACAACAGGGATTATAATAAATTTTGGTTACTTTATTAATGATCAGAGAAAATGTATTTATTATTGTTATTGTAGTCGTTGTTGTTATTGTTGTTAGCTTTAGTGTTAGTTTGCTTTGGTGTGTCTTTTTTTTTTTTTTTTTTCCCCTTTCAGAAGAAAAGCTGAAGAGTGTGTTCTCAGTGTGTGGTGTGTTTCTGGGGAAACTGTTTTTTTTCTCCGAGTCTGATGTTGTTTCTCGTCTCTCGGGCGTGTAAGAGTTTAATTCTCATGTCGTGAGCCGCTCCAGCTGGCCGCGTGTCAGGAGATTCGGAGAAGTGTTTTTCTCTCCCCTTTTCTTTCTTTCCCTCCCTCACTGCCGCATTCTTGAACACTCACACAAAACACACACACACACACACTTCCCTTCTCGAACGCTCATTTGTTTAACTCTGCGCTTCTGTTCTCAGGAACAGGGAAGTGTCTGTCTCCAGCCGCACTGCGTTCCTCCGAGGGTGTGAGGTTTAGCGCTTTCTCAGACGCGTCCTCGCGCCGCGTTCGCCAGAAAAAAAACTGAGCAGAGGAAAAAAACAAGAACGCACTCGGTAAACCCGGAAACACGGGGCCGTGTGTCCTTAACCCCGACTGAACACCATCCCTTCCCGCTGTTATTGCGCTAACGTGTTAATCACAAAAGAATATTTTATCCAATAATCGATGGTTCAGCGTTAATGACTTGTGTAACAGCTACGACTAACATCGCCTGGTTTATTACGGGTCCAAGCACTGAACACTGAGCGTAGGTGTAATGTTTACACTTTACATTTCTTCTTCTCTCCCTCTTCTTGTCCTTCTTCTGTCCTTGTTGTTGTTCTTCTTCTTTCTCTTTCTTGTTCTCCATCCATCTTGTTCGCTTGTCCATCTTCTTCACTTCTTGTCCATTTCTTCTTGTCCTACCTCTTCGTCTTCTCGTCCTCATTCCTCTCGTTGTTCTCCTCTTGTTCTTTTGTTCACCTTCTTGTTGTTTTCCTCCGTCTCTTCCTTTTTGTCCTTCTTATTCTTGTCTCTCTTTCTCGTCTCCTCATCTTCCTCGTCTCCGAGTGCGGAAGATAAAACTCGCCATACACTGTATATGTGTAAGTGCTCTAGCGCCACCAACAGAACAAATTCAGACACGGAGCCATACAGTAATAACTCACTGTAACAACATAGAAACGTTTTTTTTTTTAAAAACTTGTCTACGATTTTCCGGGTCACGACTCCAGTTCTACTGCGGTCTCGGTTTCTAGCATGTCGGATTTTCGGTAATTTTATATATATTACTTAAAAAAAATTTTTTTATTCCAAAACATTTTTATTCTAAATCTGGGTCTTTGTCTCTGCGTCACCGTCTGCTTCCTCATGTTTAACCTGTAGTTAAAAAAAAAAAAAAAGACTAAAAGTCTCTTATAAACGATTTTTCCCTTTTAATCTGAAGACACGACACGTCCTCGACCTGTCTGATTATCTGTGGACATTCAGAGACGTGTTATTTTCCATACGTGTTTAATAAACGCTTTCGATGACGTGAACGCGAGCCGAGAACGGACCGGGCGTCTGGCGTGAAAGTTGTTGTTTCCGATGTCGATGTTGCCAGAACATTCCGGCCGTGTTGTGTAAACCTCCAGGTGGAACATTCTGCCGCTTCCCAAAATACCTACGCGTGTGTGAGAGTTCGGTCGTTATTATAATTAATTTTTTTTATAGTATTGTCGACAATTGTTTAGGTCTACTGTTCTACTCCCACGGGTGTGGGTGTGTGTGTGTGTGTGTGTTTGTGTGTGTGTGTGTGTGTGTGTGTGTGTGTGTGTGTGTGTGATCAGCTACAGTAATGAGTTCTACCTTTTATATCTCCGTGACTACGCAGTAAACCCTCTCCATGTGGTGCTGAAAAGGAAAAATAATCCACAGTGTGCTGGTGTGATGTCACTGTTACCACGACAACGCCGATTATTTCCTTATAACAGGACGTCCAGAAAGTGTTTCAATCAGAACGCAATCGATTTCCTTACAGCTTCACCTCTGACGCGGAGACTCCTTCCTCAAACGCTAATACTGCGTTCTCGTGAATGAGCTGTCGCTATGGCAACGAGGGCGCATCGCTAATGTTAAAGAGATCCAGATTGAGTTTGGTCCTTTTTTTTCCCTTTTTAAAAAAAAAAATCTTTTAAACAATTTTAGAGTTTAGCCATCGTCACTGGTTTATGAAACGCTGATCCGCTCGCTGCGTCTGTGAAACACGACACCGTTGGCGTCACACGGCGAATCTGGAATGTGCAGAGTTCGTTCCCTCCAGCACGGGATGTTCCCGGTGCTCCCCTGAAGCGGCGAACATCTGGAAAAACAACTGCATTCAAAACAAGCATAATCAGTATCAAACAAAAAATGTGATGTTTGGATATGCAGGAAAAAAATAAAAAATAAATAAAAAGCACAGTGTTTATCGAGTCGCATTACAGATTGTTTTGGAAACATGAGGAAGGAAGTGGATGTGAAAACGGATGCGTGCGCTTTCATCAGGGAGGAAGTGATAGTCTCACTGCTGGAGCTGCTGCTTATAGTTCTCTCTCTCTCTCTCTCTCTCTCTCTCTCTCTCTCTCTCTCTTGTTTTTTCTTTTTTTTTTTTTGTTCTCAGTTATATTTTTCATACACACACAGAGGCAGTCGAAAAATTTAGACACAAGTGTGGATTTATTTTCTACATTCTAGAACAGTCCTGAAGATTTAAAAACTATGAAGGTGTTGGGTAATTCTGTGACAACAAAAACAAACACTAACAGTCAGTTGTTACTTTAAGACATGAAGGTCAGCTGTTCTGGAACAGTTCTTGTAAGAACAGTATTGTGTCGAGTGTGTTTGTAAAACCCATCGAGCTCCATGATGAAACTGTCTCTCATGAAGACCTTCACAGGAAAACAAGACCAAAACTGACCTCTGCTGCAGAGGAGACGTTCATTTAGAGTCACCAGCCTCAGAAATCACCAATTAACAACCAGCACCTCAGATTACAGCCTCAATATCAACTGTTCAAAGGAGATTATTGTGTGTTTTGGATAAACGCCTTGAGCAAAGTGGAAAGAAATGCAAATCAGTAAAGGCCGTGGAGTTAAAGGGTGTGTCCGATATACAGACAGAGAGAGAGAGAGAGAGAGAGAGAGAGCACTATGAAGTCAAGTAGTGCATAATATTGCTAATCTACACCGGGTTAAAGGAACATTTATGACCCTGAAGGTGACCGCATTGTCCTGAAACTTTGAATATTCATGGAGGCATCGTTCATGTGGATTTTCTACCCCGTGGTGTCGACATGAACCCTGTGAACTCCGCTCTCAGGTTCTACAAGATGTGCAGGATGTACTCAAGGGTAAAAAAACAACAACACAACAACAACAAAAACCAGCCTGGTTTGTTTTAACGCATGACCACGTTACAGGAATTCAGCTTTGAGTTCAGCTTTGAGGCCTGAGGACCCAAACTGTCCTGAGGCCATTTCCACATGGTTCGGCCATTTGAAGGAGTTCCTGGGAGGCCGGCTCTGGGATACTGAGAAAACTTTCTGTCTTGATGGTGTCCGTTTTATTAGTGTAGCATTAGTGTAGCAGCGGATTATATATAGAGAAATAAAGGGAGTTTTTACTCTCGCTTGATCAAAAGTCCGGGTTTGACTCGAATGTCATGTCACGTCATGTCACTCAGCCCACATTAGGAATAAAAATAGTAGAGTGTGTGTGTGTGTGCGCGCGCGCATCAGCTACGGTAATTAACTAGCGGCTAACAGGTTTTCACCTTTGCACAGGAACGCAAGACTTTTGTTTGGGTTCACAAATGACTATTTGTAGGCAAACGGTGGCCATTACTTTTACACAAACCTGGAAAATATTTTCAATGATTCTGACACTTGAATGTCAGTTGCTTCAAAGTTAGTGTTGTTTGGTTTAAAGCCTCTGATTGCAGTCAGACGGTGGTATTAGTTTCCCCACTGGGCCTGAATAATTTATTATACAGCGCACTCCTGCGTGAAACCAGCGGTCAGGATCGTCCCTGACGCCGCGTGCTAGTAAAATCCGTCCCGCGGGATTAGCCAACAGGCAGAGGGATTTAAAGCTTAAGAGATGAGACAAGATGAGATCAGAACATCAAGTCCGGTTCATACGCAGGACGCAGAGTTCTACTAGTTAGAGAAGATTACAAAAAACATAATAATAATAAAGAGGGAAGGTTAAGTAAGATCACAGAACCTGCTGTTGAACGCAAGACAGAGCGTGTGTACAGATCGCGCCCGGAGATACACGGCGTGTCTGATCGCGTGCGAAAGTGAGGAAGGTTTTTTTAATTGATTTATTTATTTGTTCATACCCTGAGGACGAGATGCTTGACTAGACTTGTGAAGTAATTCCACAATTGTTACCTAACAGCATAATTACAAAACAAACGAAACGAGCATTGAGGCCAGGTTTCTTTAATACAACACTAATCCAGATCTAAGTGCGAAATTTAACTTAGAAGTTTATTGGTTAAGGTGAGGTCGTGTAGTTAAACGCAAAGCTTTGTTGTCCACTTGTAAAAAAAAAAAAAAATAAAAAATAAAAAAAGTTAATGAGACACGATGTCAGTTCGACCATCTAACATAGAGACAAAAACATAAACTTTTGGACCGTATGTGATCCAAATTTTGCGAAGATTAAAACAAACTTGTCAAAGTTGTTTATGTTAAAATTCGAAATCCCCATATGCAGTGCCGAAACCCCGCCCACTCTGATAAATACCAGACAAAATAATATCGGTACCATCAATCCTCCGCATAATTAATTTGCGAAAATGTGTTTTACTTAAATTAGTAAAAAAATGGATGATTTTAAAATAACAGAAATTATTATCGTCGTCGTTGTTGTTGTTTAAAGGTGGGCAGTGAGATGTCGGCTGCATTCACATAAAAAATTTAAAATTCAGTTTAAAAGATGGTTAATTTAATAAGAATAAGAATATTTTCAGGTTCAACTGTTTAAATTTTTCAGGTTTTACCAATAATGAAAAGGAAAGCAAAATTTCTCTCTTCCTCTTTTTTTTTTTTGTCTGTCTGATCTGAAATAAAGATCCGTTGCCCTTCTACTGCGTTTATTTCTCCACCCTGACATCACACTGCTGCAGAGTTTTGGACTTGGAAATGTGCACAAGAACATTCTGGAAGCCTTCAAAGCCTCTCTCTCTCTCTCTCTCTCTCTCTCTCTCTCTCTCTCTCTCTCGGGGGTGGGGGTGGGGTGGTAATGTGTACGCAGTGCAGTAATGTACAGCAGACAGTGTTTTTGTCTCTTTATTTATTTTATTATTTCCTCCCTCCATGCTCGGTAAGAATGAACGTAAGAGTATACTGTACTGCACCCGCCCCCCCCCACCTCTCTCTCTCTCTCTCTCTCTCTCTCTCTCTCATTCGAGCCGATAGTGTGTGACCTCGCGTGTCTTTGCGTGATCTTGAACGTTGCAACCTCAGTCATCGCGTGCGCGCGGCTCACGTGGCTCACGGCCTTAGTGTACACAGTGTTCTGTGCACGCGGGATTTCGCTCACATGTGCGTGCACACACGCACACGCACACACACACACACACACACACACACACACACACACACACTCGCACAGCTTCCCTGTCACCATTTTAAAGCAGTAAAACACACACACATGACCTTGTATATGTCCTTTCTTATTGCATACAAACTGCATGATGATGTGCATTTTAATTTTCTAGTGTTTTGTTTATTCGAATTAAAGGGGCGGTTCGCAAAATCAAGCCTCCAGTGTCGTCCTGTATCGTAAACATGATGTTACTTAGTTAATTATATAATTAAATTAAAAGGCTAAATGCTAACACACACCCTAAGGATTGCTGTTTTTGCGAGTGTGTTATTCTTTACTCCATTCCTCACCATGGAATCAGAGTGAAGTTTGTAAAGTGATTAGCGATAAAGACAACTCAGCTACGGTGAGGTCAGTGTGATGAAGTCAGGACTCAGTTTAAATGCCTCAGAGTAAAAGCAGCGGACGAGAGAACTCGCATCTCTTCATCATCATCATCTTCACCACCGTGCTCATTTCCTCTTTGGCTCAGACGCGTAATCGCGCTTTAGTCACCAGGCGCCGTCTCCAAAGAGACGGCTTATTTCTCGGGAAATGACTCGCTGCTGAAACACTTATCAAAACTTTTTATCTCGCTTTTTTCTTCTCCTTTTCTTTCTCTCCTTCCCTGCGACGCTGGTTATCATTACTGCGAAACACTGCACGCTAAATATAAACTAAACAACACCCTGACATCAGTGTGTGTGTGTGTGTGTGTTAATGTAAATCGTCCCCTAACAAGTTTACACTCTGATTAGGGTTCGTGTCGAAGGTTTCACCAGACGGACGACGTGTTAATTAGACCTTCGCTTCGCAAAAAAGAAAAAAAGAAAAAAGAAAAGAACCACATGTTAAAAAATGAAAACACGTGATTATGCAACCGCTCGCGCTCGATTCAGGAACCTGCAATCAGTCTCGAAACAAACCGCACGCCGGCGGTGTCCGCGCCTGACAGTGGAGCTTCTGTGTCCTGTCTCTGCCACCAGATTAGCATGACACGTGTAAGCGGTCGCTCTGACAAAACCCTTTCAAAGTTACAAACAGCCGAATCGGACCTTAACACCCGATCTGATCTGTGCTGGTCTACATGACATCACTTCCTGTGTATGTTTGCAGCGTTGTGCAGTGTTCAGTATTTCTCTTTAAAATTAAAACTTCTACATATTTTAATTACAATTACACAATCGTTATTTGTTTTTAATTGAATCGTCCAAAACATTAAACAACATTTGAAAAGTTGTTACATTTGTAACAGCGATTATTTTATTTTGTCTGATTTAATAAGCCATTAGACGGCCTAGGTTGATTTAAAAAAAAAATTTTTTATTAAATAAAAAGGTCAACGTTAAAGGTATTAATTTTTATTCTTGCTAAGTGCAGCTACAAATTTACAGCTAATCCAATGTTCATGCTAGCAACCGGCAAAACGAGTAATTTTCAATGTACATCCAAAATACAGAGCCGGGATTTTGTTAAGGCTAACCGTACGTTCATGTTAGCGAACAACAATATAAGTAATGCCAACTGTTAACTTTTTGCATGCGTATGCGATTATTGGAAATAATTACTTTTCTCTGCACGGCCACTTTATTTATTTTATTTGTTCACGAAGGCATCAAAAATGTGAAAAACAACAATCGAAAATTTGTTTCATTTGTAGCAGCGATCATTTTATTTTGTCTGATTTAATAAACCATTACACAGGCTAGGTTAACATTGACTTTTTTATTATTATTATTTAAATTTTTTGTTACTTACAGTTAATCTAATGTTTATGCTAACAACCGGTGGAACAATTAATCTTTTACGTACATCCGAAATACAGAGCCGGGTTTAGTTATGATGTTAATAATTACTTTTCTCTGTATGTATGAAATACACCGCCAGAATTATTTTAGATTTTTTTTTTTATGTAGAGAGAAGTTGTATATTTACGGCTAACCCAACAATCTTGCTGGCTAACGATCAACTCAGTTAATTCTGATTATTTTCGGTGTCTTTATACGTATAGAGCTGCAGTTTCAACTAAAACCACAAGCAGGTTTTTTTTGGTTTGTTTAATTCTATGCAAATTATGTACAAAACATTCTAAACAATTGTTCAAACCTTTGACTTCCTGCTCTACCTGCGATTAGGTCCTGTTTATTGTTCGGAAGAAGAACATTGACTGCAGTTTCTATTATTTAGTTTCATACATTTTGTTAAGCACAGAAACGTTAAGTATCTAGTGCAGACGGTTTGTTTTGATTTGAGAACGACACTAGTAGGGACATGTGCGAAGGAAACATCGATTCGTGACGCAACACGATTCTTTGTGCGCCAGTTTATGGTTCGCTGCACTGACTCACAAAATAGGTTTATATACGTTTAT
>JAQMYL010000036.1:36154120-36165902 GCA_030014365.1 Clarias pachynema
CACACACACACCACACACACACCACACACACACCACACACACACCACACACACACCACACACACACCACACACACACACACAGAGTCAGCCAAAAAAATTTATCCACACGCTTGAGGTGAAGAAAATCTTGTATAAATGTTTTAATACTAAATTTATTGCAGTGTGTTATATATTTATTTATATATATTCATGTTAATATTATATTAATATAATAAACATCTGACTATTTTACTTTTTCTGAAGTTTGTATACATTTTCTTTTGGCTGACCCTGTGTTGTGTGGTGTGTGTTGTATGGTGTGTGTGTAGATCCCGAAGGACCAGCACATCCTTCGCTTCCTGCGAGCTCGAGACTTTAACATGGATAAAGGTCGAGAGATCTTGTGTCAGTCTCTCACCTGGAGGAAGCAGCACCAAGTGGATTATCTGCTGGACACCTGGAGCTCACCGCAGGTCCTCCACGACTACTACACCGGGGGGTGGCACCATCACGACCGCGGTGAGCCTCTCTCTCTCACTCACACACACACACACACACACACACACACACACACTGGCTATGAAGTGTAGCGTCGTTAAATTACGGATAATTAATCAAGCGTACACACTGTGGATGAGAGTCAGCATGTGATCGGGCGTCACACTGCAAGTGTGTGTGTGTGTGTGTGTGTGTGTGTGTGTGTGTGTCCGAGCAAGGAGACTGCCATCTGTTTGTGTAAATACACATATGGCGCTGTGTCACATTTTTGCCTCGGTGACGCGCGCGCACACGCATGCTTTTTTTAATCTTTTTTTTTCCCTTTCTTCTTTTTTCCGTTATTTTCTTCCTTTTTCCTTTTTTTTTCATTTCATATTACGTTTTTCTTTTCATTCTCTCTCTGCTGATGTCTCGCTTCTTTTCTTTTCTTGCAGGTTTTTATTTTTTTCGGGGTTATTAGCCATCTGTGCTCCTAAGTCTAAAAAATTATTCATGTTTTTTATTCTTTATGAAGTTACGTTTGAGGAATTCTGCAAAATAATAAGGCAGGATCGGGTTTATGACGACATGTTTGGTTTTGGGATTATTCTGTTTATTTGTTATTTTTTAACCTGTTTTAATTTTCCTTTTTTTTCTATTTTCCCCCTCTTTTCAATTCATTTTTTTTCTTCCATTTTTTCCTTTATTTTATTTTCCCTTTTCTTAATCTTATTCTTTCTATTTTTCTCGTTTTTTTTCCCTCCTTCCTGTTTTAGTGATTATAAGTGACTATTTCAGTGTTTCTGTCTCTCCACACTGCATCATCTCATACACACACACACAAAGTGGTCTGACAATCTGTGTGCGACATCATAAATACATTTAAGACAAAAAAAAAAAAGGGAAGTAAAGAATTTATTGAAACGGAAGCTTCGTCTTAGATAAAGAAAAGCCACACATGTTTATATTTATATTTGTGTGTGTGTGTGTGTAGATGGCCGCCCTCTCTACATCCTGCGTCTGGGACAGATGGACACTAAAGGTCTGGTTCGTGCTTTGGGGGAGGAGTCACTGCTCAGACACGTAAGCACAGTTTCCCAGCATGCTTTGCTTCCAAACACAGGAAAAGAAAGAACTTCATCACTGTTTATATCTCTGTGTGTGTGTGTGTGTGTGTGTGTGTGTGTGTGTGTGTGTGTGTGTGTGTGTGTGTCATTTAGGTTCTGTCCATTAATGAGGAGGGACTGAGGAGGTGTGAGGAGAACACCAAGGTCTTCGGACGCCCGATCAGGTGCGCGTGGAGACACACACACACACACACACACACACACACACACACACGCACAGAGTTTATTAAAAAAGAAAAGAAACACAATCTCCCTTTTCCTCCTCATTGTTATTCATCTCCTTATTTTCCACCTTTTTTCTTTTCATCTTCATCCTTCCATTTCTCATCCGTTCTGCTCCTCCTCTTCCTCATCTCTCTTCCTCTTTCCTCTTCCCCCTGACTCCGCCCCTTCTCCTCCTCCTCCTCCTGTTTCTCCTCTTACTCCATCTTCGTGTTCTCCTCTTTCTTTTCTCCTTCCTCTGTTTCTTCCACACGTCTCCTCCTCCTTTTTATTCTCCAACACTTTCCCCATTTCATCATGTTTTCCTCGGACTCCTTCTGCTCGTTCTCCTCCTTCTCATGTTCTCTTATTCCACCTCTCCTTCTCACCTTATATTTTATCTTTAGCTTCTCCTTCTTCTCCCTCATCGTTCCTCATCCTCCGGCTCCTTTCCTTCATTCTCATCTGACTCATTCTGATTTCTTCTTCTTCTTCTTCTTCTTCTCTGGTGGTTCAGGAACACGTCAGCACGCCCGCGGTGTGAACTAACGAGGAAGTAAACGCTGATTAATCTGAGCTCGCGTCCTGACCTCGTGTTAACGTCTCTGTTCCAGACACTGCTTTCATTTCTCACTTCATCCAGCAGCACATCTGTTCTCTTTTCATCTCTGACTATTTTTATCACTCCTCTCTCTCTCTCTCTTTCTCTCTCTCTTTCTCTGTCTTTCTCTCTCACGCAGCGTGAAAACTTTTCTAGTTATAGAAACATCCTCAGACACACAGCATGTCAGTTCTGTAGATCAGTGTGAGATGATGATGATGATGATGACGATGTGTGCAGTTGTTGGACGTGTCTGGTGGACCTGGAGGGCTTGAACATGAGGCACTTGTGGCGTCCCGGCGTCAAAGCTCTGCTGCGCATCATCGAGGTGGTGGAGGCGAATTACCCAGAAACCCTCGGGCGTCTGCTCATCCTGCGCGCTCCCCGGGTCTTCCCTGTACTCTGGACCCTGGTGAGCTTTCACACTTCCTGTTTACGCACTCAACAGGAAGTCCTCGCCCCTTCACCAAGGGGGAAAAAAAACAACAACAACAAACAATTTAAAAAAACTTTGTCCAGAAGGCTGCATGTTAGCGAGTGTGCAGATTTACACTGTAGACAAAGTAGATAAGACTTTATTATTTAATATTGTAAAAATAGCTAAAATATAAATTTTATAATTAATGAAATAATAAAAAAAAAAAAGCTCATTAACAAAGTCCATCACTCCAGCATTTGAACATGAATGTAAAGTTGCAGTGTCACTACTGCCCCCTGGTGGTGATTCAGCAGCACACAGCCGCATCACATACTGTATAATCATCACCACCTAGAATTTATTTATTCATTGTGTATTACATTTTAAAAGACATCTTTTCCCGGAGATCCATTTTTTTATGATTAAGTTAGCAGTTTTCTTTATGCCCCCCCTTCCATATCTTCCAGGTTATTTGTATAAGTAAAAGGGAGGAAATGTTGCTTATCGCACCTTTAATTACTGAGCTGTATAATCTGTGGTTGCGTTATTGTTTTTTTTATTTATTTATTTATTTTTTAATAGTTATAATTTCACTGTTTTTTTTCGTTTTTTTCCCCCGCTTTAAATATGTTTTGTTGATAGAGACCGGGTGTATGGAGCAACAGAAGCGGTGTATATACAGCATGTGAAGTTTGGTTTATTATTTTATACATTATTTTCCCCCGTTATTTCTCAGGTGAGTCCGTTCATCGACGAGAACACGCGTAAGAAGTTCCTGATCTACGCCGGGAACGACTACCAGGGTCCCGGCGGTCTGGTGGATTACATCGACAAGGAGGTCATCCCCGACTTCCTGGGGGGAGAGTGTATGGTGAGTGACCAGTGTGTGTGTGTGTGTGTGTGTGTAATAATTTACTTTTATGATGTCGTCGTTTGGTGTGTTTGCAACGGAATTAGGAAACAGAAGTTCTGATTTGATCAGGTCACCGCGTTATACCGGGTTTATTATCATCTGCTTTGCCTTTTATGGAGTTTTGTGGGTGTGGCTAAATGTAAATCAGTGCTTTAGCTTAAATCATTAGAAGTGTTATTGTTTAATCTTTTTTTATTTGTAACTTTACTACAACTGACTGTTGACGTGCTGTATAATAAACGAAGGCGGTGTGGTACCGTTTCATTAGTGCGAGGTTCCCGAGGGCGGCCTGGTTCCCAAATCCCTGTACAGAACCCCCGAGGAACTGGAGAACGACGACATCAAACTGTGGACGGAAACCATCTACCAGAGCGCCAGCGTCTTTAAAGGCGCGCCGCACGAGGTAAGGCTCATCACGTGGCGATGTCATTTTTTCCGATTCCAGTGATGTCATCGGCGTGTTTTTCTTCACCTCCTCTTTCTCTCTCTGTCTCTCTCGTCTCGTTCCAGCTGCTGATCGAGATCATCGACGCCTCGTCCGTGATCACATGGGACTTCGACGTGTGTAAAGGAGACGTGGTCTTCAACATCTACCACTCCAAGCGGGCTCCCCAGGCGCCCAGGAAGGAGGCGCTGGCGTCTCACGGCATCACGTCACCTGGGGGCAACAACGTGCAGCTCATCGACAAGTCGTGGCAGCTGGGGCAGGATTACAGCATGGTGGAGTCTCCGCTCACCTGTAAAGAGGGAGAGAGCGTGCAGGTGACGTCAGATGCGCGTATATTCAGTTACAGAAACTCGCTTTTTTTTTTTTTCTTTTTCCGTTTCTCATCCATCTCCGTTACTCCCTCGTTCTGCGTGTCTGCAGGGTTCTCACGTGACGCGCTGGCCCGGGTTCTACATCCTGCAGTGGCGGTTCCACTCCATGCCCGCTTGCGCCGCCACCAACCTGCCGCGCGTGGACGACGTGTTAGCCACGCTGCAGGTCTCCTCCCACAAGTGTAAAGTCATGTATTACACCGAGGTCCTGGGCTCCGAGGACTTCAGGTAACTTCACACCTGGATCACCGTAGAAACATCTGGAAGCGCAAGACCT
This sequence comes from Clarias pachynema, assembly GCA_030014365.1. Classification (NCBI taxonomy): domain Eukaryota; kingdom Metazoa; phylum Chordata; class Actinopteri; order Siluriformes; family Clariidae; genus Clarias; species Clarias pachynema. Next base: position 36,158,934 of record JAQMYL010000036.1, read on the forward strand.
TATTTATTCACTTTATTAATTCATTTATTTACTTCACCTCAGTGCCATGTAATTGCCTACAGTCGAACACTATCCAAGCTTCTGCCTCTCTCTCAATCTCTCTCTCTCTCTCTCTCTCTCTCTCTCTCCCTCCCTCTCCCTCTTTCCTGCCCCCGTTCTCTCACGACTGCCCTCTTTTTCTGTTTCTTCCTCCGTAAAGAACGGCTTGCTGCGATGTGCAGAGTTTGTAAGTGATCCTGTTTGCCGTTAGCTAAGCTTCAACGCCACGCTAACGAGGCTCTGTGGGCGTGTTAGCATTAACGACAATGCTAACGCCGCGCTAAACACATGCTCGGCTTGGGTTTCTGTAAATCCTAGCAGGTTATGAAAGCATGGGCGAGGAAGTCGAGCGTACACACACTATTCCACACCAGTGGTAGAAGTCTACAGGGCAGATGTTGAATTAATTTGGTTAAATTTGTTTGACAAACTATTGACAAACGAGGCTGTAAATTTTGTATATTAGAATTTGTACTTTATCACTCTGATGGCATGTAGTTGGGGGGGGATTTATTATTTTTTTTACATAAAATAATATAAACAAATAAATACAATTTGTCAAATAGGAATTTGTCGTTACGTGTCTCCGGCATCAGAAAGTGTCTCCTAAAGCCAGATCTCGTTTATTTAAGGACGAATTGGTAGTTTATGCATCACTGGTGCGGACATTCAAAATTCAGCATCAGCCCCAAGACTTCTGTTCCAAACGGTTTCCACGTGAACACAAGACGTGTTTTCTTTGCTTTTATTCTCAGAGCAGGGAAGCGTGAGGTCGTGTTTATTAACTCTGATCACGAGTGCAGGACAGACAGAGTGGATAAAGGCTAAAGGTGTCATGTGACTGAGTGCTGCTTTAACTTCTGAGAGGAAAGTGTGTGTACGTTTGATTTCTCACCTTGTTATGAGTGTGTGAAATTTGCAGAACGCCCTCGTAGCGCAATAGCGAGTTAATTCATGATGAAATCAATATTCTTAATTGGAAATATGTGTAAAGTTAAGATTGACAAGTTGTATTTATTTATTTATTTTGTTAAAGACATTTTTTTATTTAATTTCCCTCTTTTTTTATTTGTTTGTTTTTGGTTTTTTAAACAATTAATGTTAATTAATGCACAAAAAAAAATAACTTGAATTATGTAAATATATAAATAGTTACGAGGGTGTGATGTAAATTTTTTTTTAACCCAATCTAAATCCCAAAACAATTTAGGAACAGAATCACGGCTGTGTTCCAATCCTGTTTCCCTGACGCGCACTTGTCGACTTCCCCTTACCTCTTAAAGTGTTATCCAGAAAGCATTGCAGTAAAAAATTTTTTTTTAAAAAGCAAAAATTGGCAGTAATTTCTAGCTAGCAGGCTAGCTTATTAGCACGCTAATAATTACAGAAAGAACATTTGTTTTATAAAAAGAAGCTGGAAGTGGAAAAGGGTGCGTTTTTATTTTATAACTAAAAGCAGATTTGCGATGTCTGTTTAACCTCATCTCTGGCTTCCTCTTAATTGCTAACAAAGCTAATGCTAACGCTGATTTTCTGAGGTAAATTATTTACATTTTAACACCGAATCAAATTAATTTCACAGAAATGTGAGGAATCTTGGAGGCTAATCTGCTAATGTGGCAGATATCTCACACACACACACACACACACACACACACACAGGCTTTTTCTAGTTTTCCTTAAGGCTCGTGTGTTTGCCTGCTGGTTTGAGGAGTGTATTTAGCCATGACAGGAAAAAAAAAAAAGAAACTGTTTCCTTATCCGATATTTTTTTTCCCAGTCAGAACTCGACAGTGAGCTGGACGGAACACTCAGCCCATACATGCTAATGTTGCTAATGCTAATAGCAGGTGAAGGCTAACCATGCTAAAGGATCTGCGGTGTTTAGCATGTTAGCATTGATTCGGGTGGAAGTGTTTCTGAGTGTAATGCACTGCATATGAAGGGGTTCGGGGAGTGTGTGTGTGTGTGTGTGTGTGTGTGTGTGTGCTCGTCCTGGCTGCATGTCCGGCTGCAGGATTGGGGTTCAGTTCACTGTGTGTGTGTGTGAGTGTGTGTGTTATTAACACAACTTTATGTTGTAACTGGGGATCTCCTGGTGTACTGTCTCATCACTCTCTCTCTCTCTCTCTCTCTCTCTCTCTCTCTCTCTCTGTGTTTTTTTCCATATTTTTCTGTTCTTTCTTTCTTTCTTTCACTGCCCATCATCTCGTGCCCTCTTTCCTTACATTTTATTCCTTTTTACTTCTTCCCCTTTTTTCCTGCCATCTCTCTCTCTCTCTCTCTCTCTCTCTCTCTCTCTCTCTCTCTCGTGTCACCTTGTCAATTTATCTTTTTTCCCCCTACTTGATCAATCCTTCCTTCTTTTTTTCACTGCATTCCTTCTCAATCGTTCTTTATATTCTGTCTCTTTTTGCTTGTCTTGTGCTCCTCTTTGCCTCTTTCTTTCTCATTTTTCTGTTTGTTTAACTATTTTATTTTTCGTTTTTTCGTGCATGCACCTTTCTGTTGTCAATCGTTCCTTCCTTCTTTCCTTGCATGATTCTCTTTGTTATCCCCTTTTTTTTCTATTTATACTCTTTCTTTCTCTGGATGTTTCTCTCTCTCTCTCTCTCTCTCTCTCTCGTTCCTCTCTTTTGTCTCGTGTCTTCTCCTCTCAGGGGTTCGATGACGAGCCTGGAGTCGAGTCACAGCGGATTCTCTCAGCTCAGCGCCGCCACCACTTCCTCCAGCCAATCACAGTCCAGCTCCATGATCTCCAGGTAGAGCTGGGAGACACGGGGTGGAGGACGAGGGGTGTGGTCAGGAGACGGAGGACAGGGGGCGGGGTCAGGCGATGTGTTACAAAGAAGAATATTTACCCCACATGTTTGAGGATAGAGCTGTGGTGTTAAAGGGCTTTGATCTGCGTCGCCATGGCGACGGGCTGAGCTGCCGGTCAGTTCACTGGGCACTTCCTGTTTCCTCTCTTTCAATTTCAACGTCTGATGGACCGAGCAATACGAGTTCTGTCCCACCTGAGAAAACAGGACGAGCTGTTACACACACACACACACACATGCACACACACACACAGTGCACAGGAATACTGTATTCAGTTTTTTATTTTTTTTTTGCGCCATATCGCTGACTGTTTCAGCATTTATAGGTCAAAGGTCAGGTTTGTAAAAGTGCCGGAGCATCCACATCAAGCAATAACCGTTTCTATTCGTATATTTATCATAAGTGTGTCACGTGTCTTGGCGGCGTATATGGGTGCTCCGCGCTCGATTAGCAATCTGCTTGCTTAATTCCTTTTTTTTTTTTTTTTTCTCCGTGCAATTACTTTAGAAAAACAATTCCTCCATGATGCTTTGGTCCAGTTTCTGAAACTTGCGACCCGATTCGTTCCTATGCATCGAAAAGAATGAAAAAGAAATAAATAAATAAAGCGAGGGCTACTTTTTATGTTTTATAGGTCAATAATAAAATAAGATGAATTAGATTTGGTGTGGGTTTGTACTTGAGGCATTTTATCGGGAATCAAGCCTAACTTGCATGTTAGTGTTAGAATTAGACTAAAGTTAGCAATGAAATAGATCTTGTATGTAAAATAAAGTAACAAAAACACAATTTAAAGCATGAAAAGTGTCGGAGACGACGACCTGAGTAGTGCAAAAGATTTCTAAAAATGTGTTGGACGTCCAAAAATGCTACGAATTTCTACTTTCAAACAAAGAACCACAATCTTTTCGATTTCAAGCTACTCGCAAAAGAAAGAGCCAGTTTTAAATCATTTCCTGCTAATTTTAGTCGTATTGCTTCACTTGTCCAAAAAAACCAACTTGGTAATTACACAACAGAGCGTAGCTGCGTAACAGCTAGCCGTCTTTCACTTTATTGGATTTGGGAAAATGAATAAATTTGTGTTAATTTTCTGTTGCCCATCGTCGAAGTCATCTGATGCTAGCTAGCAAACCGCAGCGCTCTATAGCAAGCGGATTAACTTTACACTTGTACAGGGCATTAGGAGTGGTTTTAATATTTGCGAGAACGCTGTGGCCTTTCTGGACGTCCAATTAAAGTAGGTCATGATGTTACAAGTGACAGCTTTTCAGGTCAGTTTATTTCTATATTTGTTAAAGGTTTTTGTTTTGTTTTGTTTTTTTGGAAAACATATGTTTAAGAATATCAGAAAATTGTAAACATTTTACTGCGTGTGATCAGGTCAGGGTGTGTGGTGTGTAAGTAAGTGTGTAATATTCTTATCATTATTGTTGTTGTTGTTATTATTTAACTCATCTCCATTACATTAACTTGGGCGTCGGTCAGATAACGTTTACTTCACTCACCCACGACACCCCTGTGCAGGTGAGCGACAAGGTCACGAGCTGAGCCAAGGGGAACACGAGAGAGAGAGAGAGAGGCTGGGGATTCATAGTGATGCTCGCTCGACCATTTAGTGAAGACCTGAGTCGGAGTGCACACTTGATAAGGAGACTAGATTGTTAGTTGTAAAGTTTCATCTCTCAGGTCGCGGCTTATAACATCGGGAACATTTGAAGAAGCCGTGGTTTAGGAAAGTCAAGAAAATGTGGGCTGTTTCAAATTTAGACTGGCAAGAGTAACGTCGTACGTCATGTCACGTGTGCGAGTTTGGACCAGTCCGAGACTGAATTGTTCCAAATCAGGATTGAAAAAGAAATTCAGTGATGTTTATTTTTCAAATCAGATCTGAGAGACATAGAGAGACAGAGAGAGAGAGAGCACAATATACTGTAATCTAAAGCTCACTCGACCATTTATCAGTTACTCCATGGTGCTTTCGAACAGTTTGAGTTATAATGTTAACGTCTGTGATGGTGAGGTTTAATTCCGCGTCTGGAATCCGAGCCCGATCGCTCAATTAGACGTCGTATCTTTAGACTTGAACGAGCGAGAGAGAGAGGGCGTGCTGCGCTTTACGTACAGGATGTCGTTACAGGATCACTCCGGACTTCAGGCCGCGGACCCAAATCTCTTAAGAACAAACCAGAAACCTCGCGGCGCACGCCAGTTAAACACATACGAGTGCTAGTGTGCGTCTGGTGGAGGATTGTGAGGGGTGTTTTTATAAAAACAAATGTTTCATATAGTGATATAACGTATATTTTTACATTTTTAAGTCTCGTCCACATGATGAAGCACAGAGTCGTCGGAGGATTCGGAGACCAACATGACCAGCGTTTTCAGCATTTTGAAAATGTAGTGATTTGTATTTGTGCTTTTTTTTTTTCTCCTTGATGGGAATCAAATCAAGATTCAGAACGTTTACTGAAAACGCGGCGCTCCAGTTTAACGTAAAAGTAACGAATGTGTTTTGGATCATGTCGCACATTTACGGAAAAAGGAAACGCTTTAAAGAGCGCACGCGGAACTCTGCAGGAAACGTATCATGTTTTTCTCTGAGTGTTTGTTTCTTCATCTGTTACTGCCGGTGCAGCATGCTACTAATGCTAAACGCTAGCCATGTCCTGGATGTTGAGATGTGCACAAGACGTCCGTTCCCTCCTCAGCAGTTTACAGCGACGCAACGGACTCGACAATCTCATCTCCTCTTATCTCAACTCATTGCCGTGTTCACGTTTGTTCTTGTGTAAACTACCAAACCAGGGCTAACGCGAGCGGAGAAACAGGACTGTGCGTGCATCAAATCGTGGCTCCGCCCCCTTTTTACTAAACAACGACATTGATTGAGTTTACAGATGTTACGATGCAGCTCCGAGGCGCCAACATCGCTAACGGTATTTTAGCTAATGGTAATTTTACCACAAGTGAAGCGACGTGTTTCAACTCTGTGGTAAACGTTATGCAATTTTTGACAGATGAAAGACTTCTCAGCCCCGCCCGCTTTTTAAAAACTGATAAAACTGACTTGTTTAAATTTTCCAAGTCCTGTTTTCACATGCTGTGTGTTATCACGTGTCACGCAAATCTGATGTTTCATAGTTTCAGGTGCGTCATAGCAACAAAATCTCAATCGCTTAACTTGTGGGCGTGGCCTGCTGCTATGCCACGTTCAACGAACTGCCTGGATTTCCACACGTTTATATTGTTCGTTTAAATGCATTAATGTTAAACTGTTAAAACTATTAAGTCTTCAACGCGGTCTCGTTACGCATCGTTAGTGTGAACGCTACAGCGATCGGTCGTTTTTCCCAAACTGATTTATAGACCTGATCAGGGTCACATGGTGCATTTTCACACCAGCCAATCGGAGCGTCTCGTTCCGGCTCGTCATAGCACACGTGTCGCACAACTTAGAACTTAACCGCATGACATCATCATCATCATGCGGCTTTTATGGTGCGTTTACGGCTGCTTTCACACTCCGGCTGACATCATGCCGACGCTGTTACCATAGCAACACTCTGACCTAAACCAAGGTAGCTGATCAGATATTTGGTGGAAGATCTCTTTGAAACGATGTCTTTCATGTTACCTTTATTATTTATTTAATATTTAAAAATTTGAAGAGATTCAGATGTTTCTATTGAAATATTTATTAGGGTTTTTTTTTTATGTTCTAAAAAACAAAATGTTCCTTTTCCGTACAGTTTTTCTCTGATTTCTCTGATCTGATTGGTCGATGAAAAGCAGCTCACGCGTCCTTGAAAAAGTGTGTTTGTGGGCCGAGTGTGTGAAAGCAGCCTGCGGCGTGTAAAGCAGTAACGAAAGTTAAAGGGACTGTAAGAAGTCGAATTTCCACAAATGTGGCGTTAATGTTACTGAGAGTAACGACGCTAACGATGCTTCGAGTTCTGCTCTAAACTCGGTCCTGGAGCCACTCGCTCGCTCTCAGGTCCTGTTTCTCGCGCTCCGCCGTTCGCCATATGAGGGCTGTGTGTGTGTGTGTGTGTGTGTGTGTGTGTGTGTGTGTGTGTGTGTGTGTGTGTGTGTGTGTGTGTGTGT
>JAQMYL010000036.1:36210504-36221232 GCA_030014365.1 Clarias pachynema
GTATAACAGGAGATGTGTTTAAGTTAATATGGAGTCCAGCTCGTTATTGGAGGCTCAGGTAGACTGTAGGAAACTCCTACTATTGAGCGACATTTACAGACATACAAACATTTGCACTGTTAAAATGTTTTACTATAATAATTCTTGGACTGAAAATCTGAAAAGTCTCTCTTATGATTAAATTCCCTCTCCAACTGCCTCATAGGCTAATTGGCATTTCTAAACTGCCCATAGTGTACGCTATGGTGTGTATAATGTGTGTGTGTGTGTGTGCCCTGCGATGGGTTGACACCCCATCCATCTTTGCCTTGTACTCCTGAGACAGCTCCACACCGATAAGCGCTATAGATAATGGATGGACAAATCAACTTCTCATAACTCCCAACATTTAATGTTACAGAACACTTCCTGTGTACAGTGTCACTGTGGCTTGTTCCAACCTTCTACCAGTACCTCATTTTTTAATACTTTTTGGATGTTTGTTCAGGATAATTATCCTTCTTGAGGAGCAGTTGCACCCATGTTTTAACTATTTACATTTAGGCATTTGGCAGAGGTCCTTACCCAGAGCAACTTACATTTTTATCTCATTATACATCTAAGCAGTTGAGGGTTAAGGGCCTTGCTTGCTTGGTGGTGGTGGGATTTGAAACTGGGACCTTCCAAACCATAGTCCAATGCCTTAACCACTGAGATACCCCTGACCCCACTGGTTGATGTATTTGTACCCAATGCTCCTTCAATGCAACAGTATCTTTTCTGCTTCTTTTCCCTTAACACACTCCCACTATGCGATGCTCCCACCACCGTGCTTCTCAGCTGGAATGGTGTTCTTTAACCTCACTCTTTCTTGATTAACTAACAGATTTCATTTAATTTCAATTCAATTCAGTCTGAATTATTTATGCCAATCTTAGAGAAAGGAGGAGATCTTAATGCTGTATATACACCGATCAACCATAACATTATGACCACCTGCCTAATATTAAGTATTTCCCCCTTCTGCAACCTTCTGTTCGGACACCTTTCTGTAAAAACCAGCATTAACCTTTTCACTCTAGCACTTTATTGGATCAGACTACACGGGCAGGCCTTCACTCCCCATGTGCAACATGGAACCCATGACCCAGTCGCCAGGCTCCCAGTTTTCCTTCCTTGGATTGCTTTCGGTATGTCCTGACCACTGAAGACTGGGAACATCCCACAAGAGCTGCAGTTTTGGAATTGCTCTGATCCTGTCCTCTAACCATCACAACTTGACTCTTGTCAAAGTTACTCAATTCATTACACTTGCCCATTTTTTTTGCTTCCAACACATCAGGGTCAAAATGCTCACTGCTGCCTAATATATCGCTTCCACTTCCAGGAGCCATTGTCACGAGATATTGAAAATCTACACCTACTTTGGGAAGAGCTAAATTGAGGAATGAGTCAGAGCAACTCCAAAACTTCAGCTCTTGAGGGATGTCCCTGGTCTGCAGTAGTCAGGACATACCAAAAGTGATCCAAGGAAGGAAAACTTGTGAACCCATGACAATGTAATAGGCAGCCAAAGCTAACTGATACATATGGGGAGTGAAGGCTGGACCGTGTAGCCTGATAGAAATAGAAGAGCTACTGTACCTCAAATTGAGGAAAAGGTTCATGTTGGCTCCAATAGAAAGGTGTCAGAATACGCAGTGCATCACTGTTTTGGTTGTAAAAGTGGGACGTAATATTAGGCAGGTGGTCATAACGTTAACATTCATATCTGACACCCTCAACTCCTTCACCAGTTTCTTTGTAGTTTGTACAGATGCTCATGGTGCCCTCATGGTGTTTGGAAATTGCTCCAAGGAGGAAACAGGCTAGAACTGGACCAGATACCTCTACCATGAGCTCAGGGCTTTTAGGTGCATTTCTAATTAACTTCTAATTATGACCACTGGCCAATCAGAAGATTCTCAAATGAATTAGATCAAGTTCAGAAATCTTCCACGCTTTTTTTTTTTTTTTAATACTTTTGAATCAAATGTTTTGACAACTAAAAAGGGTTAACCCTCCACTACACACTGCTACATCATCTACATCTACACACTGCATAGTGCACATTTTTCACTATTATAAGTAGAAAACAATAGCACCTAGAGGGTAGTGCACTACACTCAGGTTCCTTGTACTCTATATTATAAGTAGGAACTAATGACACCTACAGTGTGCACTATATTTTTGGGGTACATTTCGACTTATTCTACATATAAAGAAAGTATATGTGTTTCTATTGCAAATAGTGGTTCAGAGACATTCATTTCAATATACCAAGCAGGTGCATTATGTATGCACATAATACACTCCATACTTCTTACTATACTAGTGAACTATACCAGTATGTGCATTAAGCCGCTTGGACTCGTCTCGACCCTCAACACAGACCAAAGTCACCTTTTTGTAATAACTGCATAAGAACCATAAGCATTTTTTTAATCACAATTTTATTACAAAAATTAGATCTCTCAGTGGTGCCATGCTTTTAGCGTATAACAATACAGTAGAAAAACCCGACCCAAACCATAGGAGAGAGGAGGAACAAAAAAAAAAAAAAGAAGGAAAGCAAAAAACAAAGCAAACCGTGGACGCAGCGTTTGTTTGCTCATGCTGTGGCTATGCATTAACATTCCTATTACAAACACCTGCCAAAAACACACACACACACACACACACACATACACACATACTGTACACACATACACGCACACACACCATAATCTGTGTAACACGTTTAAACCTGCAATCTGTAAAGGTAGCACGACATTTAAAGCGAAGTTTAAAAATAAATACGTAAATAAATAAATAAATAAATCATTGAAAAGTGTTTGTGCTGCTGAATCGGTGCTCCAGCCCAAAGGCACTCATAAGCATGTTCGTGTTGGCAAAATCGAACAACATCCTCAAGAGAAACATCCGAAGAGACTGGGAAGAATAATAATTATAATTATAATAATAATAATAATAATAAATGATACTAGAACACTTACATAACTGTCCAAACGTTAAATTATACAATGAATTTTACAATAGACATTTCTCCAGACATTTTCAACTTCAAAGTCAATTTAACATACAAGTGGCTTTCTGACAGTTCCGGGATTTGAACCGACAACTTTCTGACCATTTGAACGACCGATTCTTATCAACGTACAGATAAACCCGAATCCGATCCAAGTGCAGCACTGAAGAGTTGAGAACCCAAGCAAGCAGTGTTCATTCTGGGATTTGACCCCAGAGTCACAGTGCAATATCCGGAGAGACCGTTAAAAAAAAAAGAAAAGCAGAACTCGACCTCGAGGTAAAAACCCGTCCAATCAACCCGTCTTTCTGTCCTCAGAACCGTGTTGTTCCTCGTCGCCTCTGGTGTTGACAAATGACCAAGACGCAGCTTCCCAAGTCCCATTCGGAGACAAAGAGAGGAAAAGCGATTTTTTTTTATAAAGCTGAGCAATTTAAGAAGAAAATTACAAAAACGAAAAAATATCCAAGTTAAAAAAAAAAAAAGCCAGTGTTGCGGTTTTCAAAACATACGACAAGAAAAGGTTTTCAAGACTTGACAAGACTGAGAAGATTTTTTTTTCTGTTTCGCACACAAATATGTAAGAATTCATAGAAATCTGTGCTCTTATTCAGTTCATCAGGTACCGCTCTTTTTTAAAATATTTTGACTTTTTTATTTTAAATCAACGTCAAAAATGAAGACAAGTAAGGACACAAGCTTTAGAAATATCGCATCTCGGATCGGCGCTGTTTTTATTTCTTTTATTATTTTTTTTATTTCTCTTTTCCCTGTAGCAGTTCAGTTGAGCGGGCGGCACGGCTCGAAAGTCCCCTTGGTGGCGCCGCCGAACACCTCGATGCTCGACTCCGACCAGGACAGAACGTTGCCGGATTGCGCTCGGCTGTTGCAGGTCGCCAGGTTGTAGATCTCTCCAGACGTCAGCTTCTTGTCCCAGACGTTGAAATTCGCCAGCTCGCCGACAAACGCCTGCGTGGCGTCGAATCCCCCGCCCAACATGTCCTAGCAGGAGGAACGAGAGAAAGAAATAAAAGGTGTGTGAGCTCTATAAATGGCACGGAGAGCAAACAGGATTCCTGGGTGCAGACTGCTAATCCTAGGCTAATTAAGGTTTTAAGGTAAAACTAAACTCCATGTGAAATCAGCTCAGAGTGTAAAGTTCACAAATTACCAGTTTATCTGGCATCTAAGGACATTTTTTATTAAAGAGGAAAAAATAGACTTATACTGCTCAAAAAAAATTAAGGTACACTTAGTCCCACTTTGACTTGAACACCCCTCTTATGTATATATTTAAGTCAAACCATGACTAAGTGTTCCCTTAATTTTTTAAGCTGTGTAATTATTAAGTATTTGTACATGTACAGTTTTTTAAAGCACAAATTTTACTATGAATATTATTTATCTTTTTATTGTATTTATGTTTTTGATAATTTAATTATCTTACCTAAATTTTTATAGATTCATTTTAATTTATTGCAAAAGCTTATAGATTAATTTACTTCCAGTTCTTTAACTAAAACTCATACCTTACACTCCGTTGCTAGGCAACAGCACTATTGCTAGGCAACTAGAAAAACATGAACACTAATGACTCGCCATGGCTAGCAATAAAACAAGCTAGACTACAGGCGTTAAGGGCAATCCGAAAACGTAATGAAAGCGGAAAAGAGATGAAATTATCCGAAATATGAACTTTTCTCTCAGATATGTTGAAAAAATTTTTTAAAAATGTATCTAGAGCTAAAAAAAATCCTACTCCTAAATTCCCCTAGCTAGCTTCGCTTTAACGATGTTCGCTGCAGATGAGCTGTAGCATCATTTTAGATTTGTTTTAGACTGTTATTTAAATTTAAATATTTTATGTTCTAGCGTTGTTCCTTTTTAAATCTAGACGCTAGTAAGTACAGTAGTAGCATCTAGCTAAGTCCGCTCATTAATTTAGAGGATTGTTTGAGTGTTTGTTTGTTTTTTTTAGTTGTTTCGTATTTGTTGTGTTTTGGTTACCTTCGGGAAAAAAAATACAATGCCAAAGTTTTGGGATGTGGCTTTGTGTCATTAATATTTAATAAGGGAATGTATAATAAATCAACGCTGCATTTCTCAGAAGTCAAGAAACTCCTGTACACAAGGCGTACTGCATCACAACTAGGGGCTGTAGGAGAGAATTGTTTTTCCGAAATTCTAAAAAAATGACGGGCTTTGTAGAAATCCAGTGACGGGCCCGCTCCAGTCTTTTGGGAATCCATTTTAACCGAATCCCAGGACCGGGACCGAATCTTGTTCTAGGTGACCTGAATGTCCTATATTTTATGTGGATTCCTCGCTGCGAAAACCTAATGTTCGACTTCCCTCACGTGTAGTTTCCAGAACATTTTAAGGACACACAGTCGGTGTTTAACGAGGTCTGTAAAAAGACTTTAACTGGCAAATCCTGAACAGCTCCCTGTTCCCTGATAAGTGCACTAGGTAGCAGAACATGGTTTATAACAGTGACAGTAATGGTTTCCGTGGCCTGGTTAGTGCACTAAACTGCCAATAACGACCACTCCAGCCTCCTGTTCCCGATAGAGGGCATTCAATTATAGCTTATAGCCAAATAGTGAGCCGTCTGCAATTCTGCTCCTTAAAAAGGGCAATTTTATATGCCTTATTTGTACAAAGCGGACAGCCGTGTAGATATAAATGAATAAAAAATAATTACAATGTAGAATCGAGCTGCTCACATTTTGTAGCCCTGAGAAACCAGAATAATCTCACCTAATGCACCTTTAAATCGGATAGATAGATAGATAGATAGATAGATAGATAGATAGATAGATAGATAGATAGATAGATAGATAGATAGATAGATAGATGCTAGGCTAAGTGAGAAACTGTCACACCCCCTCCCTAGTGCACTACAGCTACTGATTCAGGATTCATCCCTAACCTTTCAAAGTTCCTCACCTGCTCCTGGCCCAAGACCAGAACTCCGTTTGGTTTGATGGGATGATACGGAGCCAGGTTCTCTCCGGTTCCACGTAGGACGCCGTCCTGAAACGCTTCCCAAACGCCATCACGTGTCGTCCACGTGATGCAGATGTGATGCCATTTCCCATCATTTATCAGGAAGGGAAGTTTTGCGACCTGCAACAGAGTAACAGCTGTTAAGACTGATATAGAAAAAAAGAAAAAGAATCACCAGTTATTATGTTGTAATGAACAGGAGTGTTTTATTCCTCTTATACCACAGAAATAGTAAAAATTGGACTTTTTATCCATTTCAAGCTACTTCGACTACATTTAGTTCCTGTTCTCACTTATGTTACAGCAGCTATAATCACTCGTTCCATCACCAGCTGTTTTTTCCCTTTCTTATGGTAACAATAACGGTAACAGAAATGTATCGGCACTGTCCATGGGTACACTGGTCAGTACCTTATCATTGATGAGGATTTCCATGGGATTGTTTCCCCACTCGATGAGCACGAGCTCGTTGGACTGCCCCGGTACGGCGTAGGAGAACGGCGTCCCCACTCCGGGCGAGGCGTTGGATTTGATCCACAGGCACAGCGTGAAGGCGTACATCTCTGGCAGACTGCGCTTCACTTTGGCGTACATGTAGTTGGTGCGTAATGGGAACGTCAGCTGGAACTTATCCACGGGTCTGCTGCCTTTAGGACCTGCGGAACAACAGGGAAGCAACGATGTCATGTATTCCGCTCAGCGTGCCCAGTATGTGTGTGTGTGCACGTGTGTGTGTGTGCATGTGTGTGTTACCTTTCTCCAGGTCAGTGACTCGGTGGTGTAGCGTGCTCAGTGTCGCCTCCACGCGGTTGCGCTGCTCTGTGTCATTACTCGCTCCTGCTTTGGTCTCCTCCAGTGTGTTGACCCGGGACAGGACCTGCTTCTCCATGTCATCGATTTTATTCTGCAGTAAATCCTTCAGGCTGTTGGCCTGCACCGAGCCGTTCGTCCGACTGTACTGCTGTGGAGTTAAACAACATATCACTGAGCACCGTGGAAGGTCAGGGAAACACCGTAACACTCAGAGTCGAATAAACACCTACAGTGTAGAATTAACCTAAACATCTGGAAACACTGTAAGTCTAAACACTGTGAAAATACTCAGCATCGAACAAACATCCACAGTGTAGAGCGAACACTGAACACATCACTCGCGTCTCACACTCAGCACTGAGCGGCTTCCATAAAGACTGTGAACAGAGTGACGGATCCACACCCGTAGTGTTGAAGTAGCTCCTGTAGTGGTGTTACATTAACACCTGTGCTGGGTTCTTTCAATAACACACGTGTTCATTTAACACTCTGCCTTTTTAACAAGGGTGTTAATTTGACAGTTTAGTTCAGTACAGTGTTGAACGAGTGTTAACACTTAAATCTTACAATGTCAGGGTTCAATAAATATTTATGGTATTGGATTAACGCCATTACAAAATAATAAATTCTGAACAACACGTTTAGTGGTAAATTAACTAACTCAGAGTATGAAATAAATGTTTGTATTAGTATCTTTGGTATTGAAATAATTCCCATTAACATCATCTTAAAGAGTTCATTTAAATCATTTGGTGTTTTAAAGGTATTAAAGCACGCAGTCATGTTGAATTTGCATCAACGTCTCCGACAGCGTTAAGTAGACACTGGAGACTGCTGCGTCAAGGACGACTTAGAAACCCGATAATCTCATTTCAGGCTTAGACTAAGATGACACTGTGCGCGTTGAAGGCAAATCATCAGACCTCAACACTCCTCTATGTTACAAAACACTCAACACTTGCATAATGAACACATGCTCGAGGAGATCAGGAGGCACCGGGGACGCGGCTCAGGAGAAAAACAGAGCGAGACGTGCAGATGCTCCTGTTTTTACGGATGTATTAACACTGCTTTGGGAATAAGTATGATGAAGTGTTAAGTGTTAATTCAGCGCTTTTTTTTTTTTTTATTTAGAACAAATTTTCCATTTTACAGAAAGTAATATATATACTTGAATTTCTCCATCACCGGAATTAACTTTCACATTGTTGGTTGATGCCGTATTCAGTTAACACTTACACCTTTGAGCTGATATGTGCTATAGTGTTAAATATAAAATATAAAATAAGGTTTTTTTTGTTTGTTTTTTTTACTTTTTATAATTCTACATAAACACTTCTGCAGCTACACAATTTAAAGGTGTTTTGTCATCAGTTGTTTAATCACGTCTCCTGGTGTTAATTCTACTCCTGCAGTGTAGAATATTTATAACATGAATTTGATCTAACACACCTAAATTAAATTGAAGTCTTTTGATCTTGTAGAATCAGCAGAATTCTCTTATGGCACTTATTATCTTATAACACTTGTTAAATAGGAGTGAACGAAATCTAACAGTGTTGAGTCTCTGATTTCACTGTTTAACGAAACTGGTGTTGAATTCTCACTAATTATAAGCTTTAAAAAAAAAAAAAGATAAATGAACAGAATTCAGCTCTTGCAGTGTTTGAAGAATATTTCATGAATTACATTGATTTGATCTAACACACCTGAATTAAATTGAAGTCTTTTGATAGAATTAACACATTAAGACCTGTTTTGAAGTAAACTCACATGGTATTGAATTGTTAATTAGAACTTAATTAACTGAAATCGATGTGTTGAAATCAGTCGCACTAATAATGTGCTTTTATGGGGTTTTTTTTTTCATGATAGATGAATAATTGAGCTCCTTTCATATTTTAGACTGATTAACCTCAGGATTTTAAGAAACAAAAAAGATTCCTTGTGCTTTTGTAGCGTTTTGCTTAAAAAAAAAAAAAAAAAAAAAAAACGGCTTCCACAAAGAGAAAAGCTTTTGATCTTGTGCTTCTACCAAATCTTGTGTGTGCGCGCGCGCGTCAAGTTCTGGCTCATCAATCATCCATCAAACAGATTCCAGTACCTCCAGGTTCTCCAGCCTCTGCTTGAGCGTGGCCAAAGTCAGGCCGAGCTGCGCCAGGGTGTCCCCGGGTGTCCTGGACACGTCCCCCATGGTGTTCTTGCCCGGCTCCTTCCTGCGCCCGCCGGGTTTCTGCGCCGCCGCCGCTCCTCCTCCTCCTCCTCCTCCGTCCTCCTGCGCGCCCTCGCAGCGGCTCAGCTTACCCGTCAGCTCCCGGATGGTCTCCTTCTGGCTCATGATGGTCTCCTTCTGCTGCAGGACGGTCTCCCGGAGCTGCAGCACGGTGCTCTTCAGGTCCTCCGCCGGCGCGCTGTTCTGCATGGTGGCCGCGCACAGATCCGCGTCCTTCGGCACCGACGTGCACACGAACTGCGTGGCGCCGAACTCCTGCGCGGACCCGGACATCACCAAGAGCGCGGAGGAGATCAGCCCAAGTGTCCAAAAGACCCGCTCCATCCTGGATCCCTGTCTCTGTCTCCCTCTCTCCCAATATATATATATATATAACTCTATATATCTGTGTGTGAGAGAGTGTGTGTGTGTGTGTGTGTGTGTGTGATTGTTCTGTTCCGTTCCGTTGCTTTAATCCAGACGCGTAAAAGCAGCTTGTGGAGCTTCTGCGCCGCGCGTAACCGCTTATATAGGAGCGCAGAGCGCGCGCGTCAGACCTCTCCGTGGGTAAGCCACGCCCTCCTGTTGTAAAAGTGCAATTCCTGATTTTGAACGGTGCGGGGCGCTAGAGAGAGTGAGAGTGTGTCCTGATCGTCTCCTTTTTTTTTTTTTTTTTTTTTACTCTTCTGAAGGCTGAAGGAGCGCGTGGACAGGGACATGGAGTGTTAAGAAAAAAAAAAAAAAGAGGGGGGTGGGGGGACAGGAATATCCGCAGAAATAAATGGTTTATATCTCCATGACGTCATTCTCCTTATCTGGATCTGTAGTAGGATGAAGAATGAAACCTTTTGTTTTCTTCCAGATGAGCCGTGTGTGTGTGTGTGTGTGTGTGTGTGTGTGTGTGTGCTGCAGCCCTGACAGCTTCTCAACCACAGCTCAGGTTTCATAAGCGTCTTTTTAAACCCTGCTCATTATGTTTGTTTGTACATTTTAAAAAATATATAAATAAATAAATAAATAAATAATCTATAATAATAATAATAATAATAATAATAATAATAATGACATAACTTTCCCTTAACACATTTATACAGATTTATAATAATTTATAACAATTTACCTCTTCGTACCTTCTTATTCCTCTTTAACATGACGAACAGTCGTGTAACCGTTTGACTGCATATCACACTGCGTATGGTTGTGTACGTGACAAATACAAATTTTAATGTGAATTTGAAAGATAAAATTGGTAGCACGGTGGAGTGGTTAGCACTGTTGCCTGGCACCTCCATGGTCTGGGTTTGATTCCCACCTCGGGGTCTGTGTGGATGGAGCTCACATTTTCTCCCCGTGCTTGGTGGGTTTCCTTTGTGTATTTCTGTTCCCTCCCCCAGTCCAAAGACATGCAGGTTAGGTTAATGGGCATCTCAAATTGCCTGTAGTGTGTGAATGAACATGTGAGTGTGTCCATGGTGAACCCCGTCTCGTGCCCTAAGTCTCCTGGGATAGGCTCCACGCTCCCCGCAAATTAAATGTGGTTAAACAGGATAAAGTGCTATAGACGATGAGAAACATATACAGTGGAACCTCGGATTACGAGTAACGCGGTTTACGAGTGTTCCGCAAGACGAGCAAAGATTTTTAATAA
>JAQMYL010000036.1:36268541-36283947 GCA_030014365.1 Clarias pachynema
ACGCCTCAGAACACGCTGCCTCAACATACAACGCCTCAGAACATACAACGCCTCAGAACATACAACGCCTCAGAACATACAACGCCTCAGAACACGCTGCCTCAACATACAACGCCTCAGAACATACAACGCCTCAGAACACGCTGCCTCAACATACAACGCCTCAGAACATACAACGCCTCAGAACATACAACGCCTCAGAACACGCTGCCTCAGAACATACAACGCCTCAGAACACACGCCGCCTCAACATACAACGCCTCAGAACACGCTGCCTCAACATACAACGCCTCAGAACACGCCTTCTCGATGCATGCTGTCTCAGTGTACAACCCATCTCGCCACACACCAACTCAAAACACGCCGTCCCTGCGCGTGTCCTCTCAGCACACACCTTGTCCAAACTTGCCCCATATAAACACATGCCGTCTCACTCAAGTCGTCTAATTTCTCTCCAAACCTTCTAAAGGAAAAAACATCAAAAGCTGAATGTTATTTGTTTTGACGTAGCAAAAAAAAAACAAAAAACCCTGATTTCATTCTTACAGATTTAAATACCGTCAGTATTGCAATGTTTTTTACCATTTATTTACTTATTTCCATTTAAGGAAGGAGTCTCCAGTGTCGGTAGCAGAGAGAAAGTTTTCAGACGTGTTGCGGTTCTCGTCTCGTCTTGTGTTTTATTAAATAGCCGGAACGACCGGGGACGAGTGTGTAGAGCTGCTGTAGGGGAACTTGTTTCGCTTTAAGGCTTTTCGCCTCATCACAGCGTCATGTCCTTGATTATTTTCAAATAACAGCAACACACACACACACACACATCATCATGGAATTATTGTTTTCATGACCTTGTGTAACGTTAAGGGGTGATTGATTTATTTATGAATGAATGAATGAATTTATTTATTTAATGCATCTCGCATGAATAGTTCATGAAAAGGAAATCCTGTAAATCCTGGGTGAACCCCTGAACGCCACAAGGCTTCCTCACACACTTCCTAATTTGATAGCGAAGCACTTCACCGCTCTTCATGTCCTCGTCTCTCCGTCTCTTATTGAGCGCAGGACAGAATTTAATTAAAAAAAGGAAAAACCTGGAGTGCTGATTTGGTTAGAAGTCCTGCGATCTGACGTGCACAGCGAGCGAATCCGCGGCTCCTGACCGTTTTTTAATTCGCCGCCGAGATCCTCCACGAGCAGCTCCAGGACGTTCTGCCAGGCCTTTCTTTTTTTTTTTTTTTTTTTTGCGCACCAGGAGTGGGGTGATTAAATAGAAACGGACACGCCGAGGATTTATTTCAAAGGAGAGACGCGCTGCGGGACGAGGCCCAGCGTGAGCCGGGGAACATTTTAATATCCTGTTGCTTTCTCCACGACTTTATTGTTTTTGGCCTGTTTTTTTTTTTTTAAAGCAGTAAAAATGTAAATCTCTGAGGAATAATTCAGAGCGGTGCTGATATAAACAGAGCGGTAACTTTAACCCACTCTGTTCATCACTCAATTACTGAGTCTCTGATGGGACGTGGGAAGAGGAAAGAAATATGCAGAAGAAAAAAATTTTCTTTAAAAATAAATAAGTAAATAAAAAAGTTAAGATGTTTAACAGAATGTCCGGTCGGTGCGCGCTCATAGGTTAGTTATAACTCCCATCGATATTTTTTTTTCCTGATAACTCCAGCGTCATCTCTGATCTTGAAATGCGAGCCAGTTATAGAATGGGGAGGCGGGGCTTAAACCCTGATTTTAACCAATCAGATTACATCGTCACTGTGTGTACCATTTTAAACAATCAGATTACATCATCGCATTTGAGTCTTTATAATTATTTTATAAAGTTTAAAATATAACGTTTGTACACATAGTGCACTAAGAAGTGTTCAGGAACAGGTTCATAACAGACATCATTATCCTGGAGCTCGCTCTCTTTCTCGCTTTCTCTCTTGTTAAAATTTTAATCAAGTCCTTTTATGCGAGTCATTATTCACTGCTGTGTATCTTCTTCTCTCTCACGCTTTCTCTCTCTCTCTCTCTCTCTCTCTCTCTATATATATATATATATATATATATATATAGTATAAATAAAACAGAAATGTAGGTGTACTTCATGTGCACTCTTTTTCTAGGGCACTAGCTTCAAAACACAAGCTAGATTTTTTTCCTAACAAATAAACAAACAATTAAATAAAAAAAAAATTGAACTAACCAGAACATCGAACCTTCAGAAGTAAGAGTTTCTGACTTGTGTCTGCGGTTACACACACTCGCACGTATGAAAGAAGGTCACTCAGAAGTGATGATGGAGGAAAATTCCCAGATAATTAAGGCTTATGAAGAGAGCAGGAGAGAATTTCTAATAATCTCCATCTTTCTTTCATCTCTCTCTCTCTCTCTGTCTGTCTCTCTCTCTGTCTTTCTCTCTCTCTGTCTCTCTCTCTCGTGTTGTCCTATGGACTCCATTAAGGCTGAGTAATTATTTGGTGCATTGAGCTCAGGATAAAGGTTTAGACAGACGGATAGATGATGTTAAACTCACTGTGGAGATGAAAGAGCGAGCCGGATAGAGGGATAGAGGGGTGATTAATAACCGATAGCGTTCTAAGCCGGTCATAAAAAAACTAAACAAAAAAAAAAACGTTATTCTTTGTCGTGGCAGAAAAGATGACGCACTGCTGATGGGTGTGAAGTTTGAAACAATGAAAAGATGTAACGCCACGCAGAGGTCGTCACAGGACGGAGTGATGAATAGATTTGGGGATGGATAGAGAGGTGAATAGATGTGGTGGTGTAGTCTGATTGATAGAGAGATGGAGCAGTGATTGACTGGAGCGCTGAGTGAAAGATGGATGGAGGAATTTACAAGCAAAGTGATCTTAGGAGGATCTATTGAGGGATGGATAAAGTGATAAAAGGAGAAGGGCATGGATTAAATGTTTAACTGGGTGATGAATAGATGGAAAAAGATGCACGACTGGACAGACGGACAGATAGGAGGAGGAGGAATGGAAGCAGGGATGAGAGGAATGTAGAGCGAGAGCCATAGCACCAATGAGGGGTGAAGAGATGGAGCGAAGGATGCTGTTGATTGTAGGGAGTATGGTTGATGAGCGAGTGATGGATGGATGGAAGAAGAAACAGACTGAGAGTTGTAGGGATGAATGGAGGGGATGGATGAATGAATAGTTGACTGGGATGAAGATAGAGTGAGAGGACTAGACGCACTGCACAGTAGAGAAATGAACAGACGGAGAGATGACGGAGATGTGAGAAGATGAAAGGCGACGCACAATCGCTCATTTGGATTTGCAGATAAAGATGATGAAAGGATAAACAAGAAATATAGGGGTGAATTGATGAAAAGATGGATGATGGATAAGAGGTAGGGAAAAAAGGCAGAGTGAGGGATGGACAGATGGGCTGAAGGATGAATGAGAGTTGACTCAAAGTAGGAATGGATAAATAGATGGAAAGAAGATGGAGTTAGACAGATGTACAGACACGCAGATTACAGTAGGATGAAAGGATGAACCGATAATGAACGGATGGATGAACAGACAAGGCAGTGGAGGATGAACAGATCAGATTTAGGGTTGGATGAGTTGAAAAAGATAGAGGACTCGAGAGATGATCGGATGGATGGATGGATGGATTAATGGCGCAAAGGACGGACAAATTTAACCTTTGACGAATGAATAAGTAAATTGAGATACATGGATAAATTTAGTAATGGAGGAACTGATGGACAAATGCATGGATTGATGAATGAATAAATAAGAGATGCATGGATACATTTAGTGATCGAAGAACCATTAGATAAATGGATGGAGTGCTGCTGAAAGAGTAGAAATATTTGGTAGAGTGAAGGATGGACAGATTTAAGGTTTACTCGTGGATAAGTGGTGTCCATCAAGTCATCATTAAATCTTGTCCTAGAACAATGGACAGGTTTTGGCATAGACTGTCAGATGGATGGATGGATGGACAGATTTAGGATTAGAGATACAGTATACATGTATATGCAGTATTAAGGAACAGAGGAACCAGTAATGGAACCGATGGATGAATGGATAGATGGATGAAGTGTTGAATGGATGGACAGATTGAGAGTTGTATGATGGTTAAGTGGATTTAGAGAGAGAGAGAGAGAGAGAGAGAGAGGTGTCTGTTGCAGCGTCATTAAATCTAGTCCTTAAACATTGAACAAATTTAATGAACGCTAGACTGTCGGATAGATGGAGGGATGGATGGACAGATAGAGGGATGGAGCGATGGACAGATTTAGGATCTGATGAATAGATAAATGATTTCCAGATAAGAGACGTGTTACATGGGTATATCTAGTGATGGAGCAGCCAAGAAATGAATGGATGGAGTATTGAATAATTAGACTGGTGGATGGAGTGAAGGACAGATTTAGGGTTTAATGATGGATAAATGCACAGAGAGAGAGGGATGTGTCCATTAAGGTATCATTAAATCTAGTTGTTGAGTAATGAACAGATTTGGGGATAGACTGTCAGATGAAAGTGTGTTTGAGCACAGACGACATCATCGAAAGCCAATCATACGGTTTTTTTTTTTTCCTTTATGTAATGCACTCCATAATGTGTTACATTGCATGCCATTGTGCTTCACGTTGCACCGTCGTAAGTGACAGACGATGATGTCATTGCGGTTCACGTGCGAAAGGGAGAGAGAGATTGGTGGGTCTGACAGGTGTTGATTGGCGTCAGTGTGGTGTTCCATCAGCACCTCTGTGTCCAGAGCAGCAGAGAAGCGCATTTGAAAAATGAAAAATATCCTCCTCCCTGTTAGCTTAACCTGCTCAGTTAGCATCACGGTTGCCACGGTTTCACGTTTAGTTGCGGTGTTTGATCCGCCGTTAGCTCATCGTTAACTTTTTCAGAGCTCACATTGAATACCCAGGTAGCGTAAAAGTCTCCTGATCAAGTTCATGTTCAGCTTAATAAACACGATAAACAAGATTTTATGGAAATGTCCCTAATGATAAATAGATTCCTGAAGCTCTATTCAGACAGGGTGTGTTTCACATGTCTTGTATATCTCTGATATCTATGTTTTAAAAAGTTCATTATAGCCTATAATGTGACTTTTCTTTGATAAGAAAACAAACTGTAACATTTGCACTCTTTTATCTTTTCTTCCGTCTATCACTGAAACCTAAAGTTTTTTTAAACAAAGCACAAAACAATGAAACATCAACAATTTAAGAAAAACTTGAAAACTTCTTTATTGAACTCCTAGCAGCTAGACATGTCACAGTCAGGTGACCTACTCATTATATGATTTATGTTGCCATGCCTCTTAGAATACCGTATTAAGATTCAGAACATTTTAATTCAGATTACAGCGAGGTGGACAGTTTTACTTTAACATTAATCAGGTGAAGAACCACGTTTGGTAACTTCTGTAATCATTATCCGTTGACTTCATTGATTTTGATTTGACACAAAAATGACAACAATGAAAATTTTTGAAAAAAATAACAAAAGTCTTGAAATTCTGAGTTTCTAAGTATTTCAATGAGTATCATTTAATGGGCCAGAGAAAGTTCATTTTTAATTATAGATTGATTGATTGACTGATTTGATTAAATTATTGTCCAGAAACCTAACCCCAAAGAAAGAAGAACAGCTCTTGCCCCCTGAATTGGATTGGAATTTTGTTGACATAACCAGAGTCAAATAGATGACTTTTTATCAATTTACATAAAACATAAAAACCCTTATAAACACACAAAGTTTAAGGTTAATTTTGTGCTACCCTGCTAACCTATCAAACTAGCAAACACATCCATAATTACCTGTAATTATACGTCCTGATTTGCATCCAAAGGTTTTTTTTTTGGTAGCCACCTCAGGTGGATTTCTATAAAACAATTTTTAATACATTTGAAGCACAAAGTTTTTGCCACAAGCTACCAAACTGAGCTGAACCAAACGCAATTTTTTTGTTATTTGCATTTTTTTATTTGCATACAAAATCAAAAGAAAATTATGGAAATTTGTATGAAGACTAAAGACCATCTATTACATCTATTTTTTTTTAAAATCACAGTACCCTTCTGTGCTTCTGCTCCAAATAATAAAAATATAGAACGACCTTGTTGGTTGTTTTTTTTTATTGCTGGATTTTGCACCCATGTTAATTAAATCAGAAAGCCGCCGCGTAGCCGCTTTGGTTCTCTCTGCTCTGTCCATGTTGGCTTTTGCAGCTTGTCGACTCGGTTATTTTTTTCTTTTATTTATTTAATTTTTTTCTCCCAAGCACTTAAGTCTCAAGGTCATTTCGGTAATGCGTTTAGTGTCAGGTTTTTGAGGAAAGCCTCAATAAAGCGCTGTTTGCCAGACTTATTTATTTCTCACATCCCAGCTTCCTGTCTACACTGTGTGTTTCAACGATGAATTATTTCAGAAAAAAAAAGAAAGATTTTGTCTGTCAAGGCCGTAAACCTGAGAACTTGCTACCATAAAAGCTTAGAGTTTCACAGAAGAAGAGCAGAGGTTGGAAACATAGAGACGTTCAGTTCAACACTGATGTAGTTCTTTGTAACCTTTCTCACAAAGTTAATTCTTTATGTGACTTAACTTTAATAAATACTTTAAATGATTCTGAACAGCACATGTATTCACAAAATTATTTATTAAAAGGATTTAATCTATTTGATTGATTCAGTGTTACTAAAATTCAAACACCACAATAATAGAATGGTCAGAAACAACCCTATAAGTAATACTAGCATAGTTTAAAATAAATAAAACGCTTAACATTTAAACAATAAAAGAGTAACATTTAAACAAGTGATATTTTGTATAAAGTATAGTCTAATAGATCTTTATTATTTGAAGATTACAGTAAAACACATACAAAACTATCGAGTCTGTTGCTGGAATTTGTTTCAAATGTATTTATTCTTATACCATCGTCTGATTTTTACTTATTTCAAGCGTTTATTCCTAGAACAAAACAGATTCAAGCTTAAACTTTGTAGAAGTGTATATGATTATTTGCTACATATAGTCTCATAATGAAATATTAATGTACAAAAGTATATTTTTATCTTTATATTTTTTAAATAACTGCACATGTAATTTCAGATATATTTTTTTGATATTAATTATAGTTGTATATAATACAATAATTACTTAATAATCTTAAGCACACATAGTTGTCTTTATATAGTATATACATTTTCTTGCAAACATCTTTAAATTTAGCAAAAAGCATTAAAAAAATGCTTTAAAAGCATATCCATAAAATATTAAACTATAAATATGTGATGTATACATACAGAAATGTTGTATTTTAGTTTTTACTCCCAAAATGTGAAACTACTACTAAGCGTTTCTGGAATTTTTAAAATATATATCTTTTAAATATTTATAATATTGAAATATATCTTAAATAAATGTTGCCTACATTTACATATGCAGTATGTACATTTATTTACATATATTTTACATATTTTTTATTCATTTTTATTTTTTACCTTATATTTTATTTGTTATATCATTTTTGCAGCCTAATTACAAAATTCAAACTTTTACAGTAAGCTAAAATGCTAGGATTGAACGACTACTTTAAAGTCTTTATATCATGTACAATATTTCCTCCAAAAACCATTAAAAATTCACAGCATCCATTTGAACCTTTTGTGCTGCTCTAATACCATAACAATAAATACAGGACCTACCATGTGTACATGACTTTTGTATTTTTAAATATCAGCCTGTTTTCTACCTAAAAGGTCAAATTTGTGTAATATGTTCCCAGTTGTTGCGAGTATGTCATGTGTATAACCCTAAAGGAGCCATCTTTAAGCTCTTTTGGCATTTAACAGACCATCAGAAGCTTCATCGCTATATATAAGTCGAGTAAAGTGAGTTTTTATCGACTGAACGTAAAAGCAAGAGCTCGTTTCTTTACTGCACCATTGATCGGGTTTAAAATGAGGTATCTGACGTTCCGTATGTTATTTTATCCCATCACACACACACGCACACACACACGCACACACACACGCGCACACATATATAACCAGAGGACATACTACCGCCATAGTGATATTTGTGAACAGACGTTTTTCTGTGTTCTCATTTATCACTGTTCTATAAATAACTCTCAGTGTGTAAGCTCACACTCGTCTGGACACGACACACTTCCTGTGAGCGACTCAGATAACCCATCATCCTTTTATTAACAATTTTCCTTCACATTCTGTCTGGGATTTTTTTAAATTAGTAACTCTATTCTGAGTAGACTTTTTTTTATTTTAATTCAGCAGGGTTGTGTGCAGTACAAAACATATTAGCTGTAATGTAGCCTGAAATGAGATCATGATTAGCTAGCCCACAAGTTCAGCTTTACCTCATTAGTTTGTTATTAGCCACCCAACATAATTACAGTTAAAGCAATTACATCAGGAGATTATTAGTCTGGCTAACTTGAATATAGTTAAACATTTATCTCAGAAGATTATTACTAGCTGGCTAACTAAATTTAGTCATAAACTACCCCAGATGGTCATAATTAGCTGGCTAACATAAATATAGCTAAAATTATATTTTTGCTAGTTGGCTAGCTAAATGTAACTAAAAACTACCCAAGATGGAATAACTAGCAGACTAAGTTAATTACATCTAATAATCTTGGTTTCAAAAATTTCAAGCATGAAAATGTTTAAATGAACTTTTTTTTATTAGCAACAAAGTCTGGAGTATTTGCGAACATTAATTTAAAAACTTTTACTTACCATTTAACACCTTTTTGAACATAATTTCCAAACGTCCTAATATATAAAGTCCTAAAAAAATCTCATTACTGCAAGACTCTGAAAACATCAACACTGTTAGAAAAGCAAATATATTTTCCCATTTTTAAAAAAGGATTATTAATCGTCATGCACAGTTACTTGAAGTTCTGAAATAGTATTTTTTTATTTAAGTTTTTAAATCTCGATTGATTTCTCTCATTACCGCAACACCTTCCACAATTTACAATAATTTATTTTTGTATTTTAATGAAACCTGACATTTTTTCAAATTGACGTGACAAACCTGAAAGAACATAATTTGTAGATTCTGCACATGCATTTAAAATCAAAGTACTATTTTTCTATTCATTAAATTACCATGTAATGAACATCTGTTGCTGTAATGATATATTAGTTTTGGAAATGAGGTTAATTATTTTGGTAATGATAATAAGTATACTAGTATGAGATTTATACCGCGGCTAGTAAACTAGCGTAAGATAATGGAGAAAAAAAACAGATAATATTTGCATAATCATGCAAATTCAAAACAGTTTTATTGTGTAGTGCTTCAAAAACCTCAGGAAGTCATTGTTAGCTAGCCAACAAATACAGATTTACCTTGTGAATTATTATTAGTCACCCGACCTAATTACAACTAAAGCAATTATCTCAAGGGGTTATTATTAGCTAGCTGACTTGAATATGGCTAAAGTTACCTCAGAAGATTATTACTATTTTGTCAACTAAATACAAAAGAAAAAAAAACCCAGGAGGTCATTAGTAGATAAAGATAAAGAGACTTTATTGTCATTGTTGTGATACAACGTAGTTTGTTTGGTAGCTTTCAGAGACTAGCAGCAATAATAAACATAGGAATTAACTAAAGAATAAACAAAAGATAATGAATAAAGAATAAACACAAGGTAATTGCACTACAAATTTATGAATATATAATATATGTTAGCTGTCTAAGTTAAATAGATCTAAAAATTACCTCAGGAAGTCATTACTAACTATCCAACAAATACAGCTTTATCTTGTCAATTAATATCACTCATCCAACATAATTACAACTAAAGCAATTACCCCGGTTATTAAATATGGCTATAGTTATAAACTACCCCAGGAGATCATAACTATCAACTTAAATATAATGAAAAATGTTGACAAAAGTTAATAACTAGCTGACTAACTAAATATAATTAAAACCCCCAGGAGGTATTTACTAGCTGACTAACTTAAATACAGTATAACGAAAATATATCCCACAATTTCATTACTAGTTGACTAACTATAAATAACTCAAAACTGCCCATGTTGTCATAACTAGCTGGTTAACTTGCATATATCTAATAATTACCTCAGGAAGGCATTACTAGCTGGCTAAGGTAAATATAGATAAAAATACAATTTACCTCAGGAGGTTATTAGTTGACTATAGATATAGATTTTTAACTATTGATCACTAACAACTACCTCAGGAGGTCAAGACTAGCTGGCTACAAATAAACCAAAACCAAATTAATTCTTTATGAGGTAATTACTTGAAATGTGGCTAAACATTCATCAGAAGCTAGCTAACTAAACTACAGATTATTAAGTAGCTAATTTGGCTAAGCAGCGTTTTCTCCTGAAGAAAGGGACGCCACAGGTATAAAACCTTTAAACAGCTGTTTCTATGCTAAGGCTAACACTCACATCGTAGCACACAGGTGTTAGCATAGCGATGGGACTGTGAGACTGTGCTTTATTAAATTCTGAGATTTATAAGCAAAATTTAATTCCCACACGATTTCTTAATAAATGGCAACCCCAATCAGTTAATCACAGATAATTAGTTTTCAGACAATGTTAGCATGATGTTTAGCAAACTTCATCCGCGTTTCATACACAGTGAGAGGAGCAGCCGTCCTGCGGGAGGATTACATAATCATCTGCCTATTAGACGTGTGTGTGTGTGTGTGTGTATGTGTGTGTGAGAGAGAGAGAGAGCGAGAGAGAGAGAAACAATAAGACTAGAGGAGTGTGTGAAAGGACGGAGAGGGAGTATGTGTGTGTCTGTATTATTGTGTAATCGTACATCATGTCTGTGTCGTAATAAGTTGTGTGTGTGTGTGTGTGTGTGTGTGTGTGTGTGTGTGTGTGTGTGGCTGGACACAGACTGACACAAGTGCTCCTCATTCTGCAGCCAGTTACATAACACTCACACTTAGTCACACACACACTCGTGCATGCACACACATTGTCCTGCTGTTATTGACACAGTTTGTGTGTGTGTGTGTGTGTGTGTGTGTGTGTGTGTGTGTGTGTGTGTGTGTGTGTGTGTGAGAGAGCAAGCAACAGACTGCAGTAAGTTGCAGGGCAGTGTAGAAGCTGAGGCAGGGACAACTCAGCTCCTCTCCTGCTGTTATGTTACACACACACACACACACACACACACACACACACACACACACACACACTTGTATATATCTATTTTATTTTATTTATTTATTTAGTTTAATTTATTAATTTAGTGGTTGCTAAACTCCCTTCCAGACAAACAGATGTCACTGATGAGGAAACTGCATTAATATATTAAACCAGATGTGAGTCTCTTATTGTTGTGGAAATGTTCAGGTTCATAGAGTACTGAAGTGTGAGTAGTGCTGAAGTTGAAGTGTGTGGAATTTGGGAATTACTGAAGTGATGAGTGGAGCGCTGAATTGTAAGGAAACCTAGGGTGAGCAGAATTACCGGGTTTTGGTGTTGCTGAAGTTCGGTGTCTTGCATGTCTCAGCTCAGCCTTGTCCTGATCCTTCACTCTTCCTCTTGTTCTCCCTGTTCACTCTCAGCTCCAGGGTAAAGAGTGTTAAAACTATAGTGCCTTGTTACCATAGAAACCAGCAACTTTTTCTCACTCCCTCACAATAAACCTGGTGTGCTTGTGTCGTGATTTGACTCATCGACTATTGTAGGGTTTTTTTTTTTCCTTTTCTGTGAGAGATTTCGCAGTTTTTTCTGCAGTAATGTCACAGCAGGGAAGGTAATGGAGATGCTTTTTTTAATACTTCTTTGATCTAAAAAAAAACTTTATAGTTAATGGACAATTCTTACTATAAACAAGTGCTTTTGCATTAAAAATGTTGAATAATTGCATTTGTTTGATGTAGTGAGCTAATCCAACCTAAAAAATAGGAACGGATTTAAAAAATATAAATGAATAACGCAGATATATTAATATATATTTTTGTGAAGAAAGTATTCTTCCAAGGGTGAAGTTTGACATTAAGGTTGGTTTATTAAAGAGTACCTCACAGTTCTTTACTAGTTATCTAGCTGAAACATCACAATACATAGATAAATAAATAATACCTTAAGATGTTATTACTAGCTAGATAATTTAAATACAGTAAAAACTATTATTGAAGACCGCTATTAATAGCTAACCTTAACACGACAAAAAATTACCTCAGGATATTACTACTAGATAGATAGATAGATAGATACTTACTTACTTTCTTTCTTTCTTTCTTTATTGATCCCGTAGGAAATTCCAGCTACTAGCTAGCAAGCATAAACACAACAAAAATTATCTTGGAAGTTTATCAGCTAGCTTATTTAAATGCATTAATAAACAACCCGGGATAATATTACATACCTAACTTAAACATAACAAAACTTTTTACCTCAAGACATTATTATTAGCTAGCTAATTTAAATACAGTTAACATAATTTGTGAGGTTATTACTTGCTAGCTAATTATAATTAAACACGGTAAAAAAAAAAATACTGAAGATGGGAATTACTCGCTAGTTAACTTCTCAGGATCTCAGGAGGTTATTTGTACGTAGCTAATTTAATTGTTGCTAGCAAGCTAATTTAAATGTTTAACTAGAATGTTAATCTTTACTTTGTTATTTATCTAGCTAGGTATTCATTCATTCATTCATCTTCTATACCGCTTTATCCTGTATTCAGGGTCGCGGGGGGCCTGGAGCCTATCCCAGGAAGCTTCGGGCACGAGGCAGGGTACACCCTGGACAGGGTGCTAGCTAGGTATTGACTATCAAATTTTTTAAGATTATCCGGATGCACAGGAGTGTTGATGCGGCCTTAAGTGTTTACAGTAATGTAATCACCACTAATCGCGAGTGCGCTCTTATATATCGTATACCGCCCTCCTCGCGCTGTCATGCAAGCCGCCGCATGTGCAGGTCGGGCGCTGGGCGAGTTGATGAGCTCGTGTTAAACTCACCCTTGGATTAAAGTGCAGTGCTTGTGATAAAATTTGAATTGCTCTTTTATGCAGTCGTAAACGTTTGCAGTATCACTGTGATGTATAACAGAAAAGCCAACGTCAGACTTTTGTCATGAATATTTAATCGTTCGACTTTCGTTAATTATTTACACGTAATAATGCCTTCCTGATGCTAGTGTATAGCCAGAGTTCACGTACACGTGCTCTGTCTTCGTGCATGAGCCTCCTAGGTCTTTCTGGAACGTTCTGTGGAGATGAGGAAGATCTCAGGAAGGAGAGATGGCGGGGTGAGAGGAATGAAGGATTTTGTGAGGTGATACCTGCGAGAGAGAATCTGAGAGGGTGTGAAGAGGTTTGGGAGACTGCAGTTCTATGTAAAGCTTCTTCACAGTCACACACACACTCACACAACCTGAGGAAGTTATCTCCCCATCTAAACCCTCCTCTCGAATAACATGTTCCACACTCCAGCTCGTCTCATCCTGCTCGCTAATTTAATAACGTCTCCATTTAAGGGTGGGGTAATCTCATTCCACCTTCGCGCTGTTAGCGCGGAACGAGACATTCCTTGTTAAAATTGGAACACAGCCGATTGTGCAACCCGTTCGCGTAAGACGATAGCAACTTCGTTATCGTTGTTGCGCAGGAACGAGTCGTGTTACGTTAGGAAGCGTAATAGCTTCGTAGTGCTTAACAGCGTTCTCGTTAGGTAGTGGTGCATGAAAGGGGCGGGGCTTTGATTTGTTTAGTGGCATTTGTGTAGCTAATTAGAGATGCGGGGGGAAACAGTTCAGTTACGCATCATGATTCTTTTGTAAGGTGATTCAGGTGTCGATTTTTGTTTATGCATAGATTTTTATTTCGTATTCAGTTAAAACGTTGCAGTTCCTCTGTAATCCTATAGGTGGAGCTCTAAACTGTTCCCACATTGGCTGTGTGGTAGGAGCGATTCATTTGTTAAGTTTGTTTAGAATTGTAGCAAAATCGTGGCATAATTCGTAGAATTGCACTTCTGAAGTATTGCATTAACATCGTATTGGGTCGTCCCTAGTGATTCCCGTCCTTATAGCTAATGTAGCTAACGTTAAACATGAGGTCGATTATTAGCCAGTAGACAAGTTTGCCATTCAGATAAATATTTTTCTTTATTCAAATCACCACCTAAAGGAGTTTTCTAACAAGATGTCTGAATTCGTAAAAATTTGTCTTAGTCTTTAATGATAAGAAAATTAAGCTCCACCTCTTGTCGATTCACCTTTTGCTAGACAACATCATTCTCGCTCTACTATTAGAATATTAAACAGTAGATCCTGTTCCCTGTCCAGTTCAAATTTACTGTAGATTTAATAATCGTTATGTTTTAGTAACTTATACGCTATTATTTTATTTTCTGATTTGAGCACAATAATGTTGCGGTAGCTTCAGCTAGTTAGCACTTTTTGTTGGTTTGTTTGTACTTAGTGGTTATTTATTACAGCTTTCTTATTGTTGTTGTTGTTTTTTTTTTAACAGAATGAACAGGTCATAGCCCCGCCCCCTTGTGTCCAGTTGTCTCACACATCTCAGCTCCGTAGATGAACTCAGTGTGAAGCGAAATTTAAAAGCTACCGTAAATTTGTTTTGCGTCACGTCCTTAATTTTTTTTTTATTATTGATTTCCAGATTGACTTCGAGACTTGACCGACTAATTTAGTTCAGCTTTAGTCTTAACGCTAGCGTCTGATGGCTAATCCAGTAATATATTCCACACAGGATGTTATCATCACTCCAGCCGGCCTCGGTTGCGTTTCTGAGAAAACGTCCGCCCGTGAGTCACTCCTTTTTTCTCGTCTTGTGTATAAAATGTATTTATTTCTCGTCTGTTTCTCTTGTAGCGGCTTTTCTGAGAACATCATGACACGCTTTGGACGTTTAGGGCGAATGAAGAGATGAACGAGTGATTAAACACGCACAGGAAGTGAATCACCGCGTTGGTAAACTCGATCCATCGATTAGCGTCCGGATGTTCTCGACCTTCTTCTCCTGCTGTCCATTATTGCACCATCGCCGGGCCAACGAGAGAGAACACACACACACACACACACACACATACACCCACATGCCCACACCCACACACATACACACACACACACTCCTTTGCTAAGTGCTTCTGGAAGAACACTCACACTCGTCTGCACGCATTATTATCCTGCAGCTTCCTGGAGAGCGCTCTCTCATTCTCTGTCTCTCTCTCTCTCTCTCTCCCTCATTTCTCATTTCTCTCTCTCTCTCTTTCTCTCTCTCCCTCATTTCTCATTTCTCTCTCTCTCTCTTTCTCTCTCTCATTTCTCATTTCTCTCTCTCTCTCTCTCTCTCTCTCTCTCTCTCTCTCCCTCATTTCTCATTTCTCTCT
>JAQMYL010000036.1:36387355-36401748 GCA_030014365.1 Clarias pachynema
TCTCTCTCTCTCACACACACACACACACACACACACACACACACACACACACACACACACACACACACACACACCCTAAAATAACCCCTGCCCCCAGCTAACCCCCCTGCTTTTGGCCGTGTCTGACTCTGTGATTTTTTTTTTATACACCTGTTGCCCGAACACTCGTCCGCAATGTGTCCCGTCATCACCATCCCACCCGCTCTTTAGTTTTTTTGTGATTATTTCTCCCTTTTTTTTGGGACTTGTTTATCAGGGAAGTGTTTCAGTGGGAAACATCTGGATTTGGTTTTTCCATGAACGCCAAACCTGAGTGTAACGACACCTCTGTGAGAGAGCACTGTAAACATCAAAGGTGTTTACGGTTTATAAAATCCTCATGACCGCGTTGCGTAACGATGCACTCGATCCGAGTCGAGCGACTGGTTTAATGGCGCAGTTACGCAAACGGAGTCGAAAAAAAAAGGTGTGATAGTAAATCCTGCATATGGTGAAGCCACGCCCCCTTCCACTGTGACCAACATAGGTCACGCCCCCTTTTCCAAGACTAGTACATACACTCATTTTGAGGCTTGTGTTTGTTCACAGGTCAAGAATGGTGAGAGGTCACACCCCTTTTACCGATATGGGTGTCAAAAGTATTGGCTCCTCAGCGACTTGTGTAAAAATTCCTTGCAACGTTTATTTATGTATTTATTTATTTTGCTGTGTGTTTCAGTTTGACGAAGGCCGTAACACGTTTGATGACGAGCTCACCAAGGAGAACCTCCTGGGCTTCATCAAGGCCAATCAGCTCCCGCTGGTCATCGAGTTCACCGAGCAGGTAAACACTCCGAGCAGGATCCCGTCCTCGTCCACTTCCGCCAGCTACACTCTGATAAAAAAAATTATTAGAATTTGCAAATTGTAATCCGTGAGTAAAGCTGGAGGGTTAAGATCTTGTGAGCAGTAACACGATTGCACTTCATGCAGGTTAAAATGTCTACGTGCAACATTTTTAAAACATTTTTTTGCTTTCATCTTTTTTTCGTCCTTTTTCATCAGACGGCTCCTAAAATCTTCGGAGGCGAGATCAAGTCCCACATTCTGCTCTTCGTGCCCAAAGCGAGCAAAGACTTCCAGGAGAAGCTGGACCACTTTAAGAAAGCAGCCGAAGGCTTCAAAGGCAAGGTGCGTGACTCCCCGAGCTCCTTCCTGGTTCCTGTAGAATGATCTCGCACTTCTAACTGAGCAGGCTTGCGATTGTGATTTATTACGCCGCCAGTTCCTGATTCAAACATTAAACAAAACGTTAGCATGAACAGTTCAAAGGATCAGTTTTTTTTTCTCCTTCTTCCCTGCAGATTCTCTTCATCTTCATTGACAGCGAGGTGGAGGATAACCAACGTATCCTGGAGTTCTTCGGTCTGAAGAAGGACGAGTGCCCCGCCCTGCGCCTCATCACCCTGGAGGACGAGATGACCAAATACAAACCCGCGTCCTCGGAGATCACATCCGAGAACATCATCTCCTTCTGCACAGCGTTCACAGAGGGCAAGCTCAAGGTGAACGTCCCATTTAAACCCGTAATGTTGTTTTCTTCTTCAGTCCTGTACGTTTGTATGTTTAACTCTCGTGTGTTTGTCCACAGCCTCACCTTATGAGCCAGGACATTCCTGAAGACTGGGAAAAGAACCCAGTCAGAGTCCTGGTAGGCAAGAACTTTGAGGAAGTCGTCTTCGATGCCACCAAGAACGTCTTTGTCGAATTCTGTAAGCAACTTTATTATGGATTTTCTTTTTTATATATCTACACATAAACCAGAATCAAAAGCGTCATGTTGCTCGGAGAACGTTTTGTCCTGATCTCATGTCCCCTTGCTCGCGTTAGATGCTCCTTGGTGCGGGCACTGCAAACAGCTGGCTCCCATCTGGGATCAGCTGGGAGAGAAATACAAGGATCACGCAGACATCATAGTGGCCAAGATGGACTCTACGGCCAACGAGATCGAGACTGTGAAGGTCCACAGCTTCCCCACGCTCAAGTTCTTCCCAGCAGGAGACGATCGCAAGGTCAGACTTTTAAGTTTTGAATTTAACCAAACAGTACGATGTATTTCCTCTTTACATCAAGTACTTGTTCCACAAATGTATTTCATTATTGTGTGAGTTACATTAATACTAAATACCAACCGAAATGTCTCGATTTAGGATCAGGACCGTACCCTAGTATAAGTTCCTACTTTATAATTAGGGTCTATTTAAGGTTAATCGCCTTAAAAGGGCAACTGTTTTCAAAAATTCACTTGGTGCTCATGTTTAGACATTTGGACGCGTCTCCAGTGTGCAGACATGAGGCAGCCGAACATTCCCTCCTGCTTTTTGTTCTTTTTGTCCAAGGGTAGATTATCCCCCCCCCCCCCTAATGTGACATCATATAAGAGAGGAAACCCTTCTCCCTGGCCCGTTGTGAGGTTGCACTTCAGCAGCAGATCATTTACCTAGACACTGAAACGGTGTGTTTGGCAGAGGAGTGAAATAAAAACGACCTGATAAAATATGGGACCTTTTTTAATGTTTTGGTTGCAGTCAGCTTGACCTAATTTTACTGTCTCGCTAAAGTTAATTTAAGTGCAGCCCACCATCATGGCTTTCCCGATTTAGGAGCACTTGTTTATAGGTTAGGAGGTTGTCACGCCCTCTGGTGCCGTGTGCCAGGGGAATCCGGTCAGAACCAGCCCCGTCAGATATGTGGCCGGCGAAGTGGCACTCGGCTGCGCGGTGGTGTTTACTTACAGTCGCGGTGGAGGTGTCGCTAATGCGCGTTCCTGCTGCGATAGCCCACACCTCATCCGCTCCTCGTTGATTGGGTGATGCGCATGGTTTGCCCCTGTTTCTGGGCTCCCGAGGGGCAGCTGGCATCTGGTGCTGCGACACGGCCCTTGCTTACTGCCATTCTAGAGATTTATAAACTTTTTCTTATTATCATTACATAATAATTTTGCAGCGAAATAAATGAAGGAAAAAATGTTGATGCAGATTTTCTAAGTATGAAGGATCTTATTACCCCTGCTTATGATAGATGTGTCCCAAATATGGGTGCGAGTGATAACGGCCTTTGGCAGGATCTTATAGAGTGTATTTTTGGGAACTATTTA
Organism: Clarias pachynema; assembly: GCA_030014365.1. Lineage (NCBI taxonomy): Eukaryota > Metazoa > Chordata > Actinopteri > Siluriformes > Clariidae > Clarias > Clarias pachynema. The sequence continues at coordinate 36,390,492 of JAQMYL010000036.1, forward strand.
ATATCCCCGGTTCTAAATCTAGACCCGGTTATGCGCTGGTCATTCAGCAGCTGTGAAGTCAAACCTGCGCTTCTTGAAGCTGACGTGTCCGGTCAGTCATGAAACGCCCCATACCTGCTGCTTGTTGTTTAACTTCTGAAAATCCAAAATGAGCGACTTTTGACGCTCCGTGTCCCAATCCCAGTTTATTATTCCTCTAGCCAACAATTTGCGAGCTGTCCTGAGTCCCAGTCCTGAGGTCCTAAACAGCTCTAAACAAGCAACATGTTCTGATGCACCATGTACCGCTTCTCTCGCCTTAGATCATCGACTACAGTGGGGAGAGAACACTGGAGGGCTTTACAAAGTTCCTGGAGAGCGGAGGAAAGGAAGGCGGAGCACCGGCAGCAGAGGAAGATGATGATGAAGTCGATGTGAGTACCGCCAGGGATTTTTTTTCCCCCCTAACATTTTAAAATAATTTGCCTCAATTTAGTCATCAGGCATTGATCATCATGAACTCATAAAATCAGCTGATGAGTTTGGCTTTTCTAGTTAAAGTCCCGTACTCTGTGTTCAAACCAGCCCTTTCACCTATTCCTAGCAGGTTAGCAAACAGTCCTGCGTATGACTGACTAGCGCAAAGTAGTATTTAAAGTCCTGGTCCTGAAAAACCTCTGTCCATGTTTGTGTGGTTTATTTCTCCTTTGCTTTATCTAATCAGCTTATTAACATCACATCTTGACTCGAAGTGGGTGTGGTCAAGTAGGCAGAATGAGGACAGGGAGGTTTCTCCAGGAATCAAGAGCAGGAAAGAGTTTCAAGGTTATTCTAGAATGTTCCTAAGTCTGTAAAGGCCGCGAGTCCACCATGTTGAAAGCGTCTAATTCCAGAACATGACACCATCGTGCTCATCGTTTGGCTCCGAGCTGAGGATGAGCTCAGTACAGGTTTTAGCGTTTAATAATGCTCGTAAACAAATCATCTTCATTGTTGTCATCATGCAGGATTTGGACCTCGAGGACCCCGACGACATTGACGCAGAGGGACACGACGAGTTATAAGGACAAGAGAGAGGGCAGGCGCGTGTGAGATAGAGAGAGGCGAACCCCTTCACCAACCACCACTTCCACTACTCCAAGCCCTCCCTGTACCAGGAACCCTCAAACTTCTCCCTGTCAATCATGTAGACTTTTTACACCAAGGCCGATGACCTCGAAGAAGAAATGACACTGTTTTGGGAAGTTTCTTTGATCAGAGACCAAACTGTTGAACCTTGTGTTGGCATTAAATCTCGTTTCTCCTGTCTGTTAATTAGTATCTTGAAGGTTTCATCTTGTGGCGAGCCACAGGGGCTGGTATTAGGACCTTTTTAATTTGGGAGTTTGATAAGAGTTCGGTGACTGGGATGGACAGTTCGATCTCAGGGCATCACAGTGATTTAAACAAACAAAAAAACAAAACAGTACATCCTCGGTTCAATTAAATACAGATGTAGCTACGACCAAGCATTCTTTTTCCTCTTTTTTCCCCCCCAAAAGAGTATTCTTTTCTTCCCCCTCCTCCATAACCATTAATACATAGCTACTGATTATTATTATTTTTTTTAACAATAGAAAAGTTATCTATTTGTTGTATTTAATTCTATTTTTCCAGTTTTTATTTGTGTAATTGTTGGTACTCGGTCACGCTCAGACTGTGAGGGGGGGGGGAAATCTTCTGTACCACTACATTTGTTCTTCACGCCTGCGGGAGATTTCATCTCGGTTACTGAATCACATTTTCAGACACATTCCATCTTTCGCTCTGCATCTCCTCTCCGTCGCATGCATAAATGAAGGGGTGGGGGAACGCGCTCAATGTCTCGTAAAACCAGTCTGTCGGATCGTTTAGTTTCTTTCACGCGTCCAGGATCGGGGATGTAAATGTGTCGTTTTAACCCCTGACTATTTATTGCTGTTGTTCAGAGGGTCGACGTTAAATGGAGAAGGATTTGGGTTTATAGAGGGGGAGGGACTTGTGTAATGGTATTATTTTTGTTTTTTTTTAATTAATGTAAAGATGTAAAGAGCGAAAGAGGAATGAACAAGATGAAAGTAAGCATTCCATCACACGTAAAAAAGGAAAAAAATGTGGAAAAATTAACTGGTGGCCAAATAAACAACAAAATGGTGACAAAATTGTGTTGGTGTTTTTGTTTTTCTTCACAAAGTTGACATGCCACACCTCCATCATTCATACTGACACATATCGTACTGCATATCGTACTGTGTATGACTATGTATGTGACAAATAAAATTTGAAAATTTGAATTTGAACATAGTGGCCCCGCCTCCATCACTAGGACTGACCAATGGGGGAGGTGAGGGCAGTGCCAAAACTTAAAAATGTCCACTTAAAAAGTGAGCCCCATGTTTAAATGCCCAACTTTATGACAAAAATAAACATTTTCAACCTGGGACAAAACCTGTTTTTAATCTCCAAAGCTAGATTTCCCATTTGTTATAACTGTATGTGAATTTTGTGTAACTCATTAGTTAAACTTTGCTATTAAGTTTATGCAGAGTTAAGGGGTGTGGCCAATTTGAGTGACACCTGTATTGTAGGTGTAAAACCTCTAGATGTCCACTATGCACCGCTTTAGCTAACCAGCTTACTGGAATTGTTGCAAGAAATGTAGGAGTTTTATGGGTGACTTCATGAGTTTAATCTAATGCATTAGCGTATCAGCTCGCTAGCTTGTGGGTGGTAACACCCACCCGTTTGCCCAGTTATGGCTTAATGGGGGCAGTATTTGGGCAGACTCAGTTCCTGTCAGATGACGATGACCAGAGCTCCCACAGGTGAGCTTCAAACCGGCGCTTCAGAACATTTATGGGTGACGCCACAGGGTTCATGTAGGCAGAAACAGTGGCCACGCCTCCACCAATAGGAGTGACACACAGGCCACGCCTCCTTCCCTATGACTGTATGTGATAAGTGTAATTAGGAATCTCCATTTTTGAACCTAATGATTACAGAAGTTATATTAATACTTTCATTTTATCCCAGCTTCAAAATAGCCTTCATGATGGGAAACATGATGGGAATATTTTTCTTGTTGCTTATTGATGCCATTTCCAGAACTGGCAACATGTTTGCGAGCTTATTTTACATTCTTTATCTATAAACCATCTTTACAGCTGTTTACAGTATAAGAAGCTTACTGGCTGCCTGTGGAGTACGTGACCACAAGCTATGAGCTCTCAGGAGGGTGTGTGTGTGTGTGAGAGAGAAAGAAAGAATCTTGGAGAAAACAAGCTGAAGTATCAGTTCCCATCAGTCAGGAGGGTCAAAAATCTACTCAGCTTCCAGTTCAGTCACTCGAGCTGTGAGGTGATGGCACCAAAAATAGTCCATGAAAGGATATAAAGAGCGCTAACTAGCTCATGAGACGGCACACAGCGGGAGGACCTGAAGCTCTCAGCATCAGACGACAAGACGACCCGAAGCCTAGTCCGAGCAGGATTCTGAGGACGATCCATACAACGAACTTTCCTCAAGAGGATGATGAAGTACTACCAGTGCCCAGTGACCCAGAGCGTGACCTACGAGGGATGCAACACCAAACCCGGGAGTCCGCTGCCCTGCTTTCCTTCAGGCAAGTCTGTAAAACCCGTCCGCAACGTCCACTTCCCCAATGACGTGGTCTTCCAGGATTACGTCCGTCACGGGGAGCTGGAGAGGATCGGGCGCTTTATTCGGACCAGAAGGGTGACCCTGGACACGATGTACCCTTCAGGTAAGACCTCCTGCTCACCGCATCGTGTACAGGGTAGTCAGTGAGTGTCATTTTTACATTACAAGCTAGATCCAGTTCAAAGCATCTGGGTTAGAGTTAGAGGGTTAGAGTTATCACCAACTTCTCAGACACAACAAAGTCTGCGTCTGGTTCTGTAATTCTTTTTCATCACCTTTTATCACCAGGCATGGCAGCCATCCATGAGGCAGTGCTCTCTGGGAACCTGGAGTGTGTGAAGCTGCTGGTGAAATACGGCGCCGACATCATGCAGAGAGACGAGGACGGCTGGACGCCGCTCCACATGGCCTGCAGCGACGGATTCCCACACATCGCCAAGTAAATACATTTTACTTTACATCACGTATTTGAAATCTTTAAACTTTTCTACAGATTTCTAACTTCATGCTTGTTTAGGTTCCTGCTCTCTCTTGGCGCTGACCCCGAGGCAGAGAACGACTGCGGAGAAAAACCCGCCGACCTCGTCGACACCGACTGCAAAGAGCTGGTCGAGATGTTCGGCGTCGGAGGAGACTGAACCTGGGACGCGCCGTCTGTCTGGTGCATCGAATCAGCTCAAGCATTCTTCATCGTCTCATGATGACGGAGAGAGACCCAGGGTGGAGCCGCTGCTACGTCCAGCTCTTGTGGGGAACGAGATCTTCTGGACGTCAGTGCAGGTCTGATGGTGTAGAACTGTAGACGAGCGGAGACGTGGAACCTCGAACGTGGGAGTTCATGCAGAGAGACGCATTTCTCCCACTGGGGGACGAGAAACAAAGTGACTGTTTTTTAATATCAGTGTATGCGTTTTATCATATATCCTACAGCTCGGTGCAAAAGTTTGTGCCCCTCTAGGAGTTCATTCTCCTGTATTAACATTACATTATTATTGTTGATGTTAACGGTACAATACGTATTTGTATTTCTACTTTGCATGACCCAAATTCTTATGCTTTTTATACCAAATTCTTTGTTTTTCGATGTAAATATTTTGACTGTTACACTAAATCATCCTTCTTAATTCATCCGCTTTGTTTCATCTGCATCGGTTAAATCCAGGATAGAATCACATCCACTATTTTATTAAAACTTCCATATTGCTTGTATTTATTTGTTCTAAATGAACGCGTGTGTGCAAACTCAGTGCAAAAGTTTGCGCCCCCTTCAGGACTGATAAGGGTAGGCAATGCAAAAGTCAGAGGTTTGATGAGGGTTGTGTGATAATATGTATATGAAATGTTTATTTTTATTTTTATTATTATTGTTTTAGATAAATTGTATAAAAGATGTACATTTTTATTACAACATTACATTATTGTTCTTGGTGTTAATTGTACAATACTGTACTTATTTGCATTTCTAATTTGCCGGACCCACATACTCTTATAATTTTATACCATGTTTTTTCCAAATAAAAATATTTTTATTATTAAACTAAATCGACCTTCTTGCGTCTTTAAGAAAATCCGCATGGGTTCAATCCAAAATAGAGCCACTATGTAGGTGCACTATATAGGGCACTCAACACTACGTCATGCACCCTATCTAGTGAACTACACCCCCAACAGGCCGCCATTTTGGATCCGCTCACTGTTTTGCTAATACACCAGACTTCAGGATTTTTAAGCGTATTATTTTATTATAATATCGTAGGTGATTTTTAATTTATTTGTTCTGAATTAACACACGGTAGGTACACCAATGATATATCACACATAAATAGTCTTTTTTTTTTTTAAACGCTTACAAAAATGATCCGTTTTCTTCTTGCTTAGCTAATGCTAACTGTAAAACAATTGGGTTATTTATTTCCTACCCGCTTTTTAAAAACTTCTGCTTCCGCATTGTGCTACGATTGGCTAGGAGGACAGGTTCACGCGCGTATTAGGTATAACTGACCAATCATGGCACAGAAGACTGATGTTTTTGGCCAATCACAGCGGAGGCGGGGTTTTGTCGGAATGCGGATAGAGTACTTAAATGAAATAATACAATCAAATAACGATTTAAAAAATTGTCGTAAACGTAATTTTTATTTTTCCAATTGCACTTGCATTTTAGATTATTTTACCCTATTAACCTGTTAATTCAGTGCAGCCGTGTAGATTCATGTTTATAGGATTGAACATCTTGCATTGTTTATTCAATTGCTATTCAATGCAACAAAAATAAATAAATGAAGATTACAAAATATATTTGAGATATTAAATGAGTATGTAAAGTGTTAAATAGTTAATGAGATTCTGGAATAAAACTGTAAATATCTCACATTTAAGGGGGCTTGGTGGCGTAGTGGTTAGCACTGTTGCCCTGCACCTCCAGGGTTCAGGTTTGATTCCCACTTTGGGTCTGTGTGTTTGGAGTTTGCATGTTCTCCCCATGTTCGTTGGGTTTCCTTCCACAGTCCAAAGACATGAAGATTTGCCCGTAGTGTGTGTGTGCGCACGCGCCCTGTAATGGACTGACACCCCATACAGGATGTACCCCACCTTGTGCCCTAAGTTTCCTGAAACAAGCTCCAGCCTCCCTGACCCTGTATACAGAATAAAGCGGTATAGATGATGAGTGAGTGAGAGTGATATTTCACATTTGACCCGAAAGATGAAATAATATTTCAGTTTGTGTCTTCAGCAGGTTTAGGGATGGTGCAGAACTACAAGCAGGCATCTGGAGTGTGTTCTCCATCCAACACTGATGAGTTCCTCACCCCAGCGCACGAGGAGAACGTCCGCTTCATTCACTTCAGTCAGGAACATCATCATTGTTATTATTATTATTATTAGACTGGAAGGTTTTGCAGTGATTTGATCAGAAGATGTCAAGTGTGTGATCAGAGTGTGTGTATGTGTGTGTGTGTGTGTGCAGCCTGGCAGTGTGTGATGAGGGAGATGCAGGCCTTCCAGGGAACTGAAAATAGCAACAAGGGACCTCAGAAGTACGTGGAGAGAACTCCGAACCCCAGCCTGAGCTGTACGTACACACACACACACCATTTATATGTATGGCTGTCAGCTCTTTAGTCATCTAAAGCTTAGATGCTGTCAGATAATTGAATAAATACAACAACAAAAAAACAAAGCTGTTGAAGTTCGCTCTGTGTCAGTTTAATTCATTCATTCCTGCTGTTCGTTTATTTATTTATTTATTTATTTATTTATGTTTTCTTTGGACTAGGAAAGGCCAGAAAAGGAAAAAGAAAGAAAGGAAAACACCTGGATGATGCGAATGTGTGTGTTAGAATGTTGGATGTTCTAGAATGTTACATATTTTTAAAACCCTAGTTGTTCTAGAAGTGTAGATGTCAGAGAACGGTAGATGTTCTTGAACAACTCCTTATTTCAAAATCTTGAAAGTTCTAGATGATTAGATGTTTCATAGTAACCTGGATGTTCTAGAATGTTCTAGAATTATATTATTAACAATACCACAGTGCATCTTGAAAAATTAGAATGTTGTAAAAAAAAATTTTTTTTTTAAAAGGTTACATTTATTACATGTAAAGTTAAATATTTCAAGCCTTTTTGTTTTAATTTCGATGACCACAGCTTATAGCTAATAAAAATCCAAAATCTGGTATCTCAAAATATTAGAATATTTCCTAAGATCAATTTTAAAATTATTAAAAATACAGAAATTCTGAAAAAGTAAGTTAATTAATGCACTCAGTGCTTAGCCAGGGCTCTTTTAGCATGAATTACTGCATCACCTGGTGGCGATCAGGCTGTGATGCTTTTGAGAGGTTACTGAAGACCAGGTTGCTTTGATAGCAGCCTTCAGCTCCTCTGTATTGTTGTGTTGACCGTTTCCTCTCCTGACAACAGACCATAGATTCTCTATATGGTTCAGGTCAGGCGAGCAGAGTAATATGAAGGTCGGAACACAGGTTTGGTGCTGTGGGCCGGTGCTAAGTCCTGCTGGAAAAGGAAATCGGCATCTTCTCAAAGCTTATCATCAGACAGAAGCATGAAGTGTTTTAAAATCTCCTGGTAGATGCTTTGGACTTAATAAAACCCAGTGGACCAACACCAGTAGAGGACATGGTGCCTCAAACCACCACTGACTGTGTGAACTTCACACTGGACTTAAAGCAGCTTGGATTCTGCACCTCTCCACTATTCTTCAAGACTCTGGATCTTTGAACTCCAAATTAAATGCAAAATTTACTTCTAATCTGAAAAGAGAACTTTGGCCCGATCCAGTACGTTTTCTTCCTCAGCCCAGGAAAGACTCTTCTGAAGTTGTCTTTGGTTCAGGAATGGGATGGTATTAGGGATACAGCAGTTGTAGCCTGAAGACGTCTTTGTGGTGGCTCTTGATGCACCGACTCCAGCCTCAGGCCGCTTCTCGTGAAGCTCTCTCAAGGTCGTAAATCAGCTGTGTTTGACACTGGGGTTTCATGTACAGCTGGTACTTTGACTTTTAGCTAAGTGTTGTTAAGTATTTACCCTCCCTGCAAACATTTGGTAGTTTGATGACCATTAATGACGGCTGTTGTGAATCAGATAACCATTCCATTCAACTTTAATTCACAAATATTTTTATATTTCACTGACGTTGAAATGACGAAGTTTAATTGTGTTCATTAGTGAATCTTACTTTTTAAGTTGGATCACAACAGAAAATTAACTTTATGATATTCTAATATTTTGGGATGCACAGTATAATGTCTTATTCTACATTATACACACTGAAGCTGTGTTTGTGTGTGTGTGTTTGCGTCCTGCAGCTTTCACCCCGGTGGATCTGAACAACGTGCGACGGAGGAACGTGCAGGACTCCAAAAAGTCGTAAAGGCTGCACCGTCACTGCTCGTGCACGTCTCTGTAAACCTGTTTCTGTTTTATTTTTATTTAAGTGGCCTTTATTATGAGGCGTCTTGTCTTGTCCGTGCGCATGAGGAGTCGCGGCCTGTATTTACTCCGCCCCCTAACGTTCGTTATGTCCTAAGGTGAGATTTAGAGGCACTGCGTTCCTCCTGCGCTTTATTTCCTGTGCAGTGAGCATCCCTCCTGCTCCGGGCTTCCTCACAGTTCTTACTTCCACCTGTAGTCAGAGCCAGTGTACTGGGGAACCGGTTTTAACCTCTACACGGTTGTTAGATCAACAAATTAAATGTGGGTGTGTCCTTTAAAAAAAAAAAAAATTATCACTTGTTCATTCTGTTTGTGGCATTAAGGTGACGTTTTACTGTCCAGTCCTTCAGCACTGAATTATCAATTATTGTTATTATTATGATGGAAATTTACTTTTGTCTTTAGCCTTTCATAGAGTCACATCAGGTTTAATGACGTCATTGGTTGTCCAAAATAAAAGCCTGTATCATATCATATCTACATTATACAGACAAGAGTATTTGTCCAAACCTGCAGTGATGTTGTATCCAAACACACACACGTCAATATAAAGTCGGTCTCCCTTTTGCAACTATAACATCTCACACTCTCCTTGGAAGGCCGTCCACAAGATGTTGGGAGTGTTTCTGTGTGAATTCGTGTCCATTCATTCTGTAGAGCGTTTATGAGGTCAGACACTGATGTTGGACGAGAAGGTCTGGCTCACAACCTCCGCTCCAGTTCATCCCAAAGGTGCTCGATGGGGTTGAGGTCAGGGCTCGGTGTTCAGGCCGGTTGAGTTTTTCCACACCTTGTCTTTATAGTCCTCACCTTGTGGACTGGGGCGGAGTCATGGTGGAAAAAACACAAGGGTGTATGGAAGTGTAGCATTGTCCAAGATGTCTGGTTTGCTGAAGTATTTAGATTGCCCTTCACTGAGGATACGAGGCCTGATCGATCGAATTCAATCATTAACAGGTTTGGACGATCACTTTTGTCTGTATAGTGTATATTAAAAAAGATTGGCGTTTTTGTTTTTCTTCAAGAAAAACATGTAAAAACCCATAGACTGTTAGAATATTTGACACTTTTTATTTAAAATTCATTTCCCGTTATATTTCTGGGCGGGGCTTTACAATGCAATGTTTGTGATTTTAATTATATAATATTAAAAGTCTTTGAACCAACCACGTCTGATGCTCAGATTAATAACAGACACAACAACCAGTCAGAACATCTGGAAATGTTAACCTCTGGAACTTGCATGCCAGTGGACGGCACTGATGAATAGCTGTCATGGCTCAAGGTCAACAACTCCGACGTGAAAGTGTGACAAAAATGAGCTAGCGCAGAGTCTGTTAGCTAAAATCATGTAGAAGTGGAACAGTGTAAGAACAAAACAGAATCGAGTTGAGATCGTCAGCGTTTATTTCCATCACATCACGTCGTCTCTCCCCTGAAAGAAAACACAAAGGGTTAGTCGTTACTCTGAGGTTCTGTCACGTTCTATAAAATCGTTAAAGCATAGACAAGCGAGCCAGACGGCGAGTCTCACTCTTTAAACTTCCACTCCTGCCGGCACATGGGGCACTGCTGCTGCACCTGCTGCGAGTTCAGCCACTTCAGGATGCAGTGCATGTGGAAGCAGTGGGAGCACTGACCCCAGACCAGCGGGCAGTCGTCTCCGGGGACTTTACCTGCAACGCACAGACGCCGTTACAGCGGTTTACAGACTGTATGAATGATTTATACAAACAAATAAAATGATTCAAGGAATAAAAACAATAAAAAAGTGGCGTACAGTCCGGACAGCAGCCGTTGAACGGAGCTCTGCAGATCCCACAGTTTTCATCGTTGGCCACCCAGAGCCATGAGGCCACACCGTGCCACTGCTTTATCTTCACCTTCATCTCCGTCTGCATACAATCATCATCATCATCATCATCATAACAAAATGTAAACATTACACTAAACACAGGAGGAAACTGGAAGAAGCATTTTAAATATATGAAGACACACATATAGATATTTAAAATCATTTAAAAGAAATAAACAAGACAAAAACATTTAAACAACCTTAGATATCGTAAATAAACAGAAACTAATAGATAAAACAGATGACGTCATTACATCCGAAAATAAAACAGGGCGACGTGGCGGTTTTTATTGGATGCAAAAACATCTAAGCAATAAGACACAAGACTTAAAATCGGAAAGATGATAAAATCTACACTGTTATGATGAGATATTTAATGAGAATACCTGTGTGTACAGCTAAAGCGCGCTCGCGCTGCTGGTCGCCATTTTGATTCTCCGCTTTTTTTCACTCGGCGCTTTCAGTAACAGCGATGTGACTCAGTGTCGCCCTCTAGCGTCCGGGAGCGAGTGTGATTTTATTTGATTATTTTTTTAATTAATGTTTTTAATTTTTATAAACAAGTGTAAGTACGTGTCGTTGATGGTTAAAGAGTTTGTAGAAAAAGTTGCAAGTTTTAAATTTAAAATAATCAATAAAGGCTGATCTTTAATGTAATCAGTGATATTATTATTATTATTATTATTATTATTATTAGAGGTTGAAGTCCACCTACATGTCTGTGTGTCTTTCTGTACAGCAGAACTCTCTGTCTAACTTATTAATACAAAGAAATGACATTCTGTAAGG
>JAQMYL010000036.1:36468014-36478762 GCA_030014365.1 Clarias pachynema
ATTTAGATTCACTGATGGTGCAGATTAAACTTCAGGCAGAGATCTAAGGACTGCAGGAGATTCAGTAAATTCTGTCCTGACAGTTTTGTGTGAAGCTGAGACAAAATCTGGTTGGACAGACATACAGATGGACAGAAATGTTTCTGAGACGGGTTTCTGGTCCTCCAATATATAAAACGTAAAGATATCATTGAAAGATGTACTAACTGTCTGACTAACGTACAGACAGGTTTTCTTTTATTTATACGGATATAGAGTATATAAGGGACACTGGTGGCTCAGTATTAGGTTCCTCATCTGCCATACAGAAGGCCTGGGTTCGATTCCCAGCCAGTGCTCAAACCTCAGCCACGGGGTGCAGTGCCGGACTCACACCTGGATAGGATGGCAGGGTTTTGTCAGGAAGTGCATCCGGTTTAAACTCGTACTAAGTTGTAGAACTCATAAAGGTTGCTGGAACAATATATACAGTGTTCCTGTATAGTTCTCACGTATTTTTGTTTAAATCTCATCTGCGTTCCTGCTGCAGCACCTCTCGCGCTCTCGTCATGGCAGAAGTGACCGACTCCGTGGCCCTGCTGAGCCTCGAGGACGACCTGACCTGCAGCATCTGCTTGTGTCCCTTCGAGGAGCCGGTGAGTCTGAACTGCGGTCACAGCTTCTGCCGCGGCTGTCTCGAGGAGACGTGGAGCACCGCGAGCTCGTACCAATGCCCGCACTGCCGCGCGCACTACCTCACCAAGCCGGATCTGAAGAAGAACACGGTGCTCAGCGCGGTGGTCGACACCTTCAGGTCCAAAGCCGGGAGCGGTTCCGGAGCGGGGCCGGACGAGGGGGAGGACGGCGGCTTCGGCGCGGCGCGTCTGCCCCGCCGTGAGCCTAAACCCATCATGTGCGACATGTGCAGCGAGGCCAAGGCGGTGAAAACGTGTCTGACTTGCATCACGTCGTTCTGCGCCGAGCACGTCCGCCCTCACCAGGAGAACCCGTTGTTCCGCGCGCACGAGCTCTGCGAGCCGCTGTCTGACCTGGCGGAGCGTCTGTGTCCCGAGCACGGGAAGCTGATGGAGTTCTACTGCGCGCGCCACGAGAGGAGCATCTGCAGCAGCTGTTTGCAGCAGAGTCACAAGGAGTGCGGGTTCTCCACGCCCAGCGAGCAGCGCGAAAAGATAGAGGTGTGTGTGTGTGTGTGTGTGTGTGTGTGTGTGTCGAGGTTTAAAACATAATTAATTAATAAACAAATCTTGGAACTTCACGCTGATCGATTTGTTTATAAGTCCTTCTAGAGTCAATACAGCACGCACACACACACACACACACACACACATGTTCTGGGCCGCAGGGTCGGGTTCTGCTCACGGTGTCCTGATTTATGTCTGTGTCCTTGTTTCCATCAGTCTGATCTGCGAGACAAGCTGAACGTTCTGGACCGGAAAACTGAAAAGAACCAGCTGGTGATAACGCAGATGAGGGAGCAGCAAGCCAAGCTCAAGGTGTGTGTGTGTGTGTGTGTGCGTGTGTTTGTGCTGAACTCATGTTTACGCAGTAGTCTTGCATCAGTGCTGGTGTGATTACTGGGTGTTTCCTGCTTGATATGCAACGCTAATGTGTATTGCATTTCCTGCTTGTGTGTGTGTGTGTGTGTGTGTGCGCGTGTGTGTGAGAGGTCACATCCAGACAGCAGTCACTTTATAAGACGCCCTTCGTCGTCAAGGCACAACAGTCCACGGTGTAAATAGGGCTAGTGTGTGTGTGTGTGTGTGTGTGTGTGTGTGTGTGTGTGTGTGTGTGTGTGCAGGAGAGAGAGAGAGAATTAGAGCGATTGTTAATACAGCGTGTTGAAATGTTCAGGATTGCGGCACCACGAGACAAACGAGACCTCCAGCTCCACGCTCCGTTAGTCCCCGCCCCCTAAACAGCAACCGGCCAATCACAGCTTAGCAACAGTAACTAAAACCAAGCTGTAAACTTTTGACACGTTGATTTCTGTAGTCACTAGACGACACGCAGACGTCTATAACACGCCTCCTCTCTCAGAGTCCAATAATGTACAAGAATTACAGAGAAGTGTTTATCACATTCACCAAAACACAGTATTGCTGCTGATTGTATTATTATTATTATTATTATTATTATTTATTATAGCCACTTCTGAAGTTTATGCAACATGTGTGTGACTGATCTCAGTCTCTAAAAATGGTTTTGGAGAGATGATTTTATTTGTCAGTGTTATACCGTCTCACTTCAAACAATAATCATTTAAAATGCAAATTATTCAAATGACTTTATGAGTATCGATGCTAAAAGTGGTGGAAGCTTCTAGAAGCACATGACCTGCAAAACTTGTTGCATAAAATGTTTTTTGGTAAAAGCTTTAAAAAGCAAAAGAATCTGTAGTGTCTGTAACCATGTCAAATGAATGTTGTAATATCTTAATAGTTTAGGATTTTATAATAATGCACTTTTTCAGGTTCAGGTCTTTTCATGTGAAATCTAAATCAGCCGAGTTTCATCTGAATGACAGTTAAGACCGTTGAAAGATTTGAATTTGAATTTTTAAAAAAAGTTACAGACATAAAAGGGCATGAAATTGTATTTAGCAATGTGTTTCTTTTTGATCTAATAAAATATTCATGTGTATGAATATTTACAAAAAATGACACATGGATCCAGACATAAGAATCATTAAGTCTTATGAAAAATGTTATATGATCTTGTCTAAAAATTCACTTTTTCACCCAGATCAGACACTTTTTAGCACCGACACCCTGTTTTGGCCGTATATATATTTCTTTGTATCTTTGTCATTCTCTGAAACGTAACCACTTCAAAGAGTGCTTTAAGCTCCGCCCATATATAATGACTCTCTGTTCGAGTGTTGGAGATCATAATTTATAGACTATTAATAGATTTTCATAAACATTTTCACTCCAGTGAATGACGGATGGATAATTACGTGAAGGATTTCCCATAAACATTATATATATAAATATATAAATATATTTTTTTAGCTTTCATTAAGTGTATTCAATTTATATCTCATTTGCATACTGATTTGTTTATGAAAACAAGGTAAGAATTATCATTAGGGTAAAGATTAATTGAGATGTACCTGTACATAAAATTTTACTAGTTTTATGTAACTGTATAAGTTTAATAGTAATCTAGCAAAAGTGTAAAATCTTTACATGTCAGGCTCAGATCAACAGGTTGCGATGGGGCGGGGCTTAGTGATGATTGTGTTAAAATACTCGCACACTTTTTACAATTTGTGTAAAAAAAAATTTAAAAACTCGGTCATAAAAAGCACCCAGACCAACCAGTCGTGTGTGTGTGTGTGTTTTTCTTCTGCAGGAAATGGCGGTGGTGCGTAAGCGCGCCCTGGAGGCGGAGTACCAGCAGATCCGCGACATGCTCCAGAGGGACGAGCGGGAGGCCATGGACGCGCTGGATAAAGACCTGGAGAGCGGACACAGCAAACTCAACACCCTCATGAAGAAATTCCAGCAGAACATCGACAAGATGAGCTCCACCAGGACGGAGATCAACAACCTGCTGGCCAAATCACACTCTCAGGACTTCTTACAGGTGAGCGTCTGGGATCGCAGGGCCAGGGGGGATTCTGGGAAAAATAACATGGCTGTAAGGGGTTAAGGGTCACGCGTGAATCGCCCGACTTCAGCACGGATTCTGTTTGACGCAGCGACGAGAACGTCTGTGTATGGGCTTTGTTGTTGTTGTTGTTGTTGTTGTAAGTGTGACTGCTCCTCTTTGATGCAGGCGTCTGTGGAAATGCCGTCCGTGGTGAACTTTGACCCCTACGCCCCACGGATCACCCTGGACTCCAATCGCATCATCGCCTACCACTCCAGCATCGTGAGTCTGAAGGAGCAGATCCTGAGGGTTCTGCGCGAGCCCGCGGAGAACAGGTTTTCCATCCTCAAACCAGGTGTGTGTGTGTGTGTGTGTGTGTGTGTGTGTGTGTGTGTGTGTGTGTGTGTGTTTGGTATTTACATTATTCTGTAGCCGTGTGTAAGTGTGTGCATGGAGCTCTAATGTCGGATTGCTTTACAGATTTGGGAAAGCCGGCGCCTGCTGAAGGTAAGGAGGGTGTGAGAGAAAATAAAAAGGAGTAAAAAAATAATTCTGCACTGAAGGTGGCGGCTAACGGCTAACACGGTCGTGTGCGGTCGTACTGATGTCACGCTAACACACTAACGCTCTGTACTCAGTGATGAGTGACGAGAGAATCCTAATGATTTTCCTAGAAAGCTCCTAACGTGTGTGTTTTTGTGTTTTAGGACCCGCTGGAGGTCCAGTTAATCTACCAAATCCGAGGGAGGCCGGTGAGTGTTACAGATCGGATTCGTACACATTTCATACACATTATATATACAATAATTTTCTTCTGATTCTGTAAATCTGCTTTGCGACAGCGACCGTTATTAAAAGCGCTAAACAAATCAAATTTAACTGAACTGAATTACAGTAAATGAAAGCGTTTTTAAACAAAGCTACAGATTTATGGGATCCAATCACATACCGTACCGTAAGTGCCAGGAACAGGAATCACCGGGGACGAGCTGATACGACGTTATCACGATACCCAGGCGCCGATCCGTATTGCGATTCTGTTACTGTCATCATTTTATAAAATCTATCATTACAATTCTAAACCAAAAAACACTTATACAGGAAATACGCTGGAACCTCAGCATGCGAATTTAATCCAATCCGGAGGCGAGTTCGTAAGGTGTAATGTCGTATTGTAAAACACATGTTCCCATAGGAAATAATGTAAATGCAGATAATCCGTTCCAGCCACCCAAAAATATTACCAATATTACCAATTTCCAACACTATAATCATATTTTTGCATATAAAACTAATCAAAACATGTAAATGAAGTGAAATATGAAATAAATGGAAATTAAACCTTAATTTATGATTCCTCTCGGCACCGGCTGCTTTAAAAACCAAACCGAAAGCGTCTCCCTTTTCTTCTTGCTGCCGTCCTTGATAACATTCTTGTGTCCCCATGGTGCTGCGTCTTCACTAAATCTTATACAAATGCACAAATATTAAATAAACAAACAAGTTTAAATAGATACTTAAACTCGCTTCGCTTGGCCTTCCACTGCGACACCCAGATGTTCGCACAACTGTGTGCGGTTCGGCTCGGCCCGGTCGCTCGTGTGCCGTTCTTTTTGGTTTGAATGTCTTGCAAAATTTCAGCTCTTGAGGCGAAAAATTCTTAAGGCGAGGCGTTTATATGCGGAGGTACCGCTGAAATATGTTCCCCCTTTTTCCCCCGTTGCTAGCAATGATGTCATAGTAAACAGCATTTTCAAACACATTTATGGACATAAACTGAGAAAGGAAACAGATAAAGAAATGTTTTTCTCTTCTTCTATTTTTTTGAGAGACAAAAAATTAATGTGATTATCAAGAAATTAATTTTGAATAACGGGTGCCTTTAAATCGAACACAACAGTATAGAAACAGCTGGAAGTCTAGTTACGGTTTAGAACACTAATAAAATACACCTGAATTTAGCTCAATTTATACAGCATTCTTCTGTAAGAATCTTACAATAGCTCCGCCCCCTTATTAGTAACCCACGACCCAGAGCTTGTAGGCATCTCCGCAACCTTATCCTGAACCATCCTTTTACTTTTTATTCATATTTATATGTTATACACCTGGGTTGAGTCAACGAAGCCCCGCTCTTCAAGTATAGACTAGGATGTGGCGTCCATATTGTCCACACGTCTCTGATCAGGTTCAGACTCGAATGAGAGGTTTTATCGGCAGTTTTGCAAAGATAGGACAAATATCATCAGACAAGGTTCTGCTAAGGATTGAAAATTTGAGTGGGCGGGGCTAAGGTTGAAACGATAACTAAGACTTACACCCGTCAACCCGTTTACTTCCTGTTTTTTTATCACCATAAACCTGCATGCAGGAACAAACACCAGAATTATGATTAACATATTAATTGTATCCAAAGGTTTTATGCCCGGTCACAACCCAGGAAACCCGGGTCCCAGATCTCCGCAAGATGGACCTGAAGGAGCGAAAAAGAAACCTCGCCCGAGTAAGACAGCGAGGAGCATTCGTGCACTTCCACTTTCCCTCAAAAATACAATCATCCAACAGAGCAAAACTTTCTGCAGTGTGTTGTTCAGATATTTTTTAACGTCTGTGTTTTGAAGGAGACAAAAAGGAGAACCGAGATCACAAAGAGCGCAAAGATCAGAAGGATCAGAAAGATCGCAAGGATCACAAAGATCAAAGAGATCAAAGAGATCAAAGAGAGTACAGAGAGAACAGAGAAAGTAAGTCCAAGCAGGAAAAAAAACTCAACTATTATAAACAAGGTTCATGTTTAACAGCTCAGAACTGTAAAGCTCTCACCCCTGCATGTTCCAGTGATTCAGAGTGTTTTTAATTTTAAAATAAAGCTTTGCTAATGGATATCTTCTTTGGACGAGACAGGACGTACTGTACCCTGTCTGCTGTGTTAGACTCAGACGGCTGATCAGACTCGAGTTCGTTGTTGGCTACAATGTGCTACAGCGTCTTTGGCAATCATTCAGTACGGCGTCTGTAAGTGCAGCGAGTCCAGTCTGTCAAGTCTACATCGGATATGTGTGGCTGCGCTACTTGTTATAGCGCCCCCTGTTGGTCCACATGTCTCTGCAGAAAGTTTCAGCATGATTCCAAAATAAATGGTGGTGAATCAAAGTCCAAAACCAAAATCAGCTCAATCAATGAGCAAAATGATTCTTCATGCATTCAATCAACACAAATGATAAATATTTCAATCCCATGCAGGAAAATAATTCATGTAAAGGCATTCACAGCCAAAGAAAGAAATAGATTTAAAAACAGAAGGAGTAGGAAGGAAAAAAAGAGAAATTAGAGAACAGGCATTGAAGAATCAAGAAGGAAGAGGATTTGGAAAAAGAAAGAAAAAAGGGAAGAAAAATGGAAAACAGGAATTGAAAGAAAGAAAGAAACAGGTTTGAAAAAATAAAGAAAGAATAGAAAAAAGAGAGGAAAGGGAATAAAAGGAAAAAAAGTGGGAAAAAATAAGGAATGAATTAAAAGAAAGAAAAGGAGTGAGGTAAAGAAACTGAAAGAAACAAATGGTAACAGAAGTTAAGAAGGGAAGTGAGGAAATCCTTCAGTTCAGATCCTTCAGTTTCATATCCTGTTAATTAATGATTGATTGATTGATTGATTGATGGGTGGATGGATAATGAGCTCATGAACGTGTCGTGTTTGCATGTTTTGTCCTTCGTGTTATTTTCCCAGGAAACAGACAACCTTCTGCCAAAGGAATGAACACGGCCAGGAGCATGGAGAATCTGGTCGATCTGGAAAAAAGACCTTTTGTTCCAGGTTAGAATGAGAGCAAATCCTAGTGCACTACATCACCCTAGTGCACTACATCCGTCTAGTGCACCACATCCGTCTAGTGCACTACTGGTACATCACTCTAGTGCATGTCAGTCTCTAGTGCACTTTATCACTCTAATGCACATCAGTCTAGTGCATGACATCACACTAGTGCAATTCATCACTCTAGTGTACTGTATGTCAGTCTAGTGCACTATATCACTCTAGTGCACGTCAGTCTAGTGCACTACATCTGTAATATACTAAGACATGGTTTGAGACAAAAAAAAAAAGCTATGATCTGAATCTACATTTGATTTAGAAAATTTCTCCGAATGATTTGTGATTTGTTTAGTCGTTGTGAAAACACGTGCGTATAAACTACATATTTTTGCTGATAGTCTCATCAGTTGGAGTTGAGTTTAATCCAGTCAGCCCGGCTACAAGAAGTGAACTGCTGAAGTGTGAGTGACTCGCAACCAATAATTCACCTTTTGTGTTTTTGTTTTGAATTAAATACAGATGTTTATGGATTAAACCGTGTGTGTGTGTGTGTGTGTGTATCCAGATGCCACCATGCTCACCTTTGACATCAGGACGGCGCACAAGCGAGTGGCGCTCTCTGAGAACAACACCAAGGCGTCCGTATCGGACGAGCCGTCTGCGTATCCGGACATCCCGCCTCGCTTCACCGTGTGCTCGCAGGTTTGAAACGCTGGTCCGCCCTGATGTCACTTTATATATAAATATACTTTATATTTATATACGCCACATCACTTCCTGGTTCTTTCTCGCAGGTGCTCTGCCATCAGGGCTTCTCTCGCGGCCGCCATTACTGGGAGGTCAAAATGAGCAGCAGTAATTTCTGCGGCCTGGGTCTGGCGTACGCCTCCATCGACCGCAAAGGTCCGTCTAGCCGTCTGGGCCGTAATGATCAGTCCTGGTGCATCGAGTGGTTCAACATCAAGCTTTCGGCGTGGCACAACAGCGCCGAGACCGTGCTGGCCAACCCGAACCCGAGCCGCGTCGGCATCCTGCTCGACTGCGATAACGGTAGCGCCATCTTCTACAACGTGCAGGACCGCGCCTACCCCTTCCACACCTTCGTCTTTCCGTTATCTAAAGCCGTGTATCCGGCGTTCTGGATCTTCTCCAGCGGGTCGTCCATTACGCTTTGCAAACTGAATAATTAACGGCGGTTTGTAAACGCGTTCGAAAATAGAGCCTGTGTGAACCGACTGTAGATCAGCAGTTTGTGCAGTTACTCTAAAATATCTCTATATAATAAAAGTGATGTGATAATAATTAACAAACTTACTGTTTGAAATCAGTGGTTTGGGTGATTTTGGGACGTTAATTGATTTTTTTTCTGCTTCTGATCATTTCGTATCTTTAAGGTCATGGAGGAGCCGTGTGTAACGGTGAGGTCGGATTTAACCTGACGTTCACGCCAGCAAACCACAAACCCACGTGCGAGCGCTTATTTTCTAAGGACATCCTTAAGATTGTCTCTAGGTATATACTGTATATTAAAAAAAAAAAGATCGAATGAACCTTCGGACCCGCCGTACAGTCAGCGTTTCTTCAGTTCCGCACTCTGAGCATTTAGTTCCTGCTTAGTGTTCGAACTGCAATAACGGCAGAAACGCTTTGGTTTTATGGACTGTAGGTTTATGCTAAGAAGATAAATGAAGCGTGGAACGATGTAGCAGAGACGATTGTTTGGTCTGGTGCGCGCGCTTGGCTGGTACTAATCTAACCTGAGAGCAGCGTGTCTCTATAACGCTGACGTTGTTCAGTGCTTCACTTAAATCCACAGAAAAGCCAGATTTATGAGGAAGTCAGGACGATTACTGATGTGAAGCCTTCAGAATGCTCGAGGTTCGAATGCTCAGTGCTCCTCTGTGGTTGAGATTTTATGCTACTGTTTGTTTGTTTGTTTGTTTTTTATCAGTATTTCCTGCCTGCAGTTCTGTTCTGTCCTGATGATCAGCTTGTGTTTGTTCAGTGAGGGTTGTTGACTCATAAGCTTCACCCTCCACAAATAGGTTTTATTGTCAGTGGACAAACCGGGCCGAAGTCCACAGTTTGTGCGCTCGAGAGCAGAACAACATACAACCGGCTCAGTGATGATGATGATGATGATGATGATGAAACATCTGTGGACCTGTGGAACGTGAGCGTCCGTATTTCACAGGTCCACGTCTCTGGGGTGTAACCTGGCATCCTTTCAGCATCTTATTGCTTTGAGAATAGGGGTGCCATTATTTACTCAGTGGGAAGAGACATTACATCGCTCGAATATGGAGCGAGGTCGCGTTTTAAACTGGAGAATAAACAGACGTGTGGCGACGTTCAATTTCACAGTAAATAACGATGTTCATAAGAACAGCAGGTCTCGTGTATTAGAACGTCATGAGATCTGCTGAACTGCATTATGGGATTGAGATTCTCCAGGAATGGAAACTCTTACACACGCGCACAGACACGTGCTCGTACCTCCCTAGCGAACTCAGCGTCTTTTGCTTAGCCTGTGTTTCACTGATACGTTTTACCAACACTTACTCCGTTCTCCCAATAATACATAACGGAAATCCAGATAATCCGCTCCAGCCGCCCAAAAATATTACCAATATTACCAGTTTCTAACAGTATGATCATATTTCTGCATATAAACACAATCAAAACATTTAGAAAAGACAACATGCTGCCGAACTTTCAGTTTTCATTCATTTTATTTTAATTCAAAATTGTCACACTTCACTTACAAACTGAGTCGCGACCAACAGCAGCTTTATCAGTTTTATCCTTTTAGCGAATCCAGCTACAGTCCCGCATATAGAAAGTAGTCCGAGGTAAATCGCTTATACACACACACATGTACAGTACAAACACACAAACAGAGGTGGAAAGAGTAATAAACTTTTGTACTCAAGTCCTGTTACTCCAGTGAAATTTTACTGAAGTACAAGAAAAGTTACCATCATTACTTTAAAAAGTAGAAGTACACAAAAAAAACTACTCAATTACAGTAACGCGTGTAAATATTAGGGATGTCCCGATACCGGTATCGGGTATCGGCCTCGATACCACATTTTCTAAAGTGTACTTTAGACTTTTTTTTGTACTCGTTAAAAGTCCCCCGATACCTGGGACCGATACCCGGTCTGAAAAATATCTATTTTTGAACGGTGTGTCAGGGATTAATCACAGGCGCCGAGTGCCCGCCCCCAGACCCCACCCCCAGCTCAGAGCGGGAAGAAGGCAAGTCGAGACATGTCCGCCGTGTGGAACTATTTCAAAGTGAATGAAAGACGGCAAAACAAAGGCGGACTGCAAATTGT
>JAQMYL010000036.1:36482720-36494363 GCA_030014365.1 Clarias pachynema
TAGTGTAATGTAATATAATATAGTGTAGTATAGTTTAGTGTAGTGTTATATATTATAGTGTAGTGTAGTATAGTGTAATGTAATATAATATAGTATAGCGTAATGAAATATATAGTGTAGTATAGTGTAGTATAGTATAGTGTAATGTAATATAATATAGTGTAGTATAGTTTAGTGTAGTGTTATATATTATAGTGTAGTGTAGTATAGTGTAGTATAGTATAGTGTAATGTAATATAATATAGTATAGTGTAATGAAATATATAATATAGTATATTATAGTGTTGTGTAGTGTAGTGTAGCATCACAGCATGGATCAGTACAGTAGACAGTAACATAGGTATAGTGTAGTGAAGTATAGTGTAGTATGGTAAATGAAATAGCTAGAGTTAGTTGGTAAAGTACAGTATAGTGCAGTACAGGAGATTATATTATCACATTTTTATCCAGACAGGTGTGACAGGACGAAACTGGGCGAAGTTATGTGTTAGTCCTCATCATCTTAACACTCAGCGTGAATTTGGTAAAGATCTGAAAATGTGCAATTTTTTTTACCTTCTTTATAGGTAATGCATGTGACATTCTCAGATCTTTACTAAAATCACACTGTGGGTTAGGGAGGTCAAGACTAACACAGGGGTGCACTTAGTTTTGCCAGTACTATAAAGCACAGTAAATAAAAATACACATGCAGTACATACTGTAAGGTTAATTAGAAATGTGCTTATTTCCTTTACTGTACTGTACACTGAGGAACTGTAGCTATTTTATCCACTACACTATTCTATTTGGTTCTCTACCGTAGTATGAGATACTGTACTGTAATATACTATACTGTAATATACTATACTGTAATATACTATACTGTAATATACTTTACTGTACTAGGGCTGTATAAGTATTTTGTCTATCATACTACAGTACACTAAAGTACATTGAACTTTCCTACACTATGCAGTACCTTTTGTATTCTTTCTACTGAACCACACTGTATTACATTGTATTATAAGTTAAGTATAGTGAATAGCAATACAGTATGGTGTGCTACAGTAAACAGATCTACTATACCATGCTACATATACTACACTACAGTCCTTTACTGTACTGTTTTTGTAAATGTCATTCTTAGATCTTTACCAACGTTGATCTGTGCCTTTAGTCTCCTCTGATGCTCAGAGTCTCATGGCATAGTAGAGCACCGCATCACTACAGATCCATACCGTAGATAACATATGTACAGTATAGTGCAGTGAAGTATAGTGCAGTAAGGTATAGTGTAGTACGGTAAATGAAATACAGTAGTAACTTTGTGAAGTACAGTACTGTACAGTGCAGCAGATTATATAAGCACATTTAAATCCAAATCCATCTGTGAGGTTAAAATGTTTATTCACTGCGTGTAACATGGTGGAAATCAGAGTCTCAGGTCTCAGCTCTGGAGTGACGGGACGAAACTGAGTGCAATGTGCCATTTTTTGACCAAAAGAAAACGCATAGGCTAACCCCTTACCTTTTTTACCTTGTAGAAGCTTTAAAACCTCCCTGTTGGATTGTAGGAGGACGTGGCTTGAGATAGAAGAGAAACAAACTGATTGTAGTCGCCCCTGAACGATAAGGCGGAGACATCTGTTCTGGGTCAGATATAGAAATCATGTTGTAAGTGAGAACACGATGTACGGGGCAGAGATTATGGTGGCAGAAGTTTTTGTGAATAAAATAAAACGACTGGGAGAAACACCTCGTCCTCATCACCCTCTGCTGCAGTGTTTGCTGTATGAGACCGATCCTTCTGCAGAGGTTTTAATAAACCGCTCTTACTTTGCTCTGATGCTGTGAATCACTTTCTTAATAGTTTTCAGGATTTCCAGTACAATAACGTGAGGCTTCTCACAGTGATGTCGAAAGATTTAGACTTGGATCTAGGACCAGTGGAGTACCCAAGTGGGGAACTGGTTTTGGTTTTGCCGGTTTGTGAAACCTAGCCCTGTAGCGGACTCTCTCGGTGTAAGAAGGAACCTCCGGAGGTAAATCAGGATGCAGAAGAGCTCTCACACCTTGTTCCTATTTAATTTACTGTACTGCACCCCACTCCACTAAGTATCTATAGCTGTTCTATCCATTATATCATACTATAACACTCTAGATACAACAGATTACTACTGTACTATACTATTCTACAAAATACTACACTGTACTTCAATACACTACACTACACCCATGTTATCTACTTTTCTGAGATATCCAGTGATGCTCTACTGCAGTATACTGTACTGTACTGTAATATACAGAGCATGTTTGAAAGGGAAGAGGACAGAAATAAGTCACATTTCTCACCCCAAGAAAAGGTTAGAGTGCCTTTGTGTTTTTTTCGGCGAAGAAAATTAACATTTTTAGATCTTTACCAAATTCACACTGAGTGTTAAGGGTGTCAGGACTGTACTAGCTACACTATACCCACGTTATCTACTGTACTGAGATATCATATGTGTGCTCTAATGGGTTATGAGATACTGTATAATGTGGTATATACTGTATTAGTATATACCTAATACCACAGTATTAAGGACAGGAAGTGCATTGGGTTACCTGGGTTACCTTGACCTCCCCAATGCACAGTGTGAATTTAATAAAGATCTAAAAATGATCAATAATTTTTTGGTGTGAAAAATGTGACATTCTCAGATCTTCACTAAATTCACACAAACACAAAAGTGCAGTTAGTTTACCTATTTTATTGATTTTACTGATTTTTATCTATGAAATATCTGATGCTCTACTGAAGTGTACTGTATTCTACTCCCCAGAGCACAGTATACAGTAGTACAGTACAGCTCAATACATTAGTTATAACTATAAAAGTATATAAAAGTACAGTTATAATTTAATGAAGACCCGGAACGTCACTTTTGTGGTTTTGGGGTGGGGGAAACAAAAAAAACAAACATTCAGATCTTTACGAAATTCACACTGAACATTAAGGCGGTTAAGACTAACAGAGGCATGAGCTCAGTTTCTTCCCATCACACTCCATAGGTGAAATCTGAGCCTCTAAAAATTCACATTTTAACCTCACAGATGTAAACATTTACTGAAGGAGATCAAATAAAGTCCACACACAGTGCAGGGGATTTGATGAAAATGTGCTTCTATAATCAACTGTACTGTATATATTATACTGTACTACACTACCTTTTATATATATATATATATATATATATATATATTGTATATATAACTATTTTAGATTCTATACTATGCACTACTACAGTATATTACTTTGTTTTTTTTATACACTATACCTGTTATCTACCCTTCATGGAGCTGCTGTTATGGAGAACGAATCAATCAGAACTATCAGAACATTTAACAAATAATAAAAAGGCGTTAGTTCTGTTTGCTTGGACATTTAATCTTTAATTAATCAATCACATTCGGAATTTCTCAACACTTAAGAGAGAAATAACATTTCTGTGCAAAGTCTTGATATGAAATCTCTTAAAGCATCTGTGGCTTCATGGCATGTCGAGTTTTAATGTAATGTACAGCAATTTAAAAAAGACTGGCTATTAAATAATGACTAGATATAAATTCAGAGTGAATTCCCTACGATTCTCATCTCTCTCTTGATGAATTCATTATTCTATGTAGAATAAATATATCTGGTGAACTGAAACGTCTTAGTTTTATCAGCTACTTTATCAGCAATTCAATGGAATAAACAGTCTAATAAATTAGTCTAATAAACTTTGGCAAATGACAAACTTAAACACAACCAATAACTCTAATTCATAATCAATGAGTAAATCTCAAACAGGGTAAGTGGTTTAAAGATCATTCTAGAAAAAATATACATATACAGTAATAGATCTGACTTTGATAACATCTGTTAGGAAAAATATTTAAACCTAACATTTAGGATAAGATAAGACTGAGGAGCTCATTTGCAATACAGTCGCGGACACACACACACACACACACACACACACACACACTTAACAGTAACGGAGAGGTGTGTACGCCATCAACAGAAACTAACAACTAAAATACATGTACAGCTAGGAGTAATGTGTCAATTAGTAAATTTCTTCACTAACTCTGTGTAGATTACATATGATTCTGTAACGTGTGAAGTGAAAAAATCTAATAATCCATGAAAGACTGCGAGTGTGGCGAGGTCGGTGCTAGTACTGTAGCTAGCAAGTTAGCTTATTTCACTATTTCACTATTCTGAAAACAAAGCTAGAATAAAGCGCAAAACGTAAATATATTTTTTCATAATGCTTTGTGTTTAACGAATAAGCTTTAACATAGGTGTATAATACACACTAGCTATTACTGTGCCAGTAGATGCTTTCTAATAAATAACCTGAACAGGCCACGCCCCCAGGTGAGGGACATGTCCAGTAAAGGTGTGATGTATGGCGCAGATCTAACGGGGTCTGTTTATCTTCAGGAAATTAAACCTTTGCCTTTTAAAATCGATAAATAAATGTAAAAGAAAAAACCTTGCAAAGTGGTTACAAAAAACAAAAAACAAAAAGCAAAACAACTTTCACAGAAACCTCTGGTTCAGTGTAAAGTACAGTTTAAACTGAAACACAGGGTTATGACAGTGCAACAGGTACACAGTGTATAAAATAAAGTAAAATACAATAACGATAAAAAAAAAATTAAAAAAAAGAGAACACAATATAAATTAGTTTTTTTTTTTTGGTCCTATGACTTCACAGCTTTATAGTAAACATGTGCCAATAGTCAGGTAAGACTACTGTTACCATGGCAACCACAAAAATCTAATACAAGTATCAAAACAAGTATAACACACTGTATACTTATGGGAAATAATTTTTTCTCTCATGATGTTCTCGGAAATCTGGCAGATGGATAGATAGATTAATTATTAATATATCAGTCAATAATAATCTCTTTTAAACACTCTAATGATATTTTAATGTAAATTGAACAAAAAAAAATAATCTCAGGACCAAAAAAAAAAAAAAATGTTATATCACAGAATGAGGGTCATGTGACTCAAAAAAGATTGCGTATATAAAATATATAATAAATATATAATAACCGACTGTCCCTGCGGCCACAAGAGTAAAGCTCTCTCTTATTGCACAAAGCTGCTTGCAAAGCTTAAAAAAAGAACAAAACAAAAATCAGTGCATGTGATCATCGCTTATACGGCGTGACATCATAACCGCGTTCAGTGTTTCAGACACAGTGCTGTTAATGCAGACCTGCCGCCTAAAAAAAATATATAACGTGATGAAAAACCTAGAATACGAGTTTACAGGCTAACCTAAAAACTAGCATATAAGCCAAAAACTAGCCTGTTGGTAAACAGGCCAACCTAAAAAGTTATAATGTAGGTCACAGCTACTGTGTTAGTAAACAGGCTAACATAAAAATTAGCATATAAGCTAATTACAAGTTTGTGTCCTGAGACGAACTAGGATGTTAGTAAACAGAAGATCCTAAAAGCTAGCCACAAACTAGCATCTTGGTAATCATGCTAAGCTTAAAAAAAACATGTAATGAACAAACTAGCAGATAAGCTAACAGGCTAACCTAAAAACTAGCATGTTATCTATAAACTAGCATGTTAGTAAACAGGCCAACCTAAAAAATAGCTTGTCAGTAACATTAAATCTCAAATCAGTTGTCGATGACAGAAACAGAAAAGTGCATGTTGTGTTGTGTGTGTGTGTGTGTGTGTTGAGTGTGTGTGTGTGTATGTGTACAGGATTTTACAGGAACCACCAGCTCTTGTGTTTTAGATAAAAATAGCAGACACTAGTGATTTACACATACACACCTTATTTTTATTCTAGAAAATATAAATGATGTCTTTAATAATATAGTGTTCATGTGAGTCCTGAATGTACACACACACACACACACACACACACACACACACTCCAGTTTCTATTGCGGGCAGCTAGAAGACGTCTCCGCTAATTTAGCCGCTTTATAATTAGCGTTAGCGCGCAAATTATTAGTATAGCTGGGTTTTTTTTTCTTCAGTCAAAATCTTTTCAGCTTTTTCAAAAGATATTTGACGGCGTCTCCAAATAAACAGTTATCTTGTTAAGCAAAATCTAGTAGCATGAGTCAGCACATCCTTTATGCAGGATTATCCAATCAACATGAGAGATGACGCATGGTAAATGAAGTGGGCGGAGCTATAAGGAGGTCTGTGAATGCTGTCAATCAGTTTAGATTTTAAAAGTTATTTGTATTTTAAGCGATGTCTCTTATTAGGCATATAGACCTATAACGTATAACGTATAACCTAGACCTATAACGTTAAACTGTTAAGCTGTTGTGTGAAACGCGGGAAGGTCGGCAGGTCTGTAACGGCTAATCAGTCATGTGAATGTCGTTAGCAAAATTATAACAACGTATAATTAAGCAGCCAGAGCAGACTCCGTCAGCTGCACTTTGGGACGGAGCCGAAGCCTCACCGAGCTTCTGAGCTCTTCTCGGGAGCGCGAGCGCTCTTTCCCGACGGCCCTTCGGCGTCCGAGCCGCTGGACTCTTCATCGTCGTCATCATCGGTCTGCTCAGGACTGTGGTACAGCATGAGCGCCTGAGTTTTGTGCGTGATGGTGATGGTGCACGGGCCCTGAGCCCACGGCTCTCCGTCCACCTGCATCGGCATGCGCGAGCTCTTCAGGATCAACTGCAGGATCAGAAACACACACACACACACACACACACACACACACGTCATCACATCAACAATCTGATCTAATACTTAGCATTAAAGCTGCTTTAACTGCACAATACAAAAGTCGGCCAACGTCTCTCTGAGGCGGAAGATTAAAGGGGCAGTTTAGCGCCCTCTGCTGCCTGTGAATGTGCGCTCAGGGACCCACGCTATATATATATATATATACATATATATGGACAGGGCACATATATATATATATATATATATTCACCAGTGTAACAAAATAAAATACAGTTCAGTAATGATTAGAGACAAATGTCAATCACAAATCAAATGCATACACACAATCACTATAATTGTGCACACACACACGTTCCTCACCCTCACAGTGTGTGCCTGGCCCAGTCGCACAGGGTTGGCGAGCTTGACCTGGATCTGAGCGCAATGGAACGATCCAAACACCCCGACTACCTCCAGCAGCCCATCATCCAGCCTGGAGAGAGAGAGAGAGACACACACGCACACACACACTAAAATACTGAGGTATAATATACAAAGTTTATCTCCATTAAATATGGAGGTCATCTATTAATTGACCTTTTAATTATAATTAATCAGTTGATTGATTACAACAGGCAGAGAATGTATTTTAGGGTTACGCACTGCTAACTGTTCATAGTCTGATTATCACAGTGACCATTTATTATATGATAATTAGATTATAAAATATAAATTTGAACGAGAATAAACGTCATCATTTAGCTAATTGTAGCTGAATAAATTATCACTGAACGGTTAGCACTCAACTATCATCACTCGTCTGAAATTTTTGAAATGTCTCTAGTTAGCGGTAACGCATTAGCCATTACAGATGCTAGAATGTACCGAATGTAAGAACAGTTCTAAATGACATCCAGGAAAATGTAAGTCTCATTTAAGGGCGTGGCTCGTTAAGGCTCCTGAAGGTCACTTGTGAAGGTCGCATCACTGACCGTGTTGGAGGACACGGCTCGTCCCCCATCCCCTCCCAGAGTCGGCAGCCTCCGCCCCAGTACCCGATATTACACACGATGATGCCCTCCAGACTGGGTAACTGCACTCGCTCTCCATCCAGCTCCAACTGCCACACACACACACACACACACACACACACACAGAAGGCCAGATGACATCATCAGAATCAGCACTAGTAAAACTTTAATGGAAAAGCGCATTAGCCTAATTGCTAAAGTTACACTTGACTTGAAACCCAAATGCACATAAATTGTGTCCGATGCGCCATCTAGTGGACACTGCATTCAAGACGCATTTAGGATACGCAAGTGCACAATGCACAAACATTTAAACCTTCACCTCGATCCTTTTGTCCAAGTCTTTACACTCCTGCACCAGACAGTCTTTGGTTCCGTAGAGAAAATACACGGCCTGTGAGCGAGGATGACAAGACGTGCGTAAACAACGTTTTAACCATGTAATGTTTATAGTAAACAGCATTATATTCCAGTACTCAGTAACCCTGACCTTGTTGATGATGCGGCTGGAGAAGAAGGATGGCGTCTTTTCCCGGTGCGTGTGAAAGTTCAGGGCCATCAGAGCGTCTGGTCCCACAGAGAAATAATTATTCATGGACAGGACCTGTCAAGACATCGAGCCACGTGAGACAAGGTCACGTTAACGGAGGTAACGTACGCGATACTATGCAGGTCTGACCTTTGGCTTGCGGAAGTAGTTTCCTTTGGAGACGACTTGAACTTTCCACCTGAAGTGTGAAAGCGGGTAAATGACAGAACACGGAGGATGAGAAAGAAGCATTCAGCTCGTCCCGCTGGATATCTGAGCAGCTTTGAAAACACCGGCTAGCACATGGGTATATTAGTATATCACTTCCTGAACAGCACGGGTCCTAAATCAGAGCCTTGTGGAATCCCGTATTCATGCTGGTAATAGTCACGCTTGAGGCATTCAAGTTTCATAGTGAGGGGGGGGGGGGGGGAACCCGAATGCCTCCGTGTAAGTGGGTTTTTGTTAGCAAGATGGTTAACATCGTAGGTTTATGATTTCATTACATTTTCAACACAGTCCGGTGTACAGTCAGTGATAAGTATTCTGTAAAAACTACAATTCATATAGTTGACACGACCTCACAGGCTGATGACATCGTCCTGAATTTCTGACTAGAATTTTATTTTAAGTAAGTTGATGGGTTTTCTTTGTTGTTTCCTAATCAAAGATCATGCGCTCTATTTGATCGCTGCTTTAATCCTGGCGTTCCACAGGGCTCAGCTTTGGGACTGTACGTTGAACATGTTTAAAATCAATAATCGATTAAAAAACAAGGGAGTTACATTTACAAAATCTGATATTGTGCACTGCCTGAACTGCAGGGGCGCCATCTTGTGGCGTTTCATTTTTATTGACCAACAAGTATGAACAAGGCGAGATTTGTATATCACATGCGTCAGAGCGAGTACACACACACACACACACACACACACACACACACACACACACACACTGACCTGTCCATCTTGACCAATTCAGCATCCAGGACGTTCCTGATCACCTGTTCAATGGGAATCTCACCCGCGTAACCCGAACCCCAGCCCAGAGAGTTGGACAGGTCGTTCCCCGTCCCGAGAGGGAGGATGGTCACACGGGGGATAAACTGATCCTGACCCTGACGAGACAGAAAGAGAGAGAGAGAGAGAGACAGAGAGAGAGAGAGAGAGAGAGAGAGAGAGAACACCATGATGATTAAACACTCTTTCTACCATCTATATCACATCTCCTGAGGCGTCCACCTTCTCAACAGGTAGAACCGCTGCTAGAAAAAGTGGCACAATTACTCATATTAAATTCTTAACTTTATTTCTATCAAACGGTTCTACACACATGAGTGTGTGTGTGTGTGTGTACCTTCTGTTTCATGGCATCAATAGCGTCCAGCACCCAGCCCACAGTGCCGTCTCCTCCGCACACCAACACACGCACACAGCCAGGGGGCAGCAGAGTGCACAGCTGCAGGGCTTTAGCAGGAGCGATCTCAGACAAGTCAAACACCTGCAACACACACACACACACACACACAGAATGAGAAGTCCATGTGAATAATCTGAAAAAACTCTTAGGGCTGCTGCAACTCAACACCTTTGTTCAACCTCCTGACCAATCAGGATACAGAATTCAAACAGCTGTTTGGTCACTGAGATACCTGCACCGGGTTGAGAAGGGTTCGAAACTCTCCGAGCAGCTCCTCGCCCATGTTGTTTCCACTGCGCGTGTTAGCGAGCACCAGCAGGGGGCTCCACCCACTTCCATACCTTGCTGCAAGCTAAACACACACACATCAAAACATATGTACAGTTGGATGGTGAAAAGATGATGCGGGAAAACCTTCAGAAAACTTCAGTGTTACAAAGCTTTGTAGAGATCCGTACTTATTAACACCAGTTCCAGTGTAAAATGATGTGTTTGTGATTTTCTCTTATGTAATGTGTATGAACAGGGGGCGGGGCTTTACCTTGCAGTACTCGTCTGGATGTCTGCGGCGCAGCAGGTTCAGCTGGTACAGGTACGGGGGAGGAATAATGATGGAGCGGAACTCGCCCATATTGCAGAGCTCGTCATCGCCGAGAGCTGTTTTGCAGTCGTCGTGAACCGTTTTCTGACACCACACACACCTGCACACACACACACACGCACAACTCAGAAACTGAAACCATCTAGAAAATACTTGCAAGTGTCCTGTACACTATGAAGGGAGACTCTGTAGTGAACAGGAAGCTATGTGGAGTTTCAACTATTTTTAATTTTTAACACTTTTTCGTGTTTTTATCTTAGTTATGTCAGGAAGGGCATCCGGCGTGCCAAGTTGTGTGCGGCTGTGGTGACCTCTATGGTACCCTACAGGTTTCCATGGTAACACGCATGTGTAAGATGTTACAAACATGCTCAATCGAGGACGTTAGATCACATGTCCGGTGTACATTGTCATGTGCGTGCAGTGTGCATCCTCTTCAAGTGGTAGCGGTGTAGTGTACACGACTGTACTGTATAGAGTAAGCCCAGGATATCCGGAAGAGAGGGTGAAAGCTGCGGCCATGAAGCTGGTACTGCTAAGAAACGGCAAGCAATAACGATGGAAACAAAGGTGAAAATAACTGAGAGGATGCAGCGAGGTGATGGCAGACATCGCTCGGTCTTTTAACATGGATCGTTTGACCATCTGAACAATTCTAAAGAACAAGGACAAGATGATGGAACGTGTTAGTTTTATTCTGTGTATAGCCGATTGTGTTACTATCCTCGGAGCTCGACAGCGGGACTCATTCTTAAGTTGGGGACTTACTGTATTTATAATAATGAACAATATACATTATTATTATTATTATTATTATTATTATAGTAGTCAGTGAAAGATGTTTCAATGCTAATCAGGGATGATCCACTGACCCCTAGTGTGGATGAAGCATTTAATCCCAGAGATACACATTAGGTACGCAGCTCTACACGCTCACACCTGATGTGGTGATGGACCTGTACACTCCCTCCCACTCACACACACTCTCTCTCTCTCTCCCACACACTCTCTCCCACTCACACACACACTCTCTCTCTCCCACTCACACACACTCTCACTCTCACACACGCTCTCCCCCACTCACACACACACACTCTCTCTCTCTCACACTCTCTCACACACACACTCTCTCTCTCCCACTCTCACACACTCTCTCTCTCTCTCTCTCTCACACACTCACTCTCTCTCTCTCTCACACACACTCACTCTCTCTCTCTCTCCCACTCTCTCCCTCCCACTCTCTCCCTCCCACTCTCACACTCTCTCTCTCTCTCCCACTCTCACACTCTCTCTCTCTCTCCCACTCACACACTCTCTCTCTCTCTCTCTCTCACACACTCTCTCTCTCACCCACTCTCTCTCTCTCTCTCTCTCACACACACTC